>SJYT01043634.1:33855-52108 GCA_006410635.1 Cephalophus harveyi
TGAAACTCCAGTACTTTGGCCACCTCATGCGAAGAGTTGACTCATTGGAAAAGACTCTGATGCTGGGAGGGATTGGGGGCAGGAGGAGAAGGGGACGACCGAGGATGAGATGGCTGGATGGCATCACTGACTCAATGGATGTGAGTCTGAGTGAACTCCGAGAGATGGTGATGGACAGGGAGGCCTGGCGTGCTGCGATTCATGGGGTCGCAAAGAGTCGGACACGACTGAGCGACTGAACTGAACTGATACCTATAAACTGTGAGTAATTCATAAAGTGTTGTAATCATTACATTAATGAAGGACAGTACAGTAACCGTGATACATAAATACATAACTCATAATGGTCCATGATGCCAGAAGTAAAATTTATATATATATATATCAAAGGTTAGCCATTCTTATAACCTGCATTTTGTAAAGTTGCATTTTGCAAAGACTATGTAACAACATCTCTGTAATGTATCACAGTGCTGTCTTGTGCTTAGTCATTCAGTCATGTCTGACTCTTTGCGACCCCATGGACCAAGAGCCCCACCAGGCTCCTCTGTCCATGGGGAGTCTCTAGACAAGAATCTTGCAGTGGGTTGCCATGCCCTCCTCCAGGGGATCTCCCCAACCCAGGGACAGAACGCAAGTCTCCCACATTGCAGGCAGATTCTTATCTGAGCCACCAAGGAAGCCCACGAATACTGAGGTGGGTAGCCAATCCCTTCCCCAGGGGAACTTCCCATCTCAGGAATCAAACCAGTGTCTCCTGCTTTGCAGGTGGCCTACTCGGGAAGCCCAACACAATGTTACCTGTTTAGTATTCTAAAGACAAAAGTTATGTTTGCAAAATAAGTAATAATACAAAACTATATGATATCTGAAATATAGCTTAAGTTTTAAAAATGAATTATAATAGACAGAAACATGTTCTGAGCATACATATCCAATTCATTAATTAAATACCAGTATGGAGTATTTTTCTGTTTTATAAACTATAATAAATGTTTTCCTTTATTTACTTGCCACATCTTGTTCAGAGATACCCAAAACATAGTATTTAATCTTAGTAACATTCAGCTTCCCTCGTGGCTCAGCTGTTAAAGAATCTGCCTGCAGTGTGGGAGACTTGGGTTCAATCCCTGGGTTGGGAAGATTCCCCTGGAGAAGGGAAAGTCTACCCACTCCAATATTCTGGCTGGAGAAATTCATGGACTGTATAGTCCATGGGGTCACAAAGAGTCAGACACAACTGAGCGACTTTGACTTTCAACATTCAGCTTAAGATACTTGGAAACAATCTTTTTCTGATACAATGGTCTTATTTTTATCTATTCTGTAGTCTTTATATTTTACAGTCATTTCTATTTCTAAAAGAGCAGTTTATTGTCTCATGAGAGTAAAAATAATAGCTATCTAATTGTTCCTGCCCTTGTTCACTTTAATCATCCTATAGTCCTTTCTGAAATGTGACTACTTCAATAAGGTCCACACTCCCTGGGGAGGTCTACAGAAGTCTCATGATCAGATTCTTTTCCCTGTGCACCTGCTCACTATACTCTAGTTACAGTCACTCAACTTGTGTTCCTGGAACAGGGTTTGGTTGTATTACCTGTATCTGCATGAACCATTCCAGAATCTTCACAAGGGTGGCTGTTTTTCTGCACTTGATCTCAACTCATATGTTCATAAGAGAGCCTTCTCCTGACTCCCATTGTAAAGAAGGTGCCTCCACCCAGGCTCCCCATTATCTTCTTTCACATTAGTGTAACTAACTTTTCCTCAAATTTGGACACTTTGTGAAATAATTGACTTATTGATTATTTCTTTACCTCCCACTAAATATAATAATAATGAACAAGTGATTTGAACAGTGACTGTCCCTGGCATATAGAATCCACTCAGTAAATACTTCTGATCCAATGAAGAAAAATGAATGTGGGAAAGGAAGATTAGACTTGGAATTCATTCTATGTACATGTTAGCTCTGCAAATAAGAAGCCTAGGAAAATAACTTAGTTTGCTTGAGTTCTGTTCACTCATTTTCAAACTGAGAGTGGTTTGGAATTAGGTAAACTTGAAAATCCCTTTTATGAAATAATCAAGTAATAAGCCATGTATATATATTCCTCTAAAAGTTCAATACTAGACAGAAAATGTTGAATGGGTAATAATGCTTTTAGTCAAAGTAGAGATGCATGCCACTCTTTTGTAGAAGGTAGTTCGGTGATATAAAAGGAACATAAAATATTTTTTATGAAAAGGGTAAATATTTATGTCATATCTAGGCTGATAAGTAGGACTTCCCAGATGGTGCAGTGGTAAAAAATCCACCTGCCAATTTCATGGACAGAGGAGACTGGTGGGCTCCATGGGGTCACAGAGAGACAGAACTAAGCATCTGAGCACACACATATAAGGCAGATATGCACAGCTCACTCTGAAAAATTTTTAATAAAAACATGTTATTGAGTAATATTTCATACATATTTGTTTTAAGCAATAGCCATTAAATAATCTGTTGTGTTTCTCCACATATGTGAGGTTTTAGCTTGAATGAACTTGCTAAACAGATCAATTAAAATCATCATTTAGTTACATTAACTCTCCGCCCCTTTCACTCATCAATCAGTCAAATTTTCCATCATTTTTGGTTGAATGAGAAAATCTGATTCATGGTACATTTAAGTGAATATGTTTACTCAAAAATGCAGTTTTATAGTGTAGTTGCAGCATGCTTTTTCCAAAGAGATATTTTTTATTCAATTCAGGTTTCACAAGTTAAATGGAGTGCTTCTTTCTTAAGTTACCTTGTAGCTTAATTTATGATTTACGGGTGGTCCATGAAAAGTAAAAAGCCACTCATTCAAATTAAGGATTATTACTTTCCAATGAATTTCAACAGGTGCATGATGTGTCAATGAGAAAGATTTCTGATTCTTGTCATCGCAAACTTGGAAAGTTGATCTATAAACAGGGTAAAAGGAAGGAACATCTCGAATAAAAATTTAAAAAATAGCAATTCTTATTTTATTTCTTTTCTTTTTTTGTTTGTTTTATTTAGATTAATGAAAAATGATAAAAATAGCACACATAGGTAATCATTAAACCTAGCCTCTCAACACAGTTCAGCATATTGAATAACTAGTTTGAAGTTGGCTTCTTTTATTTTTAACTAATTCTGTAATAAGAGATAGAAAAATGATGGACAAGTATTTATAGAAAAGTTGCCATGAAAAAGAAGAAATCATAAATTAGTTAAAGATCTGTTTCCAAAAACCTTTATTTTCCTTATTTCTTTATCATTGTCCCCCAAACTGCTAGAACAATAATTGCCTCATAAGGGCTTCCCCTTATTGCAATAAGGGCTTCCCAGGTGACTCAGTGGTAAAGAATATACCAGCAATGCAGGAGACATGGGTTTGATCTCTGGGTAGGGAAGATCCCCAGGGGTAGGAAATGGCAGCACACAGCACATATCACAACATATTTCTCATTCTGTTTCACTACCTATTTATTATCAGTGTCTTTCTGAAATATATTTATATATACATAAAATATGTTTTCCTGAATACAAACTCAATCTATATTCCAATTCCTCTCCTTTGCTTCTCACTCACTCTCGTGTATTTTATATTTATCATCTCTATTTTGCTTAAATATTATAAGCATCTACTTTTTTTAAAATAAATTAGCTCACTCTGGATATTATTCAAAACTTAATTATTCTATTTGTTAATGCATTTTTGAGCTTTTCTTGTCAATAAAAGATATTCAGGATTATCTCNATATTACAATTCCTCTCCTTTGCTTCTCACTCATTCTCATGTATTTTATATTTATCATCTCTATTTTGCTTAAATATTATAAGCATCTACTTTTTTAAAATAAATTAGCTCACTCTGAATATTATTCAAAACTTAATCATTCTATTTGTTAATGCATTTTTGAGCTTTTCTTGTCAATAAAAGATATTCAGGATTATCTCCACATGTCAAGATCCTTACATAGTCATTTCTGTAAGGATCTTTTTCTTTATAAGATAACATTTACAGGTTCCAGTGTTTAGAACCTGATATCTTCAAGTGGACATTAATACACTTGTGGCATGTGTGTGTGCTAAGTCATTTCAGTTGTGTCCCTTTTTGACCCAATAGACTGTAGCCTGCCAGTCTCCTCTGGTCCATGGGATTCTCCAGGCAAGAGTACTGGAATGGGTTGCCATCCCTTTCTTCAGGGAATCTTCCCCATCCAGGGATCAAACCTGTGTCTCCTGCAGCTATGGACTTTTCTTGGTTTTGATAATCTGTATGACTAGTAGATTATTGATAAAATATCCTCAAATTGGGACTTTTCTATGTTTTACTCATGATTAACTTTACATAGACAAGTCCCAGTTTAGGAATATTTTATCAGTAATCTACTAATCAAAGCCTTTGACTGTCTGGACCACAATATACTGTGGAAAATTCTGAAAGAGATGGGCATATCAGACCACCTGACCTGCCTCTTGAGAAACCTGTATGCAGGTCAGGAAGCAACAGTTAGAACTGGACATGGAACAATAGACTGATTCCAAATAGGAAAAGGAGTAAGTATATTGTCACCCTGCTTAGTTAACTTATATGCAGAGTAAATCATGGAGAAACGCTGGGCTGGATGAAGCACAGCTGGAATCAAGATTGCCGGGAGAAATATCAATAACCTCAGAACTGCAGATGACACCACCCTTATGGCAGAAAGTGAAGAGGAGCTAAAAAGCCTCCTGATGAAAGTGAAATAGGAGAGTGAAAAAGTTGGCTTAAATCTCAGCATTCAGAAAACTAAGATCACGGCATCTGGTCCCATCACTTCATGGGAAATAGATGGGGAAACAGCAGAAACCGTGGCTGACTTTATTTTTCTGGGCTCCAAAATCACTGCAGATGGTGATTGCATCCATGAAATTAAAAATGCTTACTTCTTGGAAGGAAAGTTGTGACCAACCCAGACAGCATATTAAAAAGCAAAGACATTACTTTTCCAACAAAGGTCCATCTAGTCAAGGCTATGGTTTTTCCAGTGTTCATGTATGGATGTGAGAGTTGGACTCTAAAGAAAGCTGAGCACTGAAGAATTGATGGTTTTGAATTGTGATGTTGGAGAAGACTCTTGAGAGTCCCTTGGACTGCAAAGAGATCCAACCAGTCTATCCTAAAGGAGATCAGTCCTGGGTGTTCACTGGAAGGACTGATGTTGAAGCTGAAACTCTAAGACTTTGGCAACCTGATGTGAAGAGTGACTCATTTAAAAAGACCCAGATGCTGGGAAAGATTGAGGGCAGCAGGAGAAGGGGACCACAGAGGATGAGATGGTTGGATGGCATCCCTGACTCAATGGACATGGGTATGGGTAGACTTTGGAAGTGGGTGATGGACAGGGAGGCCTGGCGTGCTGCAGTTTATAGCGTTGCAAAGAGTCAGACACGACTGGGTGACTGAGCTGAATTGAACTGAATCTACTAGTCATCCAGGTTATCAAAGCCAAGAAAGTCTGAGAAATTTTCACAAACATGAGGAGACTAAGAAAACATGGCTATTAAATATAATGTGATGTGGTATCCTGGATAGAATCCTAGAGCAGCAACAAGAAAAAGAAGAAAAAGTTGAGGAAATTTGAACAGACTATAAATTTTAGTTGTAATATTGCTTCATTAATTATGGAAATTTACCATAATTATTTAAATGATTATAAGAGGAATAACTGGGTGTTGATTATGTGGTGGCTCAGACGGTAAAGTGTCTGTCTACAATGCAGGAGACCCGGGTTTGATCCCTGGGTTGGGAAAATCCCCTGGAGAAGGAAATGGCAATTCACTCCAGGACTATTGCCTGGAAAATCCCATGGACAGAGGAGCCTGGTAGGCTACAGTCCATGGGGTCGCAAAGAGTCGGACACGACTGAGCGACTTCACTTCACTTCATACTATATTTACAATAATTAGGTAAGCCTAAAACTGCCAAAAATTTATATTAAAATAAAGTTTATAGAGGATCCTGCTGTGATTTATGTCTACAAGCAATAAATGCTGGAGAGGGTGTGGAGAAAAGGGAACCCTCTTACACTGCTGGTGGGAATGCAAACTAGTACAGCCACTATGGAGAACAGTGTGGAGATTCCTTAAAAAACTGCAAATAGAACTGCCTTATGACCCAGCAATCCCACTGCTGGGCATACACACCGAGGAAAACAGAATTGAAAGAGACACATGTACCTCAATGTTCATTGCAGCACTGTTTATAATAGCCAGGACATGGAAACAACCTAGATGTCCATCAGCAGATGAATGGATAAGAAAGCTGTGGTACATATACACAATGGAGTATTACTCAGCCATCAAAAAGAATTCATTTGAATCTGTTCTAATGAGATGGATGAAACTGGAACCTATTATACAGAGTGAAGTAAGCCAGAAAGAAAAACACCAATACAGTATACTGACACATATATATGGAATTTAAAAAGATGGCAATGATGACCCTGTATGCGAGACAGCAAAAGAGACACAGATGTATAGAACAGACTTTTGGACTCTGTGGGAGAGGGAGAGGGTGGGATGATTTGGGAGAATGGCATTGAAACATGTATACTATCATGTAAGAATGAAGCACCAGCCTATGTTCGATACAGGATACAGGATGCTTGGGGCTGGTACACAGGGATGATCCAGAGAGAGGATATGGGGTGGGATGTGGGAGGGGGATTCAGGATTGGGATCTCATATACACCCATGGTGGATTCATGTCAATGTATGGCAAAACCAATATGGTATTGTAAAGTAAAATAAAGTAAAAATTTAAAAAAATAATAAAATAAAATAAAGTAAAATAAAAATAAATAAATAAAAAAAATAAAAAAATAAAGTTTAAAAAAGGATCCCCATTAGCAAGCATCTTGGCCATTTCTTCTAAGATTGCTACTAAATAGAGTTAAAACACTACTATATTTTCGACTCCCTAATTCCCTCTTGCCTTTTGCCCACCACAGCTGTGTCAGGTATGAAAGCGGGAACTATTATGACTATTATGGTCTTACTTCCCTTGTACTCAGATAGCCATGCACATAGAGGTGAAACATAATTAATTAATAAAAAATAGCCAAGAGGACAAATTTTCTCAAATTGTTATACTGGCCAATGTAAATTGGAGTTATAAGTGTATTTCTCTTTTGCTGTCAATATAGGTTGCGTGATCATTGTAATGTAAGTTATAGATATGATATGCAAAATAAAATCAGCACATTTAAATGTAAAACTCTTGGTTGCAAAATAGCAATGATGCATATATATATGTGTGTGTACATAAACTTGGAAATGGGTACTGTATTTATTTTTCTTAATATCATGAAGTCAACATTCTAATGAGAATTTTGTCAAGAGTTATGAAAGAATCTTTTTCCATACCTGCAAACTAGCGAGTTAACTTTCTACAATACCATGAAGGCTGCCAGAGGACATGGTCCTCCTAGGTCAGACACAAATAACTTTATTAGGTGCTGCAGGAGCAGTAGATACAGTATCAGCATTCCTACTAGTTCTTTAAGTTCTGTTTCTCTGATGGAGACATGAAAAGTTTCAAAGGATACCTGTACAGTATACTGAAGAGAATTTCAGGAGAGAAATCTCAAGTTTAGGGAAAATGACTATAATGAGCTATATATTTTTCAGGACACTCTGGAGAAACAGAACCAATGAGAAATATATATATATATAACTGAAACTGAAACTGAAGTTGCTCAGTCGTGTCCGACTCTTTGTGCCCTCATGGACTGTAGCCCATCAGGCTCCTCCATCCATGGGATTCTCCTGGCAACTGTACTGGAGTGGGTCGCCATTTCCTTCTCCAGGGGATCTTCCCATCCCAGGGATCGAACCCAGGTCTCCTGCACTGCAGGCAGACGCTTTACCATCTGAGCCACCAGGGAAGCCCATATATA
Source organism: Cephalophus harveyi (assembly GCA_006410635.1). Classification (NCBI taxonomy): domain Eukaryota; kingdom Metazoa; phylum Chordata; class Mammalia; order Artiodactyla; family Bovidae; genus Cephalophus; species Cephalophus harveyi. The sequence continues at coordinate 41,818 of SJYT01043634.1, forward strand.
TAACTATATATTTATATATAATAAATATTTTATTTATAATAAAATAAATATGTATATATTTATTTGTACACACACACACAAACACACACATAAAAATATACATATATATATTTCTCATTGGTTCTGAGAGAGAGACTTGTGATTTATCATAAAGAACTGTCTCACATGACTATGGAGGCAAGCTGTGGAAACAGGAGAGCCAGTGTTACAGTTCCACTCTGAAAGCTGCCAGGCTCAAGACCCAAGAAAAGCCAAGGTTTCAGTTTAAGTCAAAGGCAGACAAAAATAAGGCCTCAGTATGAAGGCTTTCAAGCAAAAGGAATTTGCTCTTCCTTGCAGAAAAGGCTGTATTTTTGTCCTAATCAGGGCTTCAATTGATTGAATGAAGAAGGTAATAGACATTAAGGAGGGCAACGTGCTGACTGAAGTGAAATCTCACCCACAAGCACCCTCACAGACACGTCTGGAATAGATATGACCAAATAGCTAGGCACCCTGTGGCCCAGGCAAGTTGACACATAAACTAATCATCATAGGCTGTTCAGTTCAGTTCAGTCACTCAGTCATGTCCGACTCTTTGCGACCCCATGAATCGCAGCACGCCAGGCCTCCCTGTCCATCACCATCTCGCAGAGTTCACTCAGACTCACGTCCATCGAGTCAGTGATGCCATCCAGTCATCTCATCCTCTGCTGTCCCCTTTTCAAAGACCCAAGAAAAGCCAAGGTTTCAGTTTAAGTCAAAGGCAGACAAAAATAAGGCCTCAGTATGAAGGCTTTCAAGCAGAAGGAATTTGCTCTTCCTTGCAGAAAAGGCTGTATTTTTGTCCTAATCAGGCCTTCAATTGATTGAATGAAGAAGGTAATAGACATTAAGGAGGGCAATGTGCTGACTGAAGTGAAATCTCACCCACAAGCACCCTCACAGACACGTCTGGAACAGATGTGACCAAATAGCTAGGCACCCTGTGGCCCAGGCAAGTTGACACATAAACTAATCATCATAGGCTGTTCAGTTCAGTGCAGTCACTCAGTCGTGTCTGACTCTTTGCGACCCCATGAATCGCAGCATGTCAGGCCTCCCTGTTCATCACCATCTCGTGGAGTTCACTCAAACTCATGTCCATCGAGTCAGTGATGCCATCCAGTCATCTCATCCTCTGCTGTCCCCTTTTCTTCATGCCTGCAATCCATCCCAGCATCAGAGTCTTTTCCAATGAGTCAACACTTCGCATGAGGTGGCCAAAGTACTGGAGTTTCAGCTTTACCATCATGCCTTCCAAAGAACACCCAGGGCTGATCTCCTTTAGAATGGATTGGTTGGATCTCCTTGCAATCCAAGGGACTCTCAAGAATCTTCTCCAACAACACAGCTCAAAAGCATCAATTCTTCAACGCTCAGCTTTCTTCATAGTCCAATTTTCGCATCCATACATGACCACTGGAAAAACCATAGCCTTGACTAGATGAACCTTTGTTGGCAAAGTAATGTCTCTGCTTTTCAATATGCTATCTAAGTTAGTCATAACTTTTCTTCTAAGGAGTAAGCGTCTTTTAATTTCATGGCTGCAATCACCATCTGCAGTGATTTGGGAGCCCAGAAAAATAAAGTCCGACATAGTCTCCACTGTTTCCCCCTCTACTTCCCATGTAGTGATGGGCTGTTAGCCTGTCTGAATCTTCCTAAAAAGAGAAATTATCTTTATTTGTTTTGATAATAAACAAACCTGATACTTGCTCTGTTGGGGAACAGTATGTCTATCTATCAAGGTTGTTTACTGTGTTCACATCATGGAAATGATCAGTCAGTACAGTTCAGTCACTCAGTCATGCCCGACTCTGCAACCCCATGAATTGCAGCATGCCAGCCCTCCCTGGCTATCACCAACTCCCAGAGTTTACTCAAAATCTTGTCTATCGAGTCGGTGATGCCATCCAGCCATCTCATCTTCTGTCATCCCCTTCTCCTCCTGCACCCAATTTCCCTCCCAGCATCAGAGTCTTTGCAAGTGAGTCAACTCTTCACATGAGGTGGCCAAAGTATTGGAGTTTCAGCTTCAGCATCAGACTTCCAGTGAATACCCAGGACTGGTCTCTTTTAGAATAGACTGGTTGGATCTCCTTGCAGTCCAAAGGACTCTCAAGAGTCTTCTCCAACACCACAGTTCAAAAGCATCAAATCTTCAGAGCTCAGCTTTTTTCACAGTCCAACTCTCACATCCATATATGACCACTGGAAAAACCATAGCCTTGATGGAACTTTGTAGGAAAAGTAATGTCTCTGTATTTCAATATGTTATCTAGGTTGGTCATAACTTTGCTTCCAAGGAAGAAGCCTCTTTTAATTTCATGGCTTCATTCACTATCTGCAGTGATTTTGGAGCCCCCCAAAATAAAGTCTGACACTGTTTGCACTGTTTCCCCATCTACCTTCTACGAAGTGATGGGACCAGATACCATGATCTTACTTTTCTGAATGTTGAGTTTTGAGCCAAACTTTTCACTCTCCTCTTTCATTTTCATAGAGGCTCTTTAGTTCCTCTTTACTTTCTGCCATAAGGGTGGTGTCATCTGAATATCTGAGGTTATTGATATTTCTCCTGGCAATCTTGATTCCAGCTTGTGTTTCTTCCAGTCCAGCATTTCTCATGATGTACTCTGCATATAAGTTAAATAAGCAGGGTGACAATATACAGCCTTGACGTACTCCTATTCCTATTTGGAACCAGTCTGTTGTTCCAGTTCTAACTGTTGCTCTCTGACCTACATATAGGTTTCTCAAGAGGCATTTCAGGTGATCTGGTATTCCCATCTCTTTCAGAATTTTCCAGTTTATTGTGATCCACACAGTCAAAGACTTTGGCATAGTCAATAAAGCAAAGATAGATGTTTTTCTGGAACTCTCTTGATTTTTCCATGATGCAGCAGATGTTGGAAATTTGATCTCTGGTTCCTCTGCCTTTTCTAAAACCAGCTTGAGCATCTCGAAGTTCACTGTTCATGTATTGCTGAAGCCTGGCTTGGAGAATTTTGAGCATTACTTTACTAGCATGAGAGATGAGTGCAATTGTGTGGTAGTTTGAGCTTTCTTTGGCATTGCCTTTCTTTGGGATTGGAATGAAAACTGACCTTTTCCAGTCCTGTGGCCACTGCTGTGTTTTCCAAATTTGCTGGCATATTGAGTGCAGCACTTTCACAGCACCATCTTTTAGGATTTGAAATAGCTCAATTGGAATTCCATCACCTCCACTAGCTTTGCTTGTACTGATACTTCCTAAGGCCCACTTAACTTCACATTCCAGGATGTCTGGCTCTAGGTGAGTGATCACAGCATCATGATTATCTGGGTTGTGAAGATCTTTTCTGCACAGTTCTTCTGTGTATTCTTGAAACCTCTTCTTAATATCCTCTGCTTCTGGTAGGTCCATACCATTTCTGCCCTTTATTGAGCCCATCTTTGCAGGAAATTTTCCCTTGGTATCTCTAACTTTCTTGAAGAGATCTCTAGTCTTTCGTATTCTGTTGTTTTTCTCTTTTTCTTTGCATTGATCGCTGAGGAAGGCTTTCTTATCTTTCCTTGCTCTTATTTGGAACTCTGCATTCAGATGCTTATATCTTTCCTTTTCTCCTTTGCTTTTCACCTCTCTTCTTTTCAATTGGAATGAAAACTGACCTTTTCCAGTCCTGTGGCCACTGCTGAGTTTTCCAAATTTGCTGGCAGATTGAGTGCAGCACTTTCACAGCATCATCTTTCAGGATTTGAAACAGCTCAACTGGAATTCCATCACCTCCACTAGCTTTGTTCGTAGTGATGCTTTCTAAGGCCCACTTGACTTCACATTCCAGGATGTCTGGCTCTAGGTGAGTGATCACAGCATCATGATTATCTGGGTTGTGAAGATCTTTTCTGCACAGTTCTTCTGTGTATTCTTGCCACCTCTTCTTAATATCCTCTGCTTCTGGTAGGTCCATACCATTTCTGCCCTTTATTGAGCCCGTCTTTGCAGGAAATTTTCCCTTGGTATCTCTAACTTTCTTGAAGAGATCTCTAGTCTTTCGTATTCTGTTGTTTTTCTCTATTTCTTTGCATTGATCACTGAGGAAGGCTTTCTTATCTTTCCTTGCTCTTATTTGGAACTCTGCATTCAGATGCTTATATCTTTCCCTTTCTCCTTTGCTTTTCACCTCTCTTTTTTTCCGAGCTATTTGTAAGGCCTCCCCAGACAGCCATTTTGCTTTTTTGCATTTCTTTTCAAAGGGGATGGTCTTGAAGCCTGTCTCCTGTACAGTGTCATGAACTTCCATCCATAGTTCATCAGGCACTCTATCAGATCTAGTCCCTTAAAACCATTTCTCACTACCACTGTATAATCTTAAGGGATTTAATTTTGGTCATACCTGAATAGTCTAGTGGTTTTCCCTACTTTCTTCAATTTGAGTCTGAATTTGGTAATAAGGAGTTCATGATCTGAGCCACAGTCAGCTCCTGGTCTTGTTTTTGTTGACTGTATAGAGCTTCTCCATCTTTGGCTGCAAAGACTATAATCAGTCTTATTTCAGTGTTGACCATCTGGTAATGTCCATGTGTAGAGTCTTCTCTTGTGTTGTTGGAAGTGAGTGTTTGCTATGACTAGTGCGTTTTCTTGGCAAAACTCTATTAGCCTTTGCCATGCTTCATTCCGTACTCCAAGGCCAAATTTGCCTGTTACTCCAGGCAAATTTGTTTCTTGACTTCCTTCTTTTGCATTCCAGTCCCCTATAATGAAAAGAAAATCTTTTTGGGGTGTTAGTTCTAAAAGGTCTTGTAGGCCTTCATAGAACCGTTCAACTTCAGCTTCTTCAGTGTTACTGGCTGGGACATAGGCTTGGATTACTGTGATATTGAATTGTTTGCCTTGGAAACGTACAGAGATCATTCTGTCATTTTTGAGATTGCATCCATGTACTGCATTTTGGACTCTTTTGTTGACCATGATGGCTACTTCACTTCTTCTAAGGAATCCTGCCCACAGTAGTAGATATAATGGTCATCTGAGTTAAATTCACCCATTCCAGTCCATTTTAGTTTACTGATTCCTAGAATGTCGACGTTCACTCTTGCCATCTCCTGTTTGACCACTTCCAATTTGCCTTGATTCATGAACCTAACATTTCAGGTTCCTATGCAATAATGCTCTTTATAGCATCAGACCTTGCTGATCACCAGTCACATCCACAGCTGGGTATTGTTTTTGCTTTGGCTCTACCCCTTCATTCTCTTGAGAGTTATTTCTCCACTGATCTCCAGTAGCATATTGGGCACCTACTGACCTTGGGAGTTCCTCTTTCAGTATCCTTTCATTTTGCCTTTTCATACTGTTCATGGGGTTCTCAAGGCAAGAATACTGAAGTGGTTTGCTCTTCCCTTCTCCAGTGGACCACATCCTTTCAGACCTCTCCACCATGACCTGGCAGTCTTGGGTGGCCCCACATGGTATGACTTAGTTTCATTGAGTTAGACAAGGCTGTGGTCTGTGTGATCAGATTGACTATCTGTGATTATGGTTTCAGTATTTCTGCCCTCTTATGTCCTCTCACAACACCTATCATCTTACTTGGGTTTCTCTTACCTTGGACGTGGGGTGTCTCTTCATGGCCACTCCAGCAGAGCACAGTCGTTACTCCTTACCTTGGATGAGGGGTATCTCCTCATGGCTGCCCCTCCTGACCCTGAACATGGAGTACCTCCTCTCAGCCCTCCTGCGCCTGTGCAGCTGCCCCTCCTTTGAAATGATAGCTAACACCAAAACCAAAGCCAGACACAAAGACATACAGAAACACAAAAGACCATAGAGGATTGTTTACCAACAAATTTGAGGGCCTTTTGTCTCCATACCTAACTTGGATTATTTGTTTTAAATGTGTTTTCCTATCATCAATGGACTGCTTTCAGAGTTTGACCTGATGAGCCTTGAAACAAACTTACAAACTTATATAGCTAGGAAAGATAGTATATGTAAAATAGTATCCAAATTACATGGGCAAGTAATAACAAAAGTTGCAAAAGTTTTAAAACTTACCAGTAATTCTGTCTATAAATGACTATGGTGCCATGGCTATACAGAAGTGATTTGCTAGGTCATTGCAGAACTTAATTTTAGAACCCAATTTTAAGTAAAATTTTTCCATAGTGTACTATAAAAATACTTCATCTTCTTTATTTGTATATGGCTTCAATAGCATATCCATTTAATGTTACCTAAATGTTTCATGTTTCACTTGCATCATATAAAAAAGAAATTAGGTTATGAAATTCCATGTGGATGAATATGGCTATTTCTCCAAGTTATCTGAAAAATAAAAACAGAATAAAGTGATATTCCTCCTTCTGATGATGCCCAAATTAAAACTACTGAAGACTGCATCTTTTAAGGGATATAGATTTTGTTACCCTCTGTCAATAATTAATGGAAGGTCTGATAGCATAGTTTCATCAGAGGAAACTATTTGCTTGGGTTTATTGAACACTTAGGGGAAACTGAATATCAGTTCTGATTTTCAACTTCATATTAAATTTCGTGAAAGTTAGGTGGCTATGTGCAGGCAATAATCAAATACATATGTGTGTAATATTTTATTGTGGGGATAGATGAGAATAAGTACTATGATGAATAAGCAGCAAGTATAAGGATTAAGAACATACTGATGATGTTGGTGTGGAAGGTGGTGAGGTTTTGTAATCCTAGCCCTTTAACTAGACTGATCTATTTAATGCTAAAGATTTGACTTTCTATTCTCCCAATCCTGAGATCTAGAACATCTGCTAATGGAAATCTTAATAATTGTGTATTGCATAGTAAATTTAGGATATAATGAAACCCATCTGGGACTATGGAAATAACAAGTCTTCAGTACTTTTTGAAGGAGGTGTGTTTAACTTCCGAAAATGCATAGATACATTTCATTTTTAGTATAGAAAATTGAGGCATATGGTTTTTGCAAGAAGAAGAAACAGAAAATGCACTATGGTGTTTACACTTTTTCATATGTTAGCATAGCTGAAAAACATGTAACATGTTTTAATGCATGCATATCCATGCATATTATTGCAATATATTAATGCAATTAATGCATTTAATTACATGCATATATTAGTACTCAGTATCTTCTTATGATTCCACTTTCATTTCCTCATAAAACAGAGGAGCTTTTGAGAATTGAAAGAGCTCAGCTTGCTCTTGGTTACATACTTGCATCATTGATGAGGCATTTAATATTACAAAGCACCTGCATATTTTTGAAATGTTTTGCTTTACAGTTTGAGATAGACTATAAGAATATGTGCATGTGTTTATGGCCACAGATAACAAGCAGCAATAATGAGAAAAAGAGCAATATGATAAATTATTATTAGTGATCCTTCAGCAGGATTTCATATAGATGATATCATGCAACCAGCCAATTCAGATGAGAGCATCCAGAAATCAGCTATAGAACAATGGTTAACAGTTTATTTAATACTTGAAGTGTTTCCGGTAGCACTTTGTGGGGGTGGGTATTGTTGCCAGGGAACAAAAAAGCCGCTATCATCGAGATAACCTTGGAGAAATAATGACTTCCACTGTGTATGTAAATCTCGCTCACATCACTGAGTTTTAACCCAGCTAAGATACTGTCACTTTTAAAGAAATGAAGGATTTTTTGTTATCAATTTTATAAAGGAAATCACTCCCCTGAAATAAATTATAATTTACCTTTAGTGAATGCTAATGAAGGGATATTTGAGTTTTGTTATCTGTGTCAAAGTCAAATAAAAGAACAAAAAAGCAAAACCCAGGTATAGCACCAAAGCTAAGCAGTAGACGAAGTATGACATGCAAGCAGTAGATTATTCAGGACATGTCTGTTTACACACCAGCTCCAGCTCATCAATTAGCAGACACTGTCATTGATCATTCTGACTAAAGGAAGTAGGTTAAACTATAGTTGGTCAATCCCCATGGAGAAATTCGTAGTATATGAGGAATGAGGCAAAGCTTAGGTAAAAAGCTTAGTCCTTGTGGATCAGCCTCAAAATTCACGTATCTAGCTGTATCTTATATAACCATTTTGCACCGCAAGCCCCTGGCATTTACAAATGTTTCTCTGCATTTTAACTTTGACACCATTTTGGATGCTGATATTAATTTTGAATAGCAGTGTTTGATAGTAAAGTATGTTTTTGTTTTTTTTTAAAGGATTTCCACTTTTCATCTTCTCTGGTTGATTATTCAAAATGATTAGAGTCCCAGACTCTGAAAATAGAAATACAAGAATCCCTCATCTGTGGGTGGAGTTTGCTTTATGCCACTTTGCTTTTACAAAAGACTTCCATTGATAACTCTTCATTAACAAAAGAAATCCAAAGAGAATTTTCTGTTTTTATGAGAAAAGGCAGAAAGTGAAAATAATGTTCAGGGTTTGCTTTGCGGAGAGCAGTTAGAGAGCCAGTGCCAACGCCGGGCTGTTAGAGTGGCACCTTCAAGGTACTTCTGGGGATTTGTACTCAGTATCTCAGTATCAAGATGTCATAACTTTGAATTGTGTCCATGAGCATCTGTGCTTTATCTCTGTTTCTTCTGTGCACNAATGTTCAGGGTTTGCTTTGCGGAGAGCAGTTAGAGAGCCAGTGCCAACGCCGGGCTGTTAGAGTGGCACCTTCAAGGTACTTCTGGGGATTTGTACTCAGTATCTCAGTATCAAGATGTCATAACTTTGAATTGTGTCCATGAGCATCTGTGCTTTATCTCTGTTTCTTCTGTGCACTCATTAGCAAGATGTGTAATTCTTTGCTTTAAGTCATTTCAACTTTCAAAAGTATCTTAGAAATTCTTTCAGTTAACAGGTGAAATATGTATATACTTTGCTTATATAAAACTACATAAGCATGTATATATTTTATTTTATATACTTATATCTTAAATTTCTATGAATTAGTTGTTTCTCCTTTTTCTCTCTCAGTGCTAGCTTTTGAAGGACCTGGTTCCATTTATGAAGTATGACTAACCTGAGAGCACCAAGCGGTGAGAAGCCCAGAGTCCATTAGAGGTCATGGAATACCAGACACCATGTGGATAAAAGGTGAGTCTGGGGACACCAAGGTTCCAGCAAGTGAGTGAAAAAGCCACTATGGACATGGAAACACCGGTCCCAACCACCCTAGAAGATCAATCAGAAATGAAGGACCCCAGATCCCTTCCTAAGTTACTGATATATTTTGAAGAAAGTTGCATTTTTTTTTAATTTTATTTTTAAAATGTATTTATTTGGCTATTCTGGGTCTTAGTCCCGGCATGTGAACTCTTAGTTACAGCAAGTGGGATCTAGATCCCTGAGCAGGGATGGAACCTGGACCCCCTGCATTGGGACCTAGGAGTCAGACACTGGACCACCGGGAAAGTCCCTCCATGGTTGTTTAATCTACTGTTTATGGAAGGTTTACTCTTCAGCAACANCATGTGAACTCTTAGTTACAGCAAGTGGGATCTAGATCCCTGAGCAGGGATGGAACCTGGACCCCCTGCATTGGGACCTAGGAGTCAGACACTGGACCACCGGGAAAGTCCCTCCATGGTTGTTTAATCTACTGTTTATGGAAGGTTTACTCTTCAGCAACAGATAAAGAAAGCATTTTTCATCTGATATAATGATCACATACTTAAATCTGTCAAGCATTTCCCATGTTTTCACTTTCTGTTCTACTCAAGAGGTCAAATTCTTTCCCAGTCATCAAAATTTAAGTCTTAGGTCTGTGCAAAACTGCTGACAAGTCTTGTGCCTATAATAAAAATTTGAAGATAAATAACATATTTTGACCCCACTTAATGAACTCTTAGTAAAGGCTGGATTAAATGCTTTAACCTCCAGGCATTTAAATGAGAAGCCAGTGTAGAGGTGCAGTGGCCATTTGTTGTTGTTGTTCAGTTGCTAAGTTGTGTCCAACTCTTTGTGACCCCATGGACTGCAGCACACCAGGCTCCCATGTCTTTCACTGTCTCCCAGAGTTTGCTGAGCTTTATGTCCATTAAATTGGTGATGCCATGCAACCATCTCATCCTCTGGTGCCCGCCTGTCCTCCTGCCCTCAATCTTTCCCAGCATCAGGGTCTTTTTCAATGAGTTGGCTTTTCACATCAGTTGGCCAAAGTACTGGAGCTTCAGCTTCAGTATCAGTCTTTCCAGTGAACATTCAGCTTTGATATCCTTTAGGACTGGCAGTGGCCATAAATGTACACATTCTTCCTTTACCCTCCTGCTCATCTTCACTCAAGCCGT
>SJYT01043635.1:0-11885 GCA_006410635.1 Cephalophus harveyi
CATTTATGATAAAAACTCTCCAGAAAGTAGGAATAGAAGGAACATACCTCAACATAATAAAAGCTATATATGACAAACCCACAGCAAACATTATCCTCAATGGTGAAAAACTGAAAGCATTTCCCCTAAAGTCAGGAACAAGACAAGGGTGCCCACTTTCACCGCTACTATTCAACATAGTTCTGGAAGTTTTGGCCACAGCAATCAGGGCAGAAAAAGAAATAAAAGGAATCCAAATTGGAAAAGAAGAAGTAAAACTCTCACTGTTTGCAGATGACATGATCCTCTACATAGAAAATCCTAAAGACTCCACCAGAAAATTACTAGAGCTAATCAACGAATATAGTAAAGTTGCAGGATATAAAATCAACACACAGAAATCCCTTGCATTCCTATACACTAATAATGAGAAAGTAGAAAAAGAAATTAAGGAAACAATTCCATTCACCATTGCAACGAAAAGAATAAAATACTTAGGAATATATCTACCTAAAGAAACTAAAGATCTATATATGGAAAACTATAAAACACTGATGAAAGAAATGAAAGAGGACACTAATAGATGGAGAAATATACCATGTTCATGGATCAGAAGAATCAATATAGTGAAAATGAGTATACTACCCAAAGCAATCTATAGATTCAATGGAGAAGACTCTTGAGAGTCCCTTGGACTGCAAAGAGATCCAACCAGTCCATCCTAAAGGTGATCAGTCCTGGATGTTCATTGGAAGGACTGATGCTGAAGCTAAAACTCCAATACCTCATGTGAAGCATTGACTCATTGGAAAAGACTCTGGTGCTGGGAGGGATTAGGGGCAGAAAGAGAAGGGGATGACAGAGGATGAGATGGCTGGATGACATCAGTGACTCGATACACATGAGTTTGAGTGAACTCCGGGAGTTGGTGATGGACAGGGAGGCCTGGCATGCTGTGATTCATGGGGTCGCAAAGAGTCGGACATGACTGAGTGACTGAACTGAACTGAACTGATAGATGAATCTGGAGAAGGAAATGGTTACCCAGTCCAGTATCCTTGCCTGGAAAATCTCATGGATACAGTAGCCTGGTTAGCTGAAGTCCATGGGGTTGCAAAGAGTCGGGCACGACTGAGCGACTAATACTTACTTATGGCTGACTCATGTTAAGGTTTGACAGAAAACAGCAAAATTCTGTAAAGAAATTATCTTTCAATAAAATTATTTTACACCCTCTTTATTATTTAACAGACTTTATTTTCTACAGTGATTTTATTTTTAAAGAATTTTATATTGATAGCAAAATTGAAAGGAAGTTAGAGATTTTCCACATATCTCTTGCACCTGCACATCCAAAGACTTCTCATTATCAGTAACTTATGTCCTCTCTATTTTGTCAGACTTGTTCGATATTTATCAATTTTGTTGGTTTTTTTTTTTTTTTTTTTAAAGAACCAACTTTTTCTTTTCTGTTAATTTTCTTAATATTTCACGTTTTTTAATTTCATGGATTTCAGATCTGTTGTTTTACATGCCTACTGTATGTTACTTTTTTTCTTAAATAAAATATCATACATTTGATTTTCTTCATCTTCCCCCTACAGATCATTTATCTGGCTCGAAATGCCAAGGATGTTGCCGTCTCATTTTACCACTTTGACTTAATGAATAATTTGCAGCCTCTTCCTGGAACCTGGGAAGAATATCTAGAGAAATTCTTGACTGGAAATGGTAGTATGACCTTAGCTAAAAAATAATGTCACTAAAAATTATTTTTAATAATATTAACCATTACAAGTATGAATTTCCCTTTCAAAACACTTCTTTTTCCAAATCAGTAACAAGTACATTGAAAAAATCATTTCAAATTAAATCAAATACATTTAATATTTGCTATGACATTCAATATATAAACCTGGTATTAAACATCAGCTTAATGAAAATATTCTCAAATCTCTTTTCAGTTGAGAAAAACCCATTCTCAGTTCCTACTCACAACAGAAATTTATTTGCCCAAATCATTAGCTAAATCTTTTATACATGCATTTACAGTAGTTAGATAAATAAGTGATATGAGTACTTCATAAAAGAATAGTTTTCTTCTGCATGTGGCCAAGTGTAACCTATTGGAGGTCAATGTATTTCCATTTGAAATGTTTCTTTTGCAATTAATATATTTAAAAATCTGAAATTTGTGCATCCATAAGTAGCTGATTATATATGCTTGTTTACATAGACTTTATAGTTTCAGTTCCTTAATTACTAAATTCCACAAAATATTTGTATAATTTGACGTGCTTTTCACAAACAAATCTTCAATTTGATAAATGTTTATAGAAATAAGCTATTTCTCTGGTTTTAGTGGCCTATGGTTCCTGGTTTAATCATGTTAAAAGTTGGTGGAAGAAAAAGGAAGAACACCCGATACTTTTCTTATTCTATGAAGATATGAAAGAGGTAAAATAGTAGAAATACATTATAGAAAATTCCTCAGCTACATCTTGGAGCAAAAGGATTAATAGTTTTTTCAATTAATCTATGGAGTTCAAGTGATATAATTGCTTTGCCTATTTTCCATGTCTATTTACCCAGATCTTGCTAAGATTTTAATGAATCTAATTGTGAAATCAGTGACATTTTAATCCTCTTATCCTTTTCAATCATTGTGTTTCTCTTGAGCACCTTTTCCTTTTCAAATTTGTCTCCTTCATTTAATGGGTTATCATTCTGTCATGGTTTTCCTGTGAATCTCTGTCATTTAGTCATTTTTTTTGAACTCTTTGTTATAGATTGATGATCTATTCCCACTGTTGCCAAAAGTATGTGCTAATTACCCACCAAAAACTCCATTTTAACTTCTAACCTGAATTCAGATCCTTATTTTTCTTAAAATGACCCTCAAATTTAACATGTTGAAAATTAAACTCATCTTGCTTCTCTCTCTCTCCAAAAGGTAATCCTTTTCTTTTATTCTGTCTTTTGCTTAATGATGTTTGGTTGTTCATTCAGTGTTGAAAGTTTGGAAGTAATTGTCCTCATTGACTTTCATGTAGTGAATACGGTTCCATTTTCTCCTGAACATCCCATTGGTTCACATGCCCTACCTATTATATCTTAAGTGTGCCTCTCTCCTTTACATTCTTCCTAACTGTTAATTCAGGGATTCATAAAGATTTTTCTAGTCTACCATATGAACTAGTATTAGCCTAAATACTATTGCAAAGTTCCAGGCCTATCCTCAGGCTATTGTATTTCATTTGGAAATACACACACATACACACACACACACACACACACACACACACACACACGGAAACCAAGCTTATCTAGTTGGAAAAGCCTGAACATGCAAATAAGGATATCTTCTGGAATTTCAGATTCTTGATGGAAGGCATATCTACCTTTCTTGTAACTGCATCCACAGTACTTACAACACCTACCACATATATAGGTGCTCATGGCCACTTATTGTATGCATAAATGATTGCTTGAATGAATGAATGAGTAGTAGTTGCAAACATTTGTGTGTGTGTGTGTGTGTGTGTGTGTTAGTTGCTTAGTCGTGTCTGACTCTCTGCAACCCCATAGCCTGTAGGCCACCAGGCCCCTCTGTCCACAGTGTTCTCTAGGCAAGAACACTGGAGTAAGTTGCCATTTCCTTCTCCAAAAAGAACTATAGAAAGAAAGAAAGTGAAGTTGCTCAGTTGTGTCTGACTCTTTGCGACCCCATGGACTGTAACCTACCAGGCTCCTCCACCCATGGAATTTTACAGGCAAGAGTAGTGGAGTGGGTTGCCATTTCTTTCTCCTTACAAACATTTGAGTGACATCAATAAAGAACCTGCCTGTAATGCGGGAGACTCTGGTTCAGTCCTTGGACTGGGAAGATCCCTTGGAGAAGGGAATGGCAACCCACCCCAGTATTCTTGCCTGGAAAATTTCATAGACAGAGGAGACTTGTGGGCTACAGTCCATGGGGTCGCAAAGAGTCGGACAGGACTGAGTGAGGAACACTTCCCCCCCCCCTTTTTTTTTTGATCCTACTCAGCACAGAAACCTTACCTTACGTAAAATCTCTCTTGTTGCATGTATTTCTGAGAAACTCTCAGGGCATTTCTCATATCTTATCAATAAGAGTCCTTTTCTACTCTGTCCAGGCTCCCACTCTCTATCACACTTACTTGTAGCTCATAGAGAATCTGTGATCTAAACATAACCATTGCCCCTTTATGACAATTTGCTGGCAATACAATACACAGCTGTAAAACTAGAGTGGCTTTATGAAACCACTTTTAAAAAGTGGTGCTCTTCCTTGGGTGCTTATTAATCAGAATTAAGTTATAAGTTCTTCATAAGACAGAAAATTGTCTTTCTGTGCCAAGTATGTTCTTTTTACTTTCTGGAGACCAAAGTGAAACTTATTCACTTTATGAAGAGAGCAAATTTAACTTCTGGATGTAGTTCTTTTTCTCCATAGGATAAGCAAAACAATACATTTCCTAGGCTGAGCTGGTCTCCAAATTCCGAGTCAGACATCATGCTGCCCCCCACATTACACTCTTGTGTCAAATACTTCTCTCCTTATTTGCTGAAAATGCCTTTTTCAGGTCAGTTTATGCATATTGATTTACAGTCTGGTCTAATCAGTTCTGTAAGAATATCCTGATATTTTGAATCGCACTCAAACTTACTATACATTAAACTTGTTAGACAACAATTTTTCCTATCATGGTTATATTTTGACAATGTTATAGAAATGGTTTTCATATAAAAACAATAATATGACAAAATTATAAGTATAGATCAAGAATAAAATTCAGAGAGAAGTCTAGTAATTTACATCAGGCTTATGAATGTCTGCATCAGTTCTCAAACTCTCAATCAATGAGGTGAAAAAGAAGTAGAAGCTAGCACTCTCTGCTTTAACTTCTACTTGTCTATAAATGAGCATCATCACTGATACTTTGGCAGTGGCCAAATTATTCTTCAAACACTATAAATATGTAACAGAAATTGCTCTCTATTTGTTTGCCTGTCCATATTTTTTTTCTGAGTTTTCCATACTAACTTTTCTCTTAGTCTTTTCTCCACTATCATCAGTTTTGACATTTAAGTCATGCTAACCCCTGGCATCCCATTAGTAGCCATCTCAGTGTTCTCTTGTCAAGGTCTGGTACATAAAATATTGTCAGAACTTCCATTATAGGAAACTCTTTACCAAAACATAAACATGCAAACACATTCAATACACATACACACACACACACAGACACACACACACTCAACACACACAGAGTTAATAAGACATATTATTAAAGAGTTGTGTCCCTACTACATAACAGATACAATCCAAATCCTTCAGCAGGACATCCAATGATGTTCTAAATTTTATCCCAATTCATCTTTACAGCCTCGTAGCCTCTCGCACTACTATGAACAACTCAACCCCAACTCCAACCACTTTTCTTTTTTCTCACTTGAGCACAGTGAGTTGATGCTTCCAAGAGTTATATTTTCTTTACTGGAAACTTACTCTCCAACTGCTCAGGAGACTGCATCTTGGTAAACTCTGACACAGCTTTCTAAATTAAGCTTAGATGTTAATCCCTTCAAAATCTTTCTAGACATATCTATATAGATTTTTGCTTAGCTTCCTAAAAAGTTACAGATATTAAGTTAATGCCATTAGAATTTGAAAAAACTATTTATTTCTCAGATTTTTTTCTTCTTACTCTCAATGACTAATGAATAATTTGGGTCTTGATATCTTTGCAACTTCACTGGAGTTTGATATTATTGTACTTTGAATGAAAAATAAGACAGAATAAGCAAAATATTTCCACTCTACTTTTACTAAACATAAATTATTGATCTTTTTTCATTTTCATGATTTTTTTCACACTATTTTAATGATTTATTGTTTACCATTTTCTTGAGTGTATCTCTACCCTATTGATAGAATCCAAAGCAAGAAATCAAGAAGGTTATTCGATTTCTAGAGAAAAACCTGGATGATGAGATCTTGGATAAGATAATCCATCACACATCATTTGAAATGATGAAGGACAACCCTCTAGTGAATTATACACATCTACCAAGTGAAGTGATGGACCACAGCAAGTCCTCATTTATGCGTAAAGGTTACTATTTTCTGAGTTTATTTTTCCTTTCTGCTTTCTTATGAATTGCTCTGAAATGAGGGTGAGCTCTGTAATCTCTACCCGGTTATTTAGCCAGTTTGGGACTCAATTTTTTCATCTGTAAAATAAGGACACTAAAAATACCTACCATAAAAGTCACTGAGTTAGATTAGAAATTATTAAAGGGAATAATGCATGCAGACCTGTTATTGGAACACCTTGAGTACCTAATAATCTTTCTCCCTTTCTTTACGACCCTGCAAAATGGTTTTGTCACTTCTGATGTGAGTTATTCTGTATTTTTTAATTCCTAAAACTTAAAACTTTGTTTAAATTGGCACAGATCTCCTCCTTCCTCCCAGTAATAAATTAATGTCAGTCAGTCAAGTACCATCTTCTCTATACACTCATTATTATTAGAAAGCAGTGATCATTTTGTTAGAAGGATTCACAAAGAGAAAGGGCATGTGGGAAGTTTTTGTTCCCTAAAAATACTATCTGAATTATGTTAATGGTAAACATGGAATCTAAATGTAACTTAAGATAACAATACAGAAATATGCCATTCACTGTCAAAATACAGCTCTATTTCAATTAAGTCAAGTACTATAAGTTGTGGGGTATCATATGTGGTTTGGGTCAAAAATGTGTTATTGTCTTAAATGTGAGAATTTATCCACCTAGTCATGTCACCATATCTTTTCAATATTCTTTACTGAACTGGAGAGAAAGATAAAATTTCAGTTGGTGTGCCTGAAAGTAAACATAACCTAGGAACATATTGTATATATGAACATGTGGATTTAGACCCTCGATTCTGAAAGTATTATATGATTACAGAATTTTCTAACACATTTTTCTCTGTACCTTAGTGTACATCTAGTATTTTCAAAATTTTTTTTTTTTTTTTTTTAATTTTGAAAACACTACTTAAAAAGTAAGCTCTAGTATAAGAGGTCAAGGCTAATTTTTCATTGTAAATGGTGCATTACAAGTTTGAACAAATAAGACTGATGCAATACAACACACAACAACACACACACACATGTTTCCTGATGGAAGAAACAGAGACAGAAAAAAACAAAACAAAACCCAAACCTTATTAATTAAATAAGGCAAATTTTCATTATACCAGATCATTGAATGTAACTTCCAAAAGAGCTTTTCCCTTAGTCATGAAAACTGATGCCATTGAATGATATCTCATTAGGGTATAGAAATAACCTGAGTATCTGGATTCCACGGTTTCTACAACTTCAAAGAGAGTCCACAAGAAAGATATTCTTTCCACCCCCCTGGGAGTAGTGAAGGACACAACTTTTGTGGTCAGATTGCTCTGGGATTTATCCAGGCTGTGCCATTCCCTGAACCTTTGACATTGCATACACTAATAGATCTGCCAAAGTTCTGGTTACATCACTGATAAAATGGAGAAAAGAATAACATCTGAAGCATAAGCTTTGGGGAAGGATTTTCATGGAAGATATGTAAGCTTACACTGTATTTTTTTCTGACCAAAAATGGTATATACAAAAGTAGCAAGTCATATTATCTTGCAGTTTAGTATGTTCTTATTTAATATAACATATATTTGTTTATTCATGCATTCAATGACACTTAAAAGATACCTTTTATTTGTTAGTTAATATTTAAGAAAAGGTCTTCATGAATAACTATATGCAGATCATATTTTCTAGAATGTAAATAACACATATATGCTCAAGAAGCTCATATTGTAATGCAAGAGAATGGATATTGGAAAATTCTGAAAAGTGAAGTATGAACAAAGGGCTAAGAACAGTTTTGAAGGATTCCACTCTGGATAATCAAGGTTATAGTTTGGTCACATAATATTAATGATGATAGGGAGATGATAAAGGGCAATGTTTATGCTTATGTCCCAAACTGCTACAAAACAGAAAATCCTGGGATTTGGCCAGAATTTATCTTATCAAAAATTTTTTATACTTCCTCACTCTTGTGAAGCAAATGTGTTTGTGTATATAATATTTATAAAAATAGAAGATTATTAGAATGCTTTATATATCTCTTTATTGTTTAAACTACACTTCCTCTTTTCAATGACATCTTTAGAGGTATACTATCCCAATTATGAACTATCCTCACATACATTCCAAAGAACTATCAACATCTGGTGAAAATAGAATAAAGTATAATAACCAGGGAAACAATCTTGTCTATGGGGATGTCTCTTGTTAAAATGATTTAAAATCTTCATGAAGCCATCATGGTTTAATAAGACTTACAGTTCAATATGGTTATATTTATTTATTTTTAAATTTTACTTATTTTTGGTTGCTCTGAGTCCTCGTTGCTGCACATGGGCTTTCTCCAGTTTTGGCAACTGGGGGCTTCTCTCTAGTTGCGCGTTACAGGCTTCTCTTTGTGTGGCTTCTCTTGTTGCAGACGAGAGGCTCTAGGGCACGTGGGCTCAGTAGTTTGGCATCTGCGCTCAGTAGTTGCAGCTCAAGGGCTCTAGAGCATGAAGTCAGTAGTTGTGGTGCATGGGCTTAGCTGCCCCATGGCATGTGGGATCTTCCTGGGTCAGGGACAGAACCCATGTCCCCTTGATTGGCAGGCAGATTCTTAACCACTGGACCACCAGGGAAGCTCAATTTAATGTTAAATAATTAATGTCTTCCTCCAAACACATCAATAGGACATTAAAAATTTATCTTTCAAATATTTTTAAGCATTCAAGAATGAAAGATTAAATGTAAATTTATATCCCAATAGTTTCACTTCTATAAAAATTGTTCAGTGATTTTATATGTTTGATTTTAATGCTATTCTTCTCCTCTAACATTAAAATAAGATGTATCTAGTGAGTTCAGGGAACACAAGAATCATCCAAATATCCTAACATCCTCATTTATTATTTCTGGGAAAAGATATTTATCAACTTTCTGTTTCACGGTTTGACTATACTCATGACCAGTTCTTTATACAGTTTCCAAAAGCAACTCATCAAAGACTGTAAAATATTCCCTGATCATTGATTCAGTGACCAGTGTTAGCCCTATGATCTGGGACAATTAGAAACACTAAAATAATCTCTTTCAGGAAATTATTGTGCAGCTGTAAGTTTAGATAAGAAAACTAACCCTTCTTATAATGTTTCTTTAAAACCAGAGTCTGTTTAATTATGAACATGTCAAAGAGTTAGTTGTTCACTTGTGTCCAACTCTTTGTGACCCCATGGACTGTAGTCCACCTCTGCCCATGGAATTCTCCAGGCAAGAATACTGGAGTGGGTAGCTATTCCCTTCTCCAGGGGGTCTTCCTGACCCAGGAATCAAACCTGGGTCTCCTGCATTGCAAGCAGATTCTTTACCATCTCAGTCGGCAGAAAAGCCTGTTGTTTATTTATATATAGATGGCAGTAATTACCAATAAAAAAAGAAATGAATTTTAAAGTATTTAAATGCAAAGAAAGGCTTCCTTTAAACTCTTTCAGTCTTTTATTTTGGTATACAATGGCTTTTCCTTCATAAAGAAAATATTTTATTCTTTCATATGTTTTCTTATTTGTAATTTTTAGGGATTGCAGGTGATTGGAAGAATTATTTCACAGTGGCCCAAAATGAGAAATTTGATGCCATTTATAAGAAGGAAATGTCTGAGACTGAACTTCAGTTCCGTACAGAGATTTGAGGAACCTAAATTGAAAATCTGAAGAAAGAAGTCTGATTTGCAGTTTGGTGAAATAAGGACAGTTAGGATTTAATGTGGGCAATTGAATGGCTTTATAAAGGAAAAAAAAATGTGCTTCTAAGCTTTGATTTTTCAATGTGGTTAATCACTCACTCTGAGAGTCCCTAAATCTAGGACAAACTGTCACCTTTTCATAAACTTTTCTTGCCTTTTCCTTGTGGTTTAAAATTAAGTTCTACTCCCTTTACTAACCCTGGTGGCTCAGATGGTAAAGCATCTGTCTACAATGCATGAGACTCGGGTTCGAGCCCTGGCTTGGGAAGATCCCCTGAAGAAGGAAATGGCAATCCACTCCAGTACTATTGCCTGGAAAATCTCATGGACAGAGGAGCGTGGTAGGCTACAGTCTATGGGGTCGCAAAGAGTCGGACACGACTGAGCAACTTCACTTTCCTTTTCCTTTCCCTACTAACATGGCTCAATAAATGCTGCTTTAACACTGGTACTGTGTTTCCTAGCTCTGCCCCAATTTCCCTTTCCTGAAAATTTGACCCAGAACACTTTGTGCCGTTACTGTCTGTCTTCAGGATTTCAAGTTGTTCCCTGAGTCATAGCTCATCTGGCCTTGCCTCTTTTGGAATTACATGGTTCATGTCTCAGATAGTATGGTTCAGGTTTTGGAAATGTTGTTTCTATACCTAATTTCTGTTTATCCAAATTCCTAAATTCTGAGTATGTAATTTTCAAGTCTCCAAAGATGAAAGATCATCATTAGTCTCCCTACGGTTATTCCCTGGGAATATGAGCTCTGCTCTGAGCGCCTAAGCTGAGGGCAGGAACTTACTTCCTATGGAGAGTTCTTCCAGAATTCAACAGCTTCCTGTGATTCCTGAGAATTTCCTATTGCCATAATATGGTTACATTTGGGAGCATCTTGGTTTCTTCATCTTGTGTCTGAACAGATATGGATCCCTTAATAATAGTTTTAACATTTCATATACAATCTGGTGCCTACAAAAGATTCTCTAGGCTGAATCTCCACTACACCTTCCCAACCCAATGTCTTTTCTACCCATTTTTCTACTCTTAGGTCTATCTGTTGGTCTCTTTGATAGATTTTTCCTTGGAATATAAGTCTTTTAGTAAATATGTATAAGTTTTAAGGTAAACTTTTATAAGAGATGTCTCACTACAAGAGATCTCATATCTAAGAGCTATATTAGCATTCTTTTATTTTTAATTGAACATAGTTGATTTACAATATTTTGTTGGTTTCAGACGTATAGCATTGTGAGTCAATTTTTTTATAGACTGTACCCTGATTAAAGTTATTACAAAATAAAGACTATGTCTCTCTGTGCTGTACAATGCAACCTTGTTGTTTTTTATTGTACACATCGTAGTTTGTATAGCTTAAATACATACCATTATTTTGTCTGTCCATACCTCCCTCTCCTGGTAACCACTAGTTTGTTCTCTATATCTCTGAATCTGTTTCTGTTGTGTTATAGTCATTTGTTTTACTTTATACATTCCACTCAGGAGGGATAACATAGAGTATGTACCTTTCTCTGTCTAACTCGTTTCACTAAGCATAATGCTCTCTAAGTGTATTTACATTATTGCAAATGTCAGAATTTCATTGTTACTATGACGTGACTATTCCACATGCATATTTATCCACTCATTATCTTATTTACACATTCATCAGTGGAAGGACACAGGTTGTATCCACATCTCATGTATTATAAATGCTGCTATGAACATTGGGGTGCATGTATCTTTCAAATTAGTGTTTTCATTTTCTTTGGATTTATACCCAACAGTGGGATTGCTGGATCACATGGGCCTTCTATCTTTAGTTTTTTAAATAACCTCTATACTGTTTATTGACTATGCCAAAGCCTTTGACTGTGTGGATCACAATAAACTGTGGAAAATTCTGAGAGAGATGGGAATACCAGACCACCTAACCTGCCTCTTGAGAAATCTGTATGCAGGCCAGGAAGCAACAGTTAGAACTGGACATGGAACAACAGACTGGTTCCAAATAGGAAAAGGAGTACGTCAAGGCTGTATATTGTCACTCTG
>SJYT01043635.1:20884-37800 GCA_006410635.1 Cephalophus harveyi
CCACACTATGTTGATTAAAACACCTTTGCTCCATCTTAGCTTTGGTCCCCGCGTCTTGCTTTCTCTCTCTCTCTCAGGCTAACTCTTTGGAGCGCAGAGACCCGTCATGATCATTCTCCAGCCCAGGCTTCTAAGACCCTCTGGTGAAGGTTCACTGTGCCTTCACCCCCTAAAGAGGGCGCCAGGTGCCTTCGTGAGCGACGTAAGCCCTGTGTCAAAGGGCTTTACTGGTTTTCTGCATAAACCAAGGAATATCAGCCTCTTTCTCTCTCTCTTTTACTTTCTTATTGTCGACTCTGGACCACCAGGTTCTGGTCCATTAAAGGACCTCAACACTACTAGAAATTGAATTTTCCAGCATCTAAGACCTAGTTGGTTCTAATCAATTTTCATCATATTCTATGGCTATGCCATTCTTTTAAAGGCTGTGTCATGCCCACTTCTCTCCTGAAATTCTTAATGTAATGTACATTACAGATTTTCCTAGTGGCTTAGATATTAAAGAATCTGCTTCCAATGCGGGAGACCTGGGTTTGATCCCTAGATTGGGAAGATCTGATGGAGAAGGAAATGGCTACCAACTCCAGAATTCTGTCCTGGAGAATCCCTATGGACAGAGGAGCCTGGCAGGCTACTGTCCATAGGGTTGCAAAGAGTCAGACACAACTGAGCAACTAAGCATACACATTGTACATTACAGGGTCTTAGATTTTCTGAGATCCTGAAGAACCAGGCCTGTTTAAATGAAGATTTTAGGTTGTAATTGCTGAAAGCGTTCCTGTCTCTAATAGATTGCTAAGAACCCATTTGGCTATGACTGAGGAAATTTAGAAATTGAGAGAAATACTTTGGAGTGTGAACCTCTATTTCTCAAGGGCAAGAAACATTTTGCTATTTACTTTCTTTGGATTTGAAGTTGCAATGGGATTTAACTTTTAACTTATTTAGAAATTTAATAAAGGAAGTAAGACTGTAGTCAAATTTGCAATACCTTTATGTTATTGTTGTTGTGAAGTTGCTTCAGTTGTGTTTAACTTTTTGTGACCCCAAGCACTGCAATATCCAGGCTCCTCTGTCCTCCACTATCTCCTGGAGTTTGCGCAAATTCCTGTCCCTTGAGTTGGTAATGCTATATAACCATCTCATTCAAGGTTGATTTCCTTTAGGATTGACTTGTTTGATTTCCTTGAAGTCCAAAGGACTCTCAAGTGTCTTCTCCAGCACCACAATTTGAAAGCATCAATTCTTTGGCACCCAGTCTTCTTTACAGCCCAACTCTCACATACATACGTGACTAGAAAAACCATAGCTTTGACTAGGCAGAGCTTTGTCAGCAAAGTGATGTTTCTGCTTCTTAATATGCTGTCCAGGTTTTGTCATAGCTTTCCTTTTTTAGCATTTACTTATTCGAATTTTTTGCATTTTATCCTAATTATGTCATATAATTTCATTGCAGAATCTGTGATTAATCTATTTTATTCCATATGGCTGATAAACAGAATAGGAGATAAACTGTCTAATGACCTTTCAGTTGACTTAATTGATATGTTGTTTTAAGCCATTTTCCTGTTTGTTTGTTTGTTTTAATGGGCAAAATCTAACTACTCACAGTCCTGGAAGAATAAACTGATCTTGGAAAAATGACCTTGCAAATTGGTAGCAAGACAGTTCTGGATTAAACTACTGAGCTCATCCCTCAAGAGAAATGACCTTATCCTTCGTCCATCACATTTACGTGGTTAAACCCAGTGAATAAAGAGAACAAATACTAGAAGAGTATTAGAGAGAGGAAATCAGAGATTATCATGGTAGCCTTGGACTAGAACTGAAACATCCTGATAATTTCCAGAAAAAATGCTGGAGAAATTTAAGGGCAACTAAAATTTCTGTAGAGTTGTTGCTATTCAGTAGCTCAGTCATGTCCAGCTCTTGGTGACTCCATAGACTGCAGTACACCAGGCTTCCCTGTCCTTCACCATCTCCTGGAGCTTGCTCAAACTCATGTTCATTGAGTCAATGATGCCATCTAACCATCTCATCCTCTGTCATCCCCTTCTCATCCCGCCTTCAATCTTTCCCAGTATCAGGGTCTTTTCTAATGAATCAGTTCTTTACATCAAGTGGCCAAAGTATTGGAGCTTCAGCTTCAGCATTAGTTCTTCCAATGAATATTCAGGATTGATTTCCTTTAGGATTAACTGGTTTGTTCTCCTTGCAGTCCAAGGGACTCTCAAGAGTTTTCTCCAATACCACAGCTCAAAAGCAGTTCTGTAGGGTAGTGAAGAGAAAATAAAAATAGTTTTTCCATAATAAGTCAGACATGACTTCGTGACCGAACAACAGCAGTGTATGTATGACTCTACCTTTACCCTTATATTTTTTTGACCTAAATGAGCTTAATCTGTAATTAAGGTTTGCATTGTATTATTTTTAAATTAAATAAAAATAACTACTAGTCTTGAATGACATGTAGAGTGGTAGGCCCCTCCTACTTCACAAGAAATAATGAAGTTATTTTAAATGAACTGACATTCCTCTCCCTACTTTGGAGACTATGTGTGTAAAATATATGAAGTCAAGTGTCTGCTTGTTTTTGAATGATTAATGCAATAATTTACTTTTGAAAATAAGATGCTGATTATTGTGTGCAATTAAGTGGTAAAGTAGAATTTTATGATTGGAATTTGGCTTTTGAAGTGTTTTGTTTGGACAGCAGAATTTTCAGTGCTTTTACTGGTGGGTTTGTCTGTGTGATCTTCACTTTTTAAAGAATTAATATCTTTAGCTGGGACATATAGTTTCCAGTTCCACATAAGCCCACCTACAGTCTCTTGTTGATTTATGTATTTATGTGATGTGGTGAAGGCCCTAAAAACATTTTAGTTTTCACTTGTCCAGAAAAGTGTCATCTAGAGTCTTCTCTAAGATACATGGTTTCCCTGAAAATAATATTTTCTGTTTGCACAATTTGGTGTCAGAATTAATCTGATATTTGAAGCTAAAATCTATGATTTTGTTAAACTATCCAGTCTTCTCTGCTATCATTAAACACACACTCATACACATAAGTATAAAACAAATAACAAATTGCAAAACAGCAAGATGCCAAAGTAAAATGAATTTAGTTTTTAGATTAAAAAAAAAAAAAAGTTTTTCCATAATAAGTCAGACATGACTTCGTGACCGAACAACAGCAGTGTATGTATGACTCTACCTTTACCCTTATATTTTTTTGACCTAAATGAGCTTAATCTGTAATTAAGGTTTGCATTGTATTATTTTTAAATTAAATAAAAATAACTACTAGTCTTGAATGACATGTAGAGTGGTAGGCCCCTCCTACTTCACAAGAAATAATGAAGTTATTTTAAATGAACTGACATTCCTCTCCCTACTTTGGAGACTATGTGTGTAAAATATATGAAGTCAAGTGTCTGCTTGTTTTTGAATGATTAATGCAATAATTTACTTTTGAAAATAAGATGCTGATTATTGTGTGCAATTAAGTGGTAAAGTAGAATTTTATGATTGGAATTTGGCTTTTGAAGTGTTTTGTTTGGACAGCAGAATTTTCAGTGCTTTTACTGGTGGGTTTGTCTGTGTGATCTTCACTTTTTAAAGAATTAATATCTTTAGCTGGGACATATAGTTTCCAGTTCCACATAAGCCCACCTACAGTCTCTTGTTGATTTATGTATTTATGTGATGTGGTGAAGGCCCTAAAAACATTTTAGTTTTCACTTGTCCAGAAAAGTGTCATCTAGAGTCTTCTCTAAGATACATGGTTTCCCTGAAAATAATATTTTCTGTTTGCACAATTTGGTGTCAGAATTAATCTGGTATTTGAAGCTAAAATCTATGATTTTGTTAAACTATCCAGTCTTCTCTGCTATCATTAAACACACACTCATACACATAAGTATAAAACAAATAACAAATTGCAAAACAGCAAGATGCCAAAGTAAAATGAATTTAGTTTTTAGATTAAAAAAAAAAAACAACCCCCGGGTTAGCATCTGGATGTTCTCAGTTAATAACTACATGACCTTGGCCATCATGACTTATTGAGTGGAGCAGATTTTAAACTTAGTGAATTTAAATTAAATCTTCCTTACTTTACCTTTTCATAGCCCTGAAAGATCTGATGTCCTACAGTGAAAACAGAAGATATCTGAAGACCCTACTCAGTGATTAATGCCTATCTTCTGGGTGTTTTAAATAACATGGTCTTTAACTAATGTTTACCAGTGGGGAGAAGAAAGGGAGGAGGGGCAGTATAGGGTGGGAGGAAGTTTTGTTAAGATATTATATGAAATCTTATTTTGATGCTTTCAAACTGTGGTTCTAGAGAAGACTCTTGAGAGTCCTTTGGACTGCAAGATCAAACCAGCCAATTCTAAAGGAAATCAACACTGAATACTCACTGGAAGGACCAATGCTGAAGCTGAACCTCCAATACTTTAGCCACATGATGCAAGCAGCCAACTCATTGGAAAAGACACTGGTGCCAGGAAAGATTGAAGGCAGAATGAGAAGAGGGTGACATGGGATGAGATGATTGGATGGCAGCACCAATTCAATGGACATGAACTAGGGTAAGTTGGGGTATACATAAGGTATACATATACATATTCTTTTTCCTTATTTTTATTAAAATCCTTAACAGAAAATTATGTCCAAATTATTTTTGAAAAAAATTGAATCAATGGGTGAAATATACTGAGCATATTGCCTTATAATTGTTCTATAAAATTTATCTGTCATATGTATACCAAGGAGTACAAAATTAAATATGATTAATCTGACATAAATACTTAAACACACACACACAAAAGAAAGAAAGAAAGGAAAAAAAAAGCAGAGCAAACACAGGCATGCCTAGAACTGGGAGGCAATTATGATCTACCTTAGATAACACCTCACTTTGTAACTGTGTTAATACTGCCCCATTCAGCTATTACAGATGTGTTTAGTTCAAAGCATTTACCCAGTGAAATTTCCCAGATAGTGAGAACATTCTGACGTGAGGTGATAATGACATACTAGGTGATGTGGCTGCCAGGAAAACAACACTGTTCAAGCCAACATTGACACTCACATGGATCCTGCAGAGGGTAATGGAAGTCAGAGAAATAAACAAGAGTCTTATTTTAAGCTGAAAACAATGGCTTGTTTATTATAGATGAAATAATTCTTTGATCCTTAAAACCAGTAAGACAAGTTGGCTATTCTTTCTCCTGAAGTGAGCACAATCATATGTTTATATGAACACAAGCATATGAAGTGAACATAATACAATGTCACTCAAGAGATGCGAATGAATTTCATACTAAATCCACACATATTTTTCATTTTGTCTTGATTTTTAAAGACCATGCAAATTTATTTACAAAGTCATCATACAGTTCAATAAAAGTTTTTTGCAAAAATTCTAAAATGAAAAAAATTTCTTTTTTTCTTCTTTCCCTTCTCAAATTTCCTTCCTCCCACAATAACAGTGTATTCTTTTTCCTTCTATCTTATTATATCTATGTTGGAAAAAATTCCAATAACTTTACTATGTGTCCAGATAATTTTGAATTTAGAATCAGTGCATGAAAATCCTACAGATGTGTTCTTTCCTGTGATTTGGGCTTCCTTATGGCATGGTGACTTCAATGAAGTTTGACTTATTCCCAGAAACTCAGGGCTCCAAGAACAAGTGTCCTAGAGAACCAGATGACTGTTGTATCATATTATGATCTAGCAGTAGAAGTTAAAAAGTATCATTTCTCACATATTCTTTTAATTAAAGCATGCACAAATTTATCCATACTCAAGGAGAGGTAACAAAGACCCCTTTTATTGAGAGGGGCATTAAATATTTTACAACCATGTTTTTTTAAAACCACCACAATAGTGCTCATGATGAGTATTTAAACAAAATTGCCTATTACAGCTGAAATCTTAATTGCCCTTAGTTTTATTCATTGGAATAAAATATATCATTTTATTTTAATTTTTACTATTTTTTTTCCTATTGGTTTGGTGGGTTAGTCGCTAAGTCATGTTCAACTTTGCGACCCCATGGACTGTAGCCCGCCGGACTCCTCTGTCCATGGGATTCTCCAGGCAAGAATACTGGAGTGGCTTGCCTTTTTCTTTTCTGTTGTCCCTGTAAAAGAAGGACTGTGGACCTCTACAAAGGGTATAGATTTCTCTTATGTTTCCTATCTAGTGTGCTATGATGTATGTGGTAAACTGTCCTAAGAGAGAGGTATTTGCAAGTAGCTGTAAGACAGCTGATATCTGTGGTCAATAAAGGAAACGCAAAGTCCCGGTTAAAGTATTAGATGTCTGGTGCAAACATAGGGACAAGAAAGCCAGCCTGTTATAACTGAAATGAAAAAAATAAATAAATAAATAAAAAGAAGTAAACAGCTAAAGAATGCTACAAAGTGAAAACTATCCTTCGCGGCTCAACTCCACCCCCTTCATTGTCTGCTAGCCTGGGTTTTCATGGTGTTACCATTCTTTATTTTTCTTTCCTCATCTGTCCCCCAAGATTTGCATCCTTCCTCTTAGTCTTACTTTAGTTGGAAGAAATATATTCCTGGCTCTTGCCTGCATATAAGCTTTGGAAAGCCATACTCTGGTCCTTGTCTATCTGTACCTCTCTATGGAATAAGGAGTCCAGGGAGCCAGGAAATCTGTCCTTCCTTCTTGACTATGTTTTTACAATCCCCAATCCTGGAGTGGGTTAGTGGGAGCCCTAACCTACCCCCATATCTATGAAGTTTTCTTTCCAGGTCGTTCCTCCTCAGGGCAGACCTCTCTCTATTGCAGGCATGTGTAATCCTAGGCTTGAAAGATGGTCAAGTGGTGACTTTTTGTTTGGAAGAAGGGTGTGGACAGAACTTAAGATTGTGGTTTAGTTTGTCTAAATACATTTATATGAGATCCTTTTGGGTGGTAAATGGAGCTAGGTTGGACTCTGGGCCAAGAATTTCATTTGTGCTCTGGCCTGAACTTGAAAATGTTAGAAGTGGGCCAGTTCCAGCTTGTTTTTTATTTGTTAAAAATAAAAAATAATAACATAAAATGGTTCTCCTTCCTATTCTCTCTTAAGGCACATTGACATTTTGACTTATTTTTCTGAGACATGAGTCAGTAGATGTAAATGTCAATATATTTCAGCCTATATGTGTTATTATTTGTTTGAATAAAAGTTACAGGATATACAATCATCAATAAAGGCCCTTACCTGATTTGAGACTACAGGTTGGAACACTGTTTACACATTCCAGAGGGTTATTGTTTACAGTGATTAAGACATATAGGATATTTTGTCATGTACAATATTTTGTGAACCTAATTGTTTCTAGGAAAAGTGTTTTGTCTAGACTGACTGAGAACAGGTCAAAGTATAGAACAGGTAACACTGGAAAATATCTTCCAAAATATATAATCTACAAATGAATTTTTTTAACTGCAATTAGTTTAGAAATGATCAATTACACTGAAATAGCAAGACAAATTGACCCCTTAAAATTGTCCTGATTAAAACAGTATCATTCATTAAAAAAAAAAATTATGTATTTATTTATTTTTGTTTGTGCTGAGTTTTCATTGCTGTGTGGGCTTTTCTCTAGCTGCAGTCAACAGGGACCACTCTAGTTACGGTATATGGGCTTCTCATTGTGGTGGCTGCTCCTGTTGTGGAACATGGGCTCTAGTCTAGGGTGCACAAGCTTTAGTAGTTGTGGTGCATGGGATTAGTTGCCTTGTTGAATGTGGGGTCTTCCCAGATGAGGGGTTGAACCCATGTCTCCTGCACTGGTAGGCAGATTATTTACCACTGAGGCACCAGGGTAGCCCAGTACTATTCATCTTGAATTCATCTTTGTAGAAAAACTCATCAGAAGACTAGAGTATACAAATGGAGAAAGAAATAATGATGTTCAGGTTAAGCCAGCTCATTTAGGTTTGGTTTCTGAGATCTGTGGGAGTCCTTTATGAGAGTCAAAATACTAAGAACTGAATACTTAAAACTTATATAACTGTTATTGTCATTGCTTATAATAATAATCAGTTTTTATTAAATTATTGACTTATCTTTGTGTCATCCTAAATCATATACTTCTTGTAAAATGCTAGAGCTGAGTTTGAGCAGTAAAACTTGTTGATACAAGATGATGAAAGAAAGATAATGGGTTTATGTTTAGGAAATTTCAAGGCAATGTTAAATTGTAAAAGAAAGTTCTTTCTCCTTATCCACACTGAAAGTAATGATGGCAAATATCTACTTCCAATATTGTCACAGGGCATATACTGTAACTTTTCACTTTTACAATTGATTTTAACTGAATCTCTTTAGTACTCCAGAACCTATTCCAAGGTGATTGGACTTGATATCTATGCTCAACAGTCCCTTAAGAATCCTGAATAAACTTGGACATCTTTACCTGCTATCAGGATGATGAGTAAGAACCTTAACCATAATGTGTATGTCTGGTTTGGTCCCTTGATGGATAAGAAGTCTTACTCAAAGTACTGACAAATAGCACTAATGTGTATAGTCATTTTAGATTATCACAAAGCTCTCACAAAATTGAACCTGGGTAGACTACACATAAAGGCCATATAAATATACTGGACACATGTTTGAATTGACTAAATGTACCATTTAGTATATCGGAATAATATGAATTGCAAGAATACATGCTTAGTTGTGGTCGACTCTGCAAATCTATGGACTCTAGCTTGCCAGGCTCCTTTGTCCATGAATTTTTCCAGGCAAGAATACTGGAGCAGGTTGCCATTTCCTCCTCCAGTGGGTCTTCCAGATCCAGGGATCAAACCCTCTGTCTCTTGTGTCTCCTGAATTGGCAGGTGAATTCTTTATCAATGCACTACCTGGGAATAATCTGAATAGTGTGGATTAAAACATTTTAACAAAAAGGAAGACCAGAAAGGGAGATTAAACAGTAAGAAAGAAAAATATGAAATGATTTCATAGAGAATAGTGACAGATAGGAAAATACAAAAAGATATCTGGGCTCATAGACATGACCTTCAATTTGAAGTGAGACCAGGTCGGTACCATGGTAGTGTTATATTTTCTAGCCTTGTGTAGGCACAAAATAGATGAAATGTTGAATTTAACTATGGTTAGGATTTTGCAAAATAAGTAAGATGGGGGGTGAGAGAGGCAACAAAATTTAATGAGTTAAAAAGGGGTGATTAGAATGAAGTGTTTACTGTGTAGGATATGGCTATTAAAATCATAAATTAAACAATAAATATGCAGGCCAGGAAATAACAGTTAGAACAGGACATGGAACAACAGACTGGTTCCAAATAGAAAAAGGAGTACGTCAAGGCTGTATATTGTCACCCTGCTTGTTCAACTTCTATGCAGAGTACATCATGAGAAACGCTGGACTGGAAGAAACACAAGCTGGAATCAAGATTGCTGGGAGAAATCTCAATAACCTCAGATATGCTGATGACACCACCCTTATGGCAGAAAGTGAAGAGGAACTAAAAAGCCTCTTGATGAAAGTGAAAGAGGAGAGCAAAAAAGTTGGCTTAAAACTCAACATTCAGAAAATGAAGATCATGGCATCTGGCCCATCACTTCATGGCAAATAGATGGGGAAACAGTGGAAACAGTGTCAGACTTTATTTTTGGGGGCTCCAAAATCACTGCAGATGGTGACTGCAGCCATGAAATTAAAAGACGCTTACTCCTTGGAAGAAAAGTTATGATCAAGCTAGATAGCATATTCAAAAAGCAGAGACATTATTTGCCAACTAAGATCCATCTAGTCAAGGCTATGGTTTTTCCTGTGGTCATGTATGGATGTAAGAGTTGGACTGTGAAGAAGGCTGAGCACTGAAGAATTGATGCTTTTGAACTGTGGTGTTGGAGAAGACTCTTGAGAGTCCCTTGGACTGCAAGGAGATCCAACCAGTCCATTCTGAAGGAGACCAGCCCTGGGATTTCTTTGGAAGAAATGACGCTAAAGCTGAAACTCCAGTACTTTGGCCACCTCATGTGAAGAGTTGACTCATTGGAAAAGACTCTGATGCTGGGAGGGACAGGGGACAGGAGAAGAAGGGGATGACCGAGGATGAGATGGCTGGATGGCATCGCTGACTCGATGGACACAAGTCTGAGTGAACTCTGGGAGTTGGTGATGGACAGGGAGGCCTGGCGTGCTGCGATTCATGGGGTTACAAAGAGTCAGACACGACTGAGCGACTGAACTGAACTGAACTGAGCATATTTTCTTTGTGCCAAGCAATGGACTGATCTTGAATAATTTCATTTAATCTTAAACATTTTCTTTTAAACAGTTACCACTGTTAGCTCTATTTTATAAGTAGAGAGACTAAGCAATTAAATACTGTAAATCAGATAATTCATTCATGTAGCTATTAAATGAAACAGTCATAAAACCTATAGGAAATAGAACTAGGATAAAATCAAGGCTAGGTAAAGTTTTAAAATAAATAAATAAGCACAATACATGGGGGATGATCACTCACCTAGAGCCAGACATCCTGGAATGTGAAGCCAAGTGGGCCGTAGAAAGCATCACTATGAAAAAAGCTAGTGGAGGTGATGGAATACCAGTTGAGCTATTTCAAATCCTGAAAGAAGATGCTGTCAAAATGCTGCACTCAATATGCCAGCAAATTTGGAAAAGTCAACAGTGGCCACAGGACTGGAAAAGATCAGTTTTCATTCCAATCCCAAAGAAAGGTAATGCCAGAGAATGCTCAAACTACCACACAATTGCTCTCATCTCACACAATAGTAAAATAATGCTCAAAATTCTCCAAGCCAGGCTTCAGTAGTACGTGAACCATGAACTTCCAGATGTTCAAGCTGGTTTTAGAAAAGGCAGAGGAACCAGAGATCAAATTGCCAACATTCACTGGATCATTGAAAAAGCAAGCGAGTTCCAGAAAAATATCTATTTTTATTTCATTGACTATGCCAAAGCCTTTGACTGTGTGGACCACAGTAAACTGTGGAAAATTCTTAGAGATGGGAATATCAGACCACCTGACTGCCTCTTGAGAAACCTATATGCAGGTCAGGAAGCAACAGTTAGAACTGGACATGGAACAACAGACTGGTTCCAAATAGGAAAAGGAGTACGTCAAGGCTGTATATTGTCACCCTGCTTATTTAAATTCTATTCAGTTACATCAAGAGAAACACTGGGCTGGAGGAAGCACAAGCTGGAATCAAGATTGCTGGGAGAAATATCAATGCAGGTCAGGAAGCAACAGTTAGAACTGGACATGGAACAACAGACTGGTTCCAAATAGGAAAAGGAGTACGTCAAGGCTGTATATTGTCACCCTGCTTATTTAACTTCTATGCACTGTACATCATGAGAAACGCTGGGCTGGAAGAAGCACAAGCTGGGATCAAGATTGCCAGGAGAAATATCAATAACCTCAGATATGCAGATGACACCACCCTTATGGCAGAAAGTGAAGAGGAACTAAAAAGCCTCTTGTTGAAAGTGAAAGAGGAGAGTGAAAAAGTTGACTTTAAGCTCAACATTCGGAAAACTAAGATCATGGCATCTGGTCCCATCACTTCATGGGAAATAGATGGGGAAACAGTGGAGACAGTGGCTGACTTTATTTTTTTGGGCTCCAAATTCACCACAGATGGTGATTGCAGCCATTAAATTAAAAGACTGTTGCTCCTTGGAAGGAAAGTTATGATCAACCTAGATAGCATATTAAAAAGCAGAGACATTACTATGCCAACAACAGTCCATCTAGTCAAGGCTATTGTTTTTCCAGTGGTCATGTATGGATGTGAGAGTTGGACTGTGAAGGAAGCTGAGAGCCAAAGAATTGATGCTTTTGAGCTATGGTGTTGGAGAAGACTCTTGAGAGTCCCTTGTACTGCAAGCAGATCCAACCAGTCCATTCTAAAGGAGATCAGTCCTGGGTGTTCATTGGAAGGACTGATGCTAAAGCTGAAACTCCAATACTTTGGCCACCTTGTGCGAAGAGTTGACTCATTGGAACTCACTGGATGCTGGGAGGGATTGGGGGCAGAAGGAGAAGAGGGCGACAGGGGATGAGATGGCTGGATGGCATCACTGACTCAGTGGACATGAGTTTGAGTAAACTCCAGGAGTTGGTGATGGACAGGGAGGCCTGGCATGCTGCGATTCATGGGATCTCAAAGAGTTGGACACGACTGAGTGAGTGAACTGAACTGAACTGAAGTGCAGCATCATGTCACCTGCAAACAGTGAGACTTTTACTTTTTTCCGATCTGGATTTCTTTTATTTCTTTTTCTTCTCTGCTGTAACTAGGACTTCCAAAACTATGTTAAATAATAGTAGTGAGAGTGGACATCCTTGTCTTATTCTTGATCTTAGAGGGAATGCTTTAAGTTTTTACTATTGAAAATGATGTTTGCTGTAGGCTTATCATCTATGGCCTTTACTCTGTTGAGGTTGGTTCCTGCTATGCCCATTTTTTGAAGAGTTTTCATCATAAACGTGTACTGAATTTTGTCAAAGTCTTTCCCCCTACATCTATTGAGATGATCATATGGTTTTTATCTTTCAGTTTGTTAATATGGTGTATCACATTGATTGATTTGGATATATTGAAGAATCCTTGCATCCCTAGAATAAACCTAACTTGATCATGGTGCGTGAACTTTTTGATGTGTTGCTGAATTCTGTTTGCTAAGATTTTGTTGAGGATTTTTGCATCTATGTTCATCAGTGATATTGGCCTGTAGTTTTCTTTTTTTGTGTTGTCTTTGGTTTTGTTATCAGGGTGACGGTGGCCTCATAGAATGTGTTTAGAAGTGTTTCTTCTTTTGCAATTTTTTGAAAAAGTTTTAGACGGATAGGAATTAGCTCTTCTCTAAAGCTTTGATAGAATTCTCCTGTGAAGCCATCTGGTCCTGGGCTTTTGCTTTTTGGGAGATTTTTTTTAAAAATCCAGCTTCAATTTCAGTGCTTGTAATTTGGTTGTTCATAATTTATATTTCTTCCTGGTTTAGTCTTGAAAGATTGAACTTTTCTAAGAATCTGTCCATTTCTTCCAGGTTATCCATTTTATTACCATATAGTTCATAATAGTCTCTTATAATCCTTTGTTTTTCTGCATGATCTGTCATAACCTTTCCTTTTTCATTTCTGATTTTGTTAATTTGATTCTTCTCTCTTTTTTCCTTGATGAGTCTGTCTAAAGGTTTGTCAATTTTGTTTATCTTCTCAAAGAACAGCTTTTAGTTTTATTAATTTTTACTTTTATTTCTGCTTGGATCTTTATGATTTCTTTACCTCTACTAATTTTAGTGTGTGTGTGTTTTGCCATTGTTCTTTTTCCAGTTATTTTAGATGTAAAGTTATGTTGTCTGTTCGATGTTTTTCTTTTTTCTTGAAATAGGATTGCATTGCTATAAATTTCCCCCTTAGAACGACTTTTGCTGCATGCCATAGGTTTTGAGTTGTCGTGTATTCATTGTCATTTGTTTCTAGAATTTTTTAAATTTCCCTTTTGATTTCTTCAGTAACCTGTTGGTTATTTAGAAACGTATTGTTTAGTCTCCATGTGTTTGTGTTTCTTACAATATTTTCCTTGTAATTGATATCTAGTTTCATAGAGTTGTGGTCAGAGAAGATGCTTAATATGATTTCAATTTTCTTAAATTTACTGAGGTTTGATTTGTGAACCAAGATGTGGTCTGTCCTGAAGAACGTTCCATGCACACTTGAGAAGGTGTATTTTTCTGCATTTGTATGGAATGTCCTGAAGATATCAATGAGAGCTATCTCATGTAATGTATCATTTAAGATTTGTGTTTCCTTATTAATTTTCTGTTATGATGATCTGTCCATTGGTGTGAGAGAGGTTAAAATCTCGTACTGTTATTGTGTTACTGTCAAATTCTCCTTTTATGTCTGTTAGTATTTATCTTATGTATTGAGGTGCTCCTATGTTGAGTGCATATGTGTTTACAATTGATATGTCTTCCTCTTGGATTGATTCCTTGATCGTTATGTAGTGTCTTTCCTTGTCACTTATATTCTTTATTTTAAGGTCTATTTTGTCTGATATAAGGATTGCTACTCCAACTTTCTTTTACTTCCCATTTGCATGAAATATATCTTTCCATCCTCTCAGTTTCAGTCTATATGTGTCTTTAGGTTTGAAGTGGGTTTCTTATAGACAGCATATATATGGATCTTGTTTTTGTATCCATTCAGCCAGTCTGTGTTTTGGTTGGAGAATTTAATCCATTTACATTTACAGTAATTATTGATATATATGTTCCTATTGCCATTTTCTTAATTGCTTGGGATTGATTTTGTAGATTTTGCTTTCTTCTCTTGTTTTTCTTGACTATATAAGTCCCTTTAAGCAGGTGATGTAAAGCTGGTTTGGTGGTACTGAATTCTCTTCACTTTTGTTTTTCTGAAAAAAATTTTATTTCTCCATCAATTTTGAGTGAGAGCTTTGCTGGGTAGTGTAATCTTGGTTGTATATTTTTCCCTTTCAGTACTTTAAATATATCCTGCTATTCCCTTCTGACCTGCAGAGTTTCTGATGAAAGAACAACTGTTAAACGTATGGAATTTCCCTTGTATGTTACTTGTTGCTTTTCCTTTGCTGCTTTTAATATTCTTTCTTTGTGTTTAGTCTTTGTTAGTTTGATTAGGATATGTCTTGGTGTGTTTCTCCTTCAGTTTATCCTGTATGGAACTCTTTGCACCTCTTGGATTTGATTGACTATTTCCTTTTCCATTTTGGGGAAATTTTCAACTATAATATGTTCATAAACTTTTCATACCTTTTATTTATTTTTTCTTCTTCTGGAACCCCTATAATTTGAATGTTGGTGCATTTGATATTGTCCCAGAAGTCTCTGAGACTATTCTCAGTTGTTTTCATTCTTTTTACTTTATTCTGCTCTTCAGAAGTTATTTCCACCATTTTATCTTCCAGCTCACTGATTTGTTCTTCTGATTCAGATATTCTATTGATTCCTTCTAAAGTATTTTTAATTTCAGTAACTGTATTTGTCTCTGCATGTTTAGTTTTTAATTCTTCTAGATCTTTGCTAATTGATTCTTGCATTCTCTCCATTTTACTTTCAAGGTTTTTTATCATCTTTACTCTCATTATTCTGAATTCTTTTTCAGTAATTTGCCTATTTCCCCTTCATTATTTGGATTTCTGTGTTTCTAGTTTGTTCCTTCATTTGTGTAGCATTTCTCTGTCTTTTCATCATTATTATTTTTTTAAACTTACTGTGTTTGAGGTCTCCTTTTCCCAGGCTTCAGAGTTGAATTCTTTCTTCAGTTTGGTTTCAGCTCTCTTAAGATTGGTCCAATGGTTTGTATAAGCTTTGTATAGAGTGAAATTTGTGCTGAGCTTTTTTTTTTTTGTATGTTTCTTTGTTTTTCCTCTGATTGGAAAGGCTGAGTGAGGTGGTTATCCTGTCTGCTGATGATTGGGTTTGTATTTTTGCTTTGTTTGTTGTTTAGATAAGGTGTCCTGCACAGGGTGCTACTGGTGGTTGGGTGCTTTGATGCAGGGTCTTGTATTCAAGTGGTTTCCTTTGTGTGAGTTCTCACTATGTGATACTCCCTAGGGTTAGTTCTCTGGTAGTCTAGGGTCTTGGAGTCAGTGCTTCCACTCTAAAGGCTCAGGGCTAGATTTCTGTTCAGGAATGAAGATTCCACAAGTGGTTTATTATGGCATTTAGTGAGATTAAAAAAAAAAAAAAAAAAAAAAAAAAGATGAATCCCAGACAAATGGCAGTTACAAAATCAGGCACATAATAATTAAGATAATGGAATATGCACATATACATATACACTTATAGCAAAGTCAAAACAGTCCAACAAAAATAAAGTACAGTAGATTGACCCAGTGGACAAAGGAAATAAAAAATTATATTTACCATTTAAGAACAAAACTAACTAAAGCATGAACTGGAAAACAAAACTGAAGTGAGATGCCAAGTGGGGAATAAAGCAATGAAAACAAAACTAACAAACATGTTGAGAGGAAAAGATAGAAAGTAAAGAAAGAAAGAAAGATTGTAAGGTTAAATAGAGGTAGATGAAGATTTATATACATTAAAGGTTACCTGAAAGGGAAAAATAGTAGGAAAGGCAAACAAAAGAATAAATATGGAAAAAAATGTAATATGTTTTAAAAAATAAATTATTAAAAAGAGAAAAGAAAAAGGAAGATAAAGAAAAATATGAAAAAAAGAAAAACTCCACAGAACTGCAAGAGCCCAGTGTAGAGACAGAATTTTATAACAATAATAAAAGTGTGACTGAATATACACATATACATATATACCCATAAGCAAAATGAAAACAACAAAATATAGTACAATAGATTGACCCAGTGAACAAAGGAAACCAAAAATTATATCTACCAGTTAAGAACAAAAATAACCAAAGCAGAAACCAGAGAACAAAACTAAAGCAAGGTGTCAATGGGGAATAATGTAATGAAAATAAAACTAACAAATATGTTAAGAGGAAAGGAAAGAAATTAAAGAAAGAAAGGATATGTGAAGTTAAACAGAGGTAGATAAAAAGATTTATACACATGAAAGATTAACTGCAAGGGGAAAAGAACAGAGGGAAAAGCAAACAAAGGGATAGATGTAAAAAAAATAATAATAGGTTTTTTTAAAAAAAAAAAAAAGAAAAAAAGACTGTGGTTTGGGGGGTGGGTGTGGAAGAGGAAGCTTTTGATAATTTTTATATAGCATTTTATTGAAAATTTGATACATTAACGACTATTATCACAGTTGACAAATAAATTGAAGTCTATTTTATGGGATGTCATGAACTACAAACTGGCATCTGAATAAAGCAGCTGCAGAAAAGCAGTGTCAAATTTT
>SJYT01043635.1:37950-71291 GCA_006410635.1 Cephalophus harveyi
AAAAAAAAAGCTCAAAAGCTTAATTAGATTCCATAGTGCCAAGAAAATGGACAACTACATCAGACAGCAGGGAAAAAAGGATTAAAAAAGAAAAGAAAAAAGTCCCAAAGAATCTACAGAACAAGTCAAAACTTAAGAATAATAAGTGTTTTTCTTGAGTCACTGCTGTCAGAGTCCTTTCCCTCACTGTGAGTCACAGTCCACCTTAACTTCCTAGGATGCCCTCCAACACTGTGTTATTCTCTGGACCTGCTGTGGGGGCAGCTCAGATTCTAATCTGGTCCTATTCCTGTGTGTTCTTGCCTCCAATGTCCACAGCTATCAGAACTAGTGTGTTTTCTCTTGCTGGAGCTCTCAATGTCCTTTTATACATTCCATAGACAGAGTCTGCCTAGTTGATCATGTGGATTTAATCTGCAGCTTGCATAGCTGTTTTTTCCTGTGGTCATGTATGAATGTGAGAGTTGGACTGTGAAGAAGGCTGAGCGCCAAAGAATTGATGCTTTTGAACTGTGATGTTGAAGAAGACTCTTGAGAGTCCCTTGGACTGCAAGGAGATCCAATCAGTCCATTCTGAAGGAGATCAGTCCTGGGTGTTCATTGGAAGGAATGATGCTAAAGCTGAAACTCTAGTATTTTGGCCACCTCATGCGAAAAGTTGACTCATTGGAAAAGACTCTGATGCTGGGAGGGATTGGGGGCAGGAGAAGAAGGGGACGACCGAGGATGAGATGGCTGGATGGCATCACTGACTCAATGGACGTGAGTCTGAGTGAGCTCTGGGAGTGGACAGGGAGGCCTGGCGTGCTGCGATTCACGGGGTCGCAAAGAGTCGGACACGACTGAGCGACTGAACTGAACTGAATTTGCATAGCTGGTGGGAAGGTTTTAGGTCTTCTTCCTTAGCCACACTGCCCCTGGGTTTCAATTGTGGTTTTATTTCCACCTCTGCATGTGGGTTGGCTCCTAAACCTGCCCTGGAGGACTTGGGTTTACCTCTGTGTGGGCCAGGTGTGGAGGTGGTGCAGCTTCTTGGGTTGCATGGGTTCTTGCAGCACCAGGTACTCAGGGGAGTTGACGGCTAGGGAAGCAGGAAATATAGTGCTCTAGAAGGCTATGGCAACCAGTATTGGCCCATACATTCCAGGATGCTTGCCTGGAGAATCCCCCTGACAGAGAAGCCTTGTAGAGCACAGTCTACAAGGTCACAAAGAGCTGGACACCATCAAAGTGATCCCACATTCATAAACACAAGACTTTTTTTGCTTTTGACAGCTTTGCCCCAGTGAGAGTTGAACATGAAGGGAGTGCAGCTGCTTGGCTTGCAGGGACCCTTTCAGTGTCAAGTGTGCAGGGATGCAGATTGCCTCCTCTGCAGGAGTTATGGCCCTATCAGAGTCTTTTTTCGAGCCTTTTGTAGCTGGTGATCAGAAGGCTTCTTTGGCCATTCTTTCTCTGTAGCTCTGTTATCTGTTCAGGCACTCAGATCAGGCACTTAATGGGGCACCCTGGGTGGGGTCCTGCTCTGTAGTTCAGTGCGTCAGGCATTTGATGGGCCAGCCTCTCTATTGTTCAACTCTGGTTGCTGATGGCTCCACCCCCTACACATGACTCAGCAGTATTGCCTTGCTTCCAAGGCTGCCTGGCTTTCCTACAAGGGATTTTCCACCACAATCTCCTCTCTCACAGCCCCTTGACCTGCCTCTCCACAGTCAACAGCAGCCCTTGCCTTGCTATTTTTCCATAATCCCTAAACTCCAGCTCCTAGCCACCATGCCTTCTAGGAGACTGGCATCCCTGTCTGGGGTATGCATGGCTGTGACAAGGACTGTTTGATTCTCATTCCATTTAGGCTGCCGCAGATCAACTGTTTCACTCTCAGCCTTAAATGTTTCTTCTCTGACTCAGACAATTGCCCTGATGTGGGGATCGAACTCCTGCTTCAGTTTCCCCACCTGCCGTGGGCAGGTCCAGTCCTACTAACACTCTTGTTTTTCCCCCTAGTTCCTTCATCCTACCGAGTTTTGCATCATTCTTGCTAAGAGTCAGATACGACTGAGTGACTTCACTTTCACTTTTCACTTCTATGCATTGGAGAAAGAAATGGCAACCCACTCTAGTGTTCTTGCCTGGAGAATCCCAGGGACGCAGGAGCCTAGTGGGCTGCCATCTATGGGGTTGCATAGAGTCGGACACAACTGAAGCGACTTAGCAGTAGCAGCAGCAGCAGCATATATTCTTTTCCTCTGATCAGGTACTCCTGTTTGCTCTCAGCTGGTGTTCTGCATGTACTTCTGTGTCTGAAGGTGTATTCTTGATGTATCCGTGTAGAGAGATGTACTCCATGTCCACCTAATCCTCTGCCATCTTGTTCTCTCCTAATCCCAATTCTTATTCTTTTCCCATTCCTTCTGTTAACTATAATTTTTTTCTAGATCTGTGACTCCATTTCTGTTTTGTAAATAAGTTCATTTGTACCATTTTTAAAAGGTCCCACATATAGGCAATATCATATGACATTTGTCTTTTTATCTGGCTTACTCAGCATGACAATATCTGGATCCACCCAAGTTGCTGCAACTGGCATTATTTCATTCTTTTTTATAACTAACTAACATTTCATTGTGTATATGTACCACATC
This sequence comes from Cephalophus harveyi, assembly GCA_006410635.1. Classification (NCBI taxonomy): domain Eukaryota; kingdom Metazoa; phylum Chordata; class Mammalia; order Artiodactyla; family Bovidae; genus Cephalophus; species Cephalophus harveyi. The sequence goes on from SJYT01043635.1 coordinate 40,593, forward strand.
TTCTTTATCTATTCCTCTGTTGATGAATACTTAGGTTGCTTCTGTGTCTTGGCTTTGGTAAACAGTGCTACAATGAACATTGTGGTGGATTATGTAATAGTTTTCTCCAGTATATGTCCAGGGGGATTGCTGGATCATATAATATAGTAGCTCTATTTTGAGCTTTTCAAGGAACAGCCATACTGTTCTCTATAGTAATTGAACCAACTTACATTCCCACCAACAGTGTAGGAGGGTTCCTTTTACTTCATACCTCTCTAGCATTTATTACCTGTAGATATTCTTATGATGGTATTCTGATGATGTGAGGTGATACCTCATTGTAGTTTTGACTTGCATTTCTTCAGTAATTAGTGATTTTGAGCATCTTTTCATGTCCTTTTTGGCCATATATATGTCATCTTTGAAGAAATGTCTATTTAGATCTTCTGCTCATTTTATGATTGAGTGGTTCATCTTTTTTTTTTTTAATATACATATGTTGAGCTGCATGAGCTTTTTGTACATTTTGGAGATTAATCCTTTGCTAGTTACTTCATCTGAAAACATCTTCTCCCATTCTGTGCGTTATCTTTCTGCTTTGGTTCCCTTACTGTGCCAGAACTTTTTTTTTTTTTTTCCAGAACTTTTAAGTTTAATTAGGTCCCATTTGTTTATTTTTCTTTTTACTTTCATTACTCACCAAGTGAATCCAGAAAGATCTTGCTGCTATCTGTGTCAGAGGGTGTTCTGCTGTTTTCCTCCAAGAGTTTTATAGTAGCCAGACTTACATTTATAGTATCTGGGCTTCCCTGGTAGCTGGTAAAAAATCTGCCTGTAGTGCAGAAAACCCAGGTTCGATCTCTGGGTCAGGAAGATCCCCTGGAGAAGGAAATGGCAACCCACTCCAGTATTCTTGCCTGGGAAACTCCATAGACAAAGGAGCCTGGTGTGCTGCAGTCCACGGGTCACAAAGACTTGGGCATGACTGAACGACAAACAGTTTTGGCCTTAACACTTTGGACTTAACATTTAGTTCTTTAGTCCATTTTGAGTTTATTATTGTGTTTGATGTTAGTGCATGCTTAAATTTTATTCTTATTATGCTGTCCAGTTTTCCAGCACACTTATTGAAGAGAGTGTCTTTTATTCCATTGTATATTCTTGCCGTCTTTGCCATAGATTAGGTGACCACTGATGCATGGGTTTGTCACTGGACTTTCTATACTGCTTCATTGTGCTATATTTCTTTCTTTGGGTCAGTGCTACAATGTTTTAATTATTGTAGCTTTGTTGTAAAGTCTGAAGTCAAGGAGCCAGATGCGTACATCTCCATTTTTCTTTCTCAAGGTTGCTTTGGGTATGCATGGCCTTTTGGTTTCCATTCAAATTGTAAAAGGTTTGTTTCTAATTCTGTGAGATATATGATTGGTAATTTGATAGGAATTGCACTGAATCTATAGGTTTCTTTGGGTAGCTTAATCATTTGACAATAGTCACGCTTCCAAAGTCAATGGTCTATCTCTGCATTTGTGCGTGTTGTCATTGACATCTTTCATCAGTATCTTATAGTTTTCTGAGTACAGAAGTTTTGCCTTCTTATATAGGTGTATTCCCAGATACACTTATGCAATACTAAATGGGATCAATTTCATAACATTTTCTCTGATATTCAATTGTTAATGTATAGGAATGCAACAGATTTCTGTGTATTAATTTTGTATTCTCGAGTTTTTCCAAATTCCCTGATGAGTTCTACTTGTTTTCTGGTAGCATCTTTAGGAGTGAGTATGAATATACTATGTCATTTACAAACACTGAGATTTTTACTCTGTCTTTTAAAAACTGGATTTATTTTTCATCTCTGACTGCCATAGCTAGGACTTCGAAAACTATGTCAAATAATAAGGGTGAGAGTGCATATCCTTGCTTAATTTCTGATATTTGAGGAAATGGTACCGGTTTTCGGCCATTAAGAATGATATTTGCAGTGAGTTTGACGTATATTTCTTTCATTATGCTGAGGTAAGTTCCCTTTATGCCCACATTGGTGAGACATATTCTCATAAAATAAAAAGGTGTCAATTGTTAACTTCTTTTCCTTTTTTAATATTATTGAATTGACGCTGTGACTTTTTTTTACTGAGTGTGGTTTAAAATTTGCCAGTTTCAATTATCCTTTAATTTTTATCATAAATGAACTTACTTGCAGAAAGAGAAAAGAGTCAAGACTTAGAAAATGAAATGATGGCTTGTGTGTGTGTTTCTAGGTGTGCGTGGATGTGTGTGTTGGTGCGGTGTGTGTCTGTGTGGGAGGAACTCTTGGGCCTCGAGGGAAGTCATGTACACACCACTGTCTTAAGAGTGGAAAACCATTGGGAACCTATCGTATAGCTCATGGAGCTCTGCTCAAAGGTTTCTGAAAGCCTGGATTGGAGGGCTGATCTGGGGAGAATGGCTACGTGGGTAATCTATACTGAATCCCTTGGCTGTTGACCTGAAACTATGGTAACACTGTTCAGTGGCTACATCCCAACACAGAATGATTTCGGTGTCAAACAAACAAATTACTGAAGCAGAGATTTTGTCAAGAATAAGGAGATCCTCCAGGTTACCAAACAGGAAGGAAATCTAAACTGAGAGTGGGAAAATGCACAGATTTCACTTATTGATTATGTGGTAGAGCAAGAACATAACAGGACCTAATAAAGCAAATCTAGACCAATAAAAAGCAATTAAATGAAATAAAGAAAGACTTGTGGAAAATATGCTGTCCTCTGTGACATAATATTCTGTGTTCAGCTCAGGCCTCAATGATCTGAAGTCACTCATGAAAAAAAGAGGAACGTGGCACCGTGTTGCCCACCGTACAAAACCTGACTATTCTCAGAGTTTCTTTATTCTGTGTGGAACATCTCCTGTGTGTGTGTGTGTGTGTGTGTGTGCATGCGTGTGTGTGGGCGTGGTCATGGGCCAGGGCAAGTGAGGGCATGTGGGCGTGTGTCGGCTTAGTCACTCAGTCATGTCCGACTCTGTGGAACCCCACGGACCCTAGCCCACCAGGCTCCTCTGTCCATGGGATTTCCCAGGCAAGGACACTTTAGTGGGTTGCCACCCCCTTGTCCAGGGGATCTTCCCAACCCAGGTTAGGAACCCAGGTCTCCCGTATGGCAGGCAGGTTCTTTACCAGCTGAGCCACAAGGGGAGCATGACTGTCTATATCTCAGTGCTAATGGTAGCATTCAGTCAGTGTCTGCCAAGTGAATGGTGAATGGATAAAGGATCCTTGATTACCCGGCCACCCCATCAATCTCTGCTCCCTGAATCAACTAATAGAAATGACGATCCAAGCGGAATCCATCCAATGAGAGCTCTATAGCCTACTCAGGTGCCCGTTTCTGATTGGCTAAGCAGTGGGCCAGAGGGATGCCGGGAATAGAAAGTCCTTTTCCCGCTCTGGGGTCACAGATGGGTTCTCCGCAGTGTCCACGTCTGAGCGCCCTGCAAGCCACGGCAGAGCAGTGAGTTACTACCCTCAGAGAAGGACGTCCTTTCCTTACTTAAGGTAAGCTAATGTTGAAGGCTAGCGTGTGCCTCTGGATGGCAAGGAGAGTTTTCCAAAAAAAGCCATTTCTTTCCCAGGAATGCATTTCAGGGTTTGATTTTGCCTCTCAAGGCAGTTTTACCTGAATCTCCTCACATTTTCGTCAGTGATGTAGCGGGAAGCATTTTAAATGTCTTCACCGAGCAGATGTTATTGATGAACTACATCAGTTTGGAACTGTCGTTCTTTTCATGAGATTTCAAATGCATATTGAGCACACAATTGGCATTCGTGTGTTGGCTCCTCGGTACGAGTGAGATGCGTGTTGCAAGCAGGCAGAGAGAGAGCACTTTGTCCTCCACTGGGCCCTGTCCAGTGTTCCATGGCTACGTGCCTCACTTGCAGCCCTGCTGGTGCAGTGAGCTTGGCCCTGAGTGGATTGCGTGAAACGGAAGGGAGACGGTGTAAGGTGTGCTCCCGCATTGTCTAAACTGCATCCCTTGCTCCCTGGCAGCTTCCACAGGAGTCGTCTTGGAGGAGAGTCAGGATGAGTGCCCAGACGCCCCCCAGACTCGTTGACCTGGCCGGAAGGCACGTGCTGAGGGCCGATGACTTGGACTTTTCTACTCTAGAGAGTCTGCCCACGGAGCTCTTCCCGCCCCTCTTCCTGGAAGCCTTTGACGGATATCGGACTGAGACCCTCAAAGCCGTGGTGCAAACCTGGCCCTTTGTCCGCCTGCCTCTGGGGGCCCTGATTGACCTGCCTCATGTGGGGCCCCTACAAGCCGTGCTGGAAGCACTTGATGTTCTGCTTGCCCAGAAGGTTCGATCCAGGTGAGTCTGTCATGGGAGCCTGGTAAAATCCTGGGAGACCCAAGGAAGACAGCTGGGCTGAGAGAACGTAGATGGAACGGGATGGATCAGAGGGTTCTGAAGGTAGCAATGAAGAAGCCTTGGTTGGCTATGAGAAATACCTTCTGGTAGCCTAAGGGTGCCTTAAATGAAGGGGAGCCTTCTAGAATATTCCCCACCTCTTCCCGATCATGCTTAGACTTAGTAGAGTGGGCAATCAGACAGGAAAAGAGGGCAAAGGGGGATGGAGGAAAGTGAGGCAGAGAAGAAGAGGACGAGGCAGCTGGTGACGTCAGGAAGATCAAGTTTCAGCACAGGTGGGGGGTCTGTTTTCCAAATGGGAGACTGTTGGTTTTTTTTTTTTTTTTTTTGGTTTTTGGTTTGTTTGTTGCTTGCTTTCCTTCTTTCTTTCTTTTTCTTTTTTTTTATTGTGACCGGGTGGATTTTACTACATCCTTGTCAATCTCCTTCTTCTCCCAGGAGGTGCAAATTGCGGGTGCTAGACTTACGAAACACTGGCCAGAGCTTCTGGAGCATGTGGTCTGGAGCCAGCAGTTATGGGTGCTCAAGCCCAAGAATGGCAGCAGTGGCTGAGCCCAGGTCAACGACAAAGCAGCCCTCGACTCCACTGAAGGTCTTCATAGACCTGTGCCTGAAGAAAAGGACCCTGGACAACTTCCTCACCTACTTCCTTAGGTGGGTGGAGCAGAGAAAGACTTCCATCCACCTATGTTGCAAGAAGCTGAAGATCGTCTCAATGCCAATGGACAACATCGTGAAGGTCCTGAGCATGGTGCAGCTGGACTGTATCCAGGAGGTGCAAGTGAGTTGCACCTGGAATCTGTCCACCCTGGCCACATTTGCTCCTTTCCTGGGTGAGATGAGTAACTTGCAGAGACTCCGTCTCTCCCACGTCCACGTGTCTGCCTTCAAGAAGCAGGAGCACGATCACGTTGTGCAAATTACCTCCCAGTTCCGGAGGCTGGGCCACCTCCGGGATCTCCACCTGGAGTCTCCTTCCTTCCTTGAAGGCCGCCTGGACCAGATGCTCAGGTGAGTGTGGACCACTGGCTAGGTAACATTAAACACAACATCAGAACGTCCAAAGGATCGTCTCTCACGTTGCTCTCTCCTGAGGTGAGGTGTCCCACAACCCCGCACATCCAGGGAGGGGGTGAAACTGATCGAGTGGCGCCTGTGAGGAGGTAGAGAGAATTATCTGGGGTGTTCACATCCCAGAATTGATAATTTCCTCCTACCTGGGAGGCACCTATGTTGTCATGGTAAAAAGAGGTAAGCGAACAGGACACTGAAGTGGGGAAATGACATCAGAGCAGAGCCTGCCTGAAGAGAAGCTCTATGCTCCCAAGGGTGGTGCCCTCAGTGAACCCTGTTGTGAATCCCCTGTCTGTAAGAGATTGTGTTGTGCTCTAACGTTGGTTCCTTAGGCACGTCTCCCTAGAGCCTCACCTGGCCAGTGATGTAGGATCTGGAGCTCTACCTCGGGCTGAAGGAAGCCTTACCCGAAACCATGCTTAGTTCTCACCTCCCCAGGCTAATATTCAGTGAGGTCCACACTTGATGGAGATGCTCTATGGCTCTCCTCACAGCATGTTCTTGCGATCCCATGATCTTCCCTCGGCCTCAGAAGGAAGTGGGGTACGTTGTGCTCTGCTTGACAGGTGAGGAGAGAGTGTCTTTGAGATGCTCTGAAGGGATTCGGTGCCACAGTGAGGCCGACAGCCCTCAGACTAGGATGAGACGGGGCAAGTCAGCGTGTGGACCCTCAGTGGATGGTCAGACTAATATTAGTCTTGGTAGAAACCTTTTGTCTATCAGCTGTATGCAACCTGGCCCTCGGTTCCCAAGAACTAATGGCTTGGTTTCTCCCCCAGGTGCCTGAAGTCCCCCTTGGACAGCCTGTCAATAACCAAGTGCTGGCTTAGAGAATCAGACTTGACCCACCTGTCCCAGAGCCCAGACATCAGTCAGCTCAAGAGCCTGGATCTCAGCGGTGTCACCATGACTGACTTTCGGCCTGAGCTCCTCCAAGTTCTGCTGGAGAAAGTCGCAGCCACCCTGCAGGAACTGGACTTAGATGTGTGTGGGATCACGGACTCCCAGCTGGAGGCCTGCCTGCCTGCCCTGAGCCGCTGCTCCCAGCTCAGGTCCGTCAGCCTGTGTGGGAACCCCCTGTCCACGGCCGGCATGGAGAAGCTGCTGCGACACACCGCTGTGCTGCCCTGTTTAAGGCAAGAGCGTTATCCTGCCCCTCAGGAGAGCTACAGACCTCAGGGTGTTCTCCTCCTGGAAACGAGACTTGCCCAGCTTCGGGCTCAGCTGTTGGAGATTCTGAGAGACTTGGGACATCCCAGGATCATCTGGATAAGCCTCAGCCCCTGTCCTCGCTGTGGTGAGGATGTGTGCCCTCACATGGAGCCCATTGTATACAGCTGTCCTGCCCCGCCTAGGGGGTTGCGTCTATCAGAAGCTCTCTTCTGTGCACCTTGCAACTGAAATCTAGAATGTGGGGGCATCATGAAGGGAACACAGACCCAGCGTTCCAGACATCTGTTCAACGCGAATGGGAAAAGGAAACGTGTTAGGAGGGCGGCAGAGGGTGCTGGTGCAAGCTTGCAGGGGGGGAAGATAGACTCCCGGAGGGGATGGACTTTCATGTCCATGTGCTTTTAGAATCTGATATGAACCTGTGAGCGTCCACGTGGGAGACCCACGTTTTAGAGTTACTCCTGGGGAGAAAGTTGTAAAGAAATTGTCAGGGAATATCGTATGACATCCCTCATATGTGGAATCCTAAAGGAAATGACACAAATGAACTCACTTGCAGAAACGGAAAGGCTCACGACTTAGACTATGAACTCGTGGTTTGTGTGTGTGTGTGTTTGTGGGTGGGGGGCGGGGGCCGTGGGCGTGTGGGAGGAAAGGTTGGGCCTCCAGGGACGTCATGGACACACCACTGTGTTTAGAGCGGATAACCACCGGGAACCTATCGTACAGCTCATGGAGCTCTGCTCAATGGTTTGTGCCAGCCTGGATTGGAGGGCTGATCTGGAGAGAATGGCTACGTGGGTAATCTATACTGAATCCCTTGGCTGTTGACCTGAAACTATGGCAGCACTGTTCAGTGGCTATATCCCAACACAGAATGCTTTCGGTGTCAAACAAACAAATTTCTGAAGCAGACAAGTTTGTCAAGAATAAGGAGATCCTCCAGGTTACCAAACAGGAAGGAAATCTAAACTGAGAGTGGGAAAATGCACAGATTTCACTTATTGATTATGTGGTAGAGCAAGAACATAACAGGACCTAATAAAGCAAATCTAGACCAATAAAAAGCAATTAAATGAAATAAAGAAAGACTTGTGGAAAATATGCTGTCCTCTGTGACATAATATTCTGTGTTCAGCTCAGGCCTCAATGATCTGAAGTCACTCATGAAAAAAAGAGGAACGTGGCACCGTGTTGCCCACCGTACAAAACCTGACTATTCTCAGAGTTTCTTTATTCTGTGTGGAACATCTCCTGTGTGTGTGTGTGTGTGTGTGTGTGTGTGTGTGCATGCGTGTGTGTGGGCGTGGTCATGGGCCAGGGCAAGTGAGGGCATGTGGGCGTGTGTCGGCTTAGTCACTCAGTCATGTCCGACTCTGTGGAACCCCACGGACCCTAGCCCACCAGGCTCCTCTGTCCATGGGATTTCCCAGGCAAGGACACTTTAGTGGGTTGCCACCCCCTTGTCCAGGGGATCTTCCCAACCCAGGTTAGGAACCCAGGTCTCCCGTATGGCAGGCAGGTTCTTTACCAGCTGAGCCACAAGGGGAGCATGACTGTCTATATCTCAGTGCTAATGGTAGCATTCAGTCAGTGTCTGCCAAGTGAATGGTGAATGGATAAAGGATCCTTGATTACCCGGCCACCCCATCAATCTCTGCTCCCTGAATCAACTAATAGAAATGACGATCCAAGCGGAATCCATCCAATGAGAGCTCTATAGCCTACTCAGGTGCCCGTTTCTGATTGGCTAAGCAGTGGGCCAGAGGGATGCCGGGAATAGAAAGTCCTTTTCCCGCTCTGGGGTCACAGATGGGTTCTCCGCAGTGTCCACGTCTGAGCGCCCTGCAAGCCACGGCAGAGCAGTGAGTTACTACCCTCAGAGAAGGACGTCCTTTCCTTACTTAAGGTAAGCTAATGTTGAAGGCTAGCGTGTGCCTCTGGATGGCAAGGAGAGTTTTCCAAAAAAAGCCATTTCTTTCCCAGGAATGCATTTCAGGGTTTGATTTTGCCTCTCAAGGCAGTTTTACCTGAATCTCCTCACATTTTCGTCAGTGATGTAGCGGGAAGCATTTTAAATGTCTTCACCGAGCAGATGTTATTGATGAACTACATCAGTTTGGAACTGTCGTTCTTTTCATGAGATTTCAAATGCATATTGAGCACACAATTGGCATTCGTGTGTTGGCTCCTCGGTACGAGTGAGATGCGTGTTGCAAGCAGGCAGAGAGAGAGCACTTTGTCCTCCACTGGGCCCTGTCCAGTGTTCCATGGCTACGTGCCTCACTTGCAGCCCTGCTGGTGCAGTGAGCTTGGCCCTGAGTGGATTGCGTGAAACGGAAGGGAGACGGTGTAAGGTGTGCTCCCGCATTGTCTAAACTGCATCCCTTGCTCCCTGGCAGCTTCCACAGGAGTCGTCTTGGAGGAGAGTCAGGATGAGTGCCCAGACGCCCCCCAGACTCGTTGACCTGGCCGGAAGGCACGTGCTGAGGGCCGATGACTTGGACTTTTCTACTCTAGAGAGTCTGCCCACGGAGCTCTTCCCGCCCCTCTTCCTGGAAGCCTTTGACGGATATCGGACTGAGACCCTCAAAGCCGTGGTGCAAACCTGGCCCTTTGTCCGCCTGCCTCTGGGGGCCCTGATTGACCTGCCTCATGTGGGGCCCCTACAAGCCGTGCTGGAAGCACTTGATGTTCTGCTTGCCCAGAAGGTTCGATCCAGGTGAGTCTGTCATGGGAGCCTGGTAAAATCCTGGGAGACCCAAGGAAGACAGCTGGGCTGAGAGAACGTAGATGGAACGGGATGGATCAGAGGGTTCTGAAGGTAGCAATGAAGAAGCCTTGGTTGGCTATGAGAAATACCTTCTGGTAGCCTAAGGGTGCCTTAAATGAAGGGGAGCCTTCTAGAATATTCCCCACCTCTTCCCGATCATGCTTAGACTTAGTAGAGTGGGCAATCAGACAGGAAAAGAGGGCAAAGGGGGATGGAGGAAAGTGAGGCAGAGAAGAAGAGGACGAGGCAGCTGGTGACGTCAGGAAGATCAAGTTTCAGCACAGGTGGGGGGTCTGTTTTCCAAATGGGAGACTGTTGGTTTTTTTTTTTTTTTTNGGCAATCAGACAGGAAAAGAGGGCAAAGGGGGATGGAGGAAAGTGAGGCAGAGAAGAAGAGGACGAGGCAGCTGGTGACATCAGGAAGATCAAGTTTCAGCACAGGTGGGGGGTCTGTTTTCCAAATGGGAGACTGTTGGTTTTTTTTTTTGTTTTTTTGTTTTTTTTTTTTTTTGGTTTTTGGTTTGTTTGTTTGTTTGCTTGCTTTCCTTTCTTTCTTTCTTTCTTTTTTTTTTTATTGTGACCAGGTGGATTTTACTACATCCTTGTCAATCTCCTTCTTCTCCCAGGAGGTGCAATTACGTGGGTAATCTATACTGAATCCCTTGGCTGTTGACCTGAAACTATGGCAGCACTGTTCAGTTGCTGTATCCCAACACAGAATGCTTTCGGTGTCAAACAAACAAATATCTGAAGCAGACAAGTTTGTCAACAATCAGGAGATCCTCCAGGTTACCAAACAGGAAGGAAATCTAAACTGAGAGTGGGAAAATGCACAGATTTCACTTATTGATTATGTGGTAGAGCAAGAACATAACAGGACCTAATAAAGCAAATCTAGACCAATAAAAAGCAATTAAATGAAATAACAAAAGACTTGTGGAAAATATGCTGTCCTCCGTGACATATTATTCTGTGTTCAGCTCAGGCCTCAGTGATCTGAAGTCACTTATGAAAAAAGAAGAACATGGCACCGTGTTGTCCACCATACAAAACCTGACTATCCTCAGAGTTTCTTTATTCTGTGTGGAACATCTCCTTTGTGTGTTTGTGTGTGTGTGTGTGTAAATTAATTTAGTTACTTTAATTGAAGTGATATCGCTCAGTAGTTTCTGACTCTTTGCCACCTCACTAACTGTATCCTACTACACTCCTCCGTCCATGTGATTTTCCAGGCAAGGGTACTGGATGTGTTGCGATGTCCTTCTCCAGAGGATCTTCCTGACCCAGGGATCAAACCCAGGTCTCCAGCAGTGTAATTAGCCTCCAGTTAATTTGTTTACTTTAATTGAAGACTAATTGCTTTACAATATTTTAGTGGTTTTTGCCATATATTCACATGAATCAACCATGGTTTTACATGTGTTCCCCATCTTGAACCACCCTCCCACCTCTCCCAGCATCCCATGCCTCAGGGTCATCCCAGTGTACTGGCCCTGAGCGCCCTGTCTCATGCATGGAACCTGGACTGGCGATCTATGTCACGTATGGTAATATACATGTTTCAGCGCTATTCTCTCAAGTCATCCCACTCTCACCTTTTCCTACAGACTCCAAATGTCTGCTCTTTACATCTGTGTTTCTTTTTCTGTCTTCCATATAGGGTCATCATTACCATCTTTCTAAATTCCATACATATGAGTTAGTATACTGTGGTGTTTTTCTTTCTGAATTACTTCAATCTGTATAATAGGTTCAAGTTTCATCCACCTCATTAGAACTGATTCAAATGCACTCTTTTTAATAGCTGAGTAATACTCCTTGTGTATATGTACAACAGCTTTCTTACCCATTCATCTGCTGATGGACATCTAGATTGCTTCCATGTCCTGGCTATTATAAACTGTGCTGCGATGAACACTGGGGTACACGTGTCTCTTTCAGTTCTTGTTTCCTCAATGTTTATGCACATCAGAGGGATTGCTGGATCCTGTGGCAGTTCTATTTCCAGTTTTTTAAGGAATCTCCACACTGTTCTCCATAGTGGCTGTACTAGTTTGCATTCCCACGAACAGTAAGAGGGTTCCCTTTTCTTCACACCCTCTCCAACATTTATCGCTTGCAGACTTTTTGATTGCAGCCATTCTGACTAGCGTGAAATGGTACCTCATTGTGGTTTTGATTTGCATTTCTCTGATAATGAGTGATGTTGAGCATCTTTTCATGTGTTTGTTATCCATCTGTATGTCTTCTTTGGAGAAATGTCTGTTTAGTTCTTTGGCCCATATTTTGATTGGGTCATTTATTTTTCTGGAATTGAGCTGCAGGAGCTGCCTGTATATTTTTGAGATTAATTCTTTCTCAGTTGTTTCATTTGCTATTATCTTCACCTTGCTTATAGTTTCCTTCATTGTGAAAAAGCTGATACTGTTTTTAAATGACCTGACTAATTAGATATTTTATTTTATTTTTAATTTAAATTTATTTATTTTAATTGGAGGCTAATTACTTTCAATATTGTATTGGTTTTGCCATACATCAACATGAATCTGCCTTAGGTGTACACGTGTTCCCTATCCTGAACCCCCCTCACTCCTCCCTCCCTGTACCATCCCTGTGGGTCATCCCAGTGCACCAGCCTCAAGCATCCTGTATCCTGCATTGAACCTGGACTAGTGATTCATTTCTTATATGATATTATACATGTTTCAATGCCATTCTCCCAAATCGTGCCACCCTCTCCGTTTCCCACAGAGTCCAAAAGACTGTTCTATACATCTGTGTCTCTTTTGCTGTCTCACATACAGGGTTATCATTACCATCTTTCTAAATTCCATATATATGTGTTAGTATACTGTATTGGTGTTTTTCTTTCTGGCTTACTTCACTCTGTATAATAGGTTCCAGTTTCATCCATCTCATTAGAGCAGATTCAAATGAATTCTTTTTGATGCTGAGTAATACTCCATTGTGTATATGTACCACAGCTTTCTTATCCATTCATCTGCTGATGGACATCTAGGTTGTTTCCATGTCCTGGCTATTATAAACAGTGCTGCAATGAACATTGGGGTACATGTGTCTCTTTCAATTCTGGTATCCTTGGTGTGTATGCCCAGCAGTGGGATTGCTGGGTCATAAGGCAGTTCTATTTGCAGTTTTTTAAGGAATCTCCACACTGTTCTCCATAGTGGCTGTAATAGTTTGCGTTCCCACCAGCAGTGTAAGAGGGTTCCCTTTTCTCCACACCCTCTCCAGCATTTATTGCTTGTAGACTTGTGGATCGCAGCCATTCTGACTGGTGTGAAATGGTATCTCATTGTGGTCTTTATTTGCATTTCTCTGATAATGAGTGATGTTGAGCATCTTTTCATGTGTTTGTTAGCCATCCGGATGTCTTCTCTGGAGAAATGTCTGTTTAGTTTTTGGCCCATTTTTTGATTGGGTCGTTTATTTCTCTGGAATTGAGCTGCATGAGTTGCTTGTATATTTTTGAGATTAGTTGTTTGTCAGTTGCTTCGTTTGCTATTATTTTCTCCCATTCAGAAGCCTGTCTTTTTACCTTGGTTATAGTTTCCTTTGTTGTGCAGAAGCTTTTAATTTTAATTAGATCCCATTTGTTTATTTTTGCTTTTATTTCCAGTATTCTGGGAGGTGGATCATAGAGGATCCTGCTGTGATTTATGTCGGAAAGTGTTTTGCCTATGTTCTCCTCTAGGAGTTTTATAGTTTCTGGTCTTACGTTTAGATCTTTAATCCATTTTGAGTTTATTTTTGTGTGTGGTGTTAGAAAGTGATCTAGTTTCATTCTTCTACAAGTGGTTGACCAGTTTTCCCAGCACCACTTGTTAAAGAGATTGTCTTTACTCCATTGTATATTCTTGCCTCCTTTGTCGAAGATAAGGTGTCCATAGGTGTGTGGATTTATCTCTGGGCTTTCTATTTTGTTCCATTGATCTATATTTCTGTCTTTGTGCCAGTACCATACTGTCTTGATGACTGTGGCTTTGTAGTAGAGCCTGAAGTCAGGCAGGTTGATTCCTCCAGTTCCATTCTTCTTTCTCAAGATTGCTTTGGCTATTCGAGGTTTTTTGTATTTCCATACAAATCTTGAAATTATTTGTTCTAGTTCTGTGAAAAATACCGCTGGTAGCTTGATAGGGATTGCATTGAATCTATAGATTGCTTTGGGTAGTATACTCATTTTCACTATATTGATTCTTCCGATCCATGAACACGGTATATTTCTCCATCTATTAGTGTCCTCTTTGATTTCTTTCATCAGTGTTTTATAGTTTTCCATATATAGGTCTTTAGTTTCTTTAGGTAGATATATTCCTAAGTATTTTATTCTTTTCGTTGCAATGGTGAATGGAATTGTTTCCTTAATTTCTTTTTCTACTTTCTCATTATTAGTGTATAGGAATGCAAGGGATTTCTGTGTGTTGATTTTATATCCTGCAACTTTACTATATTCATTGATTAGCTCTAGTAATTTTCTGGTGGAGTCTTTAGGATTTTCTATGTAGAGGATCATGTCATCTGCAAACAGTGAGAGTTTTACTTCTTCTTTTCCAATTTGGATTCCTTTTATTTCTTTTTCTGCCCTGATTGCTGTGGCCAAAACTTCCAGAACTATGTTGAATAGTAGTGGTGAAAGTGGGCACCCTTGTCTTGTTCCTGACTTTAGGGGAAATGCTTTCAATTTTTCACCATTGAAGATAATGTTTGCTGTGGGTTTGTCATATATAGCTTTTATTATGTTGAGGTATGTTCCTTCTATTCCTACTTTCTGGAGAGTTTTTATCATAAATGGATGTTGAATTTTGCCAAAGGCTTTCTCTGCATCTATTGAGATAATCATATGGCTTTTATTTTTCAGTTTAATGTGGTGAATTACATTGATTGATTTGTGGATATTGAAGAATCCTTGCATTCCTGTGATAAAGCCCACTTGGTCATGTTGTATGATCTTTTTAATATGTTATTGGATTCTGATTGCTAGAATTTTGTTAAGGATTTTTGCATCTATGTTCATCAGTGATATTGGCCTGTAGTTTTTTTTTTCTTTTTTTTTTTTTTTGCCATCTTTGTCGGGTTTTGGTATTAGGGTGATGGTGGCCTCTTAGAATGAGTTTAGCAGTTTACCTTCCTCTGCAATTTTCTGGTAGAGTTTCAGTAGGATAGGTGTTAGCTCTTCTCTAAATTTTTGATAGAATTCAGCTGTGACACCTTCTGGACCTGGGCTTTTGTTTGCTGGAAGATTTCTGACTACAGTTTCAATTTCCGTGCTTATGATGGGTCTGTTAAGATTTTCTATTTCTTCCTGATTCAGTTTTGGAAAGTTGTACTTTTCTAAGAATTTGTCCATTTCTTTCAGGTTGTCTATTTTCTTAGCATATAATTGCTTTTAGTAGTCTCTTATGATCCTCTGTATTTCTGTGTCTGTTGTGATCTTTCCATTTTCATTTCTAATTTTATTGATTTGATTTTTCTCCCTTTTTTTCTTGATAATTAGATATTTTAAATGAAAACCATCAGTTTGGAATTTTATTTATTCAATCTTAAAATGATTTTTATACACAAATATAATTCAATTTAGGTGTATATCCTTCCTTTTACCAACCACTTTAATGAGAGTAACTGAGGATGGAGGCTGTGTTGATACACATGATCCTCCTCTTCCCATAGATTTAGGGCTCTAAGTCATAGTTGGAATATTTTCCACAAATAAAGATTGGAGTGAGCTTTCAGGCTCCTTGGTACTGACTTCCAGGTGAAACATGAATTAGGCAAAGCAGTGAATGTACCTGAATGGGCTCAGTTTAGTTCAATTCAGTCACTCAGTCATGTCTGAGTCTTTGCGATCCCATGAATTGCAGCACGCCAGGCCTCCCTGTCCATCACTAACTCCCGGAGTTCACTCAAACTCACGTCCATCAAGTCGGTAATGCCATCCAGCCATCTCATCCTCTGTCGTCTCCTTCTCCTCCTGCCCCCAATCCTTCCCAGCATCAGAGTCTTTTCCAATGAGTCAACTCTTTGCATGAGGTGACCAAAGTACTGGAGTTTCAGCTTTAGCATCATTCCTTCCAAAGAGCACCCAGGACTGATCTCCTTTAGAATGGACTGGTTGGATCTCCTTGCAGTCCAAGGGACTGTCAAGAGTCTTCTCCAACACCATAGTGGGTTAGTGGTTGCATTTTTCCTCATCAGTGCTTGTGAGATGCTTGTGCCAAATCCAGTAGGGAAAGAGGTACTGCTTTGTGCCCCTGAGCCCACAGTGTAATATGGGCTGTTTTGCCTCATTTCCACCTTTTCCAGCTTCTTATTGTGTGCTGTGTGATATCTCAAGAAAAAAAAATTATGTGCCTGAAAATATCTCCTAGCTTCCTGTACACTCTTTCTATCCCATTTATGTGTGTCTGAGTCAATTCATGCCATTATAACCATATGCACTGAGGGACTTAAACAAAGAAAATTTACATTTCCCAGTTCTGGAGGTTGAAAGCCTGAGACAGAGAGGCAGTGAAGTTAGGCTGTGGAGGGAGCAAGCTTCCTAGTTTCCTCATTTGGTGTGGGAAGGGGAGCACAAGTTTCTTCATTTGATTCTAAGGGCACTAAATGGCTCAAGGATCTTCAACTTCATGATCTCATTCAAATCTAGTTATATCCTAAGGTAACTTCAACTTCCATCATCCTGGGGAGTAGAGCTTCAAGGTATGAATTTGTGGTGTGTGTCTGCATGTGTGTGTGTGTGTGAGGTAGAGTAGGGGATAGGGAACAAATATTCAGTTCATAGAAACCCATCACCATGAAGAAAAGACAAGATTACAATGTACCCATCAGTATTCTGGTGGTCATCCTTCTCTCTATGTTTTTGCCACATCCACACCCAAGCTGCCTGCAAACAGCCAAGGCCATGGCATCTCCTGTGTCTGTCCACCTATGTGTGTCCAACATGACTGCTCTGATCAAGCCAGGATGCAGGTTTTGCCCTTTCTTTTCTCTCCATTCCTACTTCTCTGTCTAGCAACAAAATCATTTCCCAACAACCATTGTAGAGATTGAGAGAATATTACTCAGATGATGGAAATCTTACAAAATATTTCCTCTTTATTCCAAGCCCCATGTGACCTGCCTGAGCCCTCCCTGCCCAGCATCAGTGACCTTCACCTATTCCCAAGTTGGCCACACACTTCACTACATCAGTGTTTGCTCAGTCCACCCAGTGCCCCAACAAAATCCTCTCAACTAAAACCATTTTTTGTTTGATCAGCAATTATTCAGGTTCCTGAACTTCTCCCAGGAGTGTCTGAAGGTTTTCACATAAAATTCACTTTGAATAAGAATTGTAACTCTGCTTAGGAAGAAACCACACTCTTAATATCAGGTCACCCCAAAATGTTACCAGAATTCCTCACTGTCCACTCTTGCTATCTGATAAGGTGTTCAGCTAGAAGATTGGTTTAACCAGAATTCCTCCCAGAAGTGATATCATCTCTTCAGAATTTACCAGACAGCAAAACCCTGCTTCTTGGTATTGAATCCATCCTTCACCTGTTGAATTGTGAATGAAGTCCATTTACATAATGGGACATATTTTCCTGTATTGTATAGTTTTGAATAAAAGTTGACTTTACCAGTGACACTTGTGTCTGTGTCTGAGTTTCTCTGTCACAACTTCACAGGTGATTACTTCTCAGGCAGGAAAGGTCCCCTGAATACCCTCCGTGTTCCCAGTTCCTTGAATGGCCTACTTGGAATCTGGCTACATTTAAAACTTCCATATCAGTCTTTGGGGGACTTTCCCAATAGCTCAGTTGGTAAAGAATCTGCCTGCAATGCAGGAGACCCCAGTTCAATTCCCGGGTTGGGGAGATCTGGAGAAGGGATAGGCTACCCAGTCCAGTATTCTTGGGCTTCACCTGTGGCTCAGCTGATAAAGAATCCACCTACAATGTGGGAGACCTGGGTTTGATCCCTGGGTTGGGAGATCCCCTGGAAAAGGGAAAGACTACCCACTCCAGTATTCTGGTCTGGTGAATTCCATGGACTGTATAGTCCATGGGGTCACAAAGAGTCGGACACAATGGAATAACTTTCACTTTTCACTATCAGTCTTTGCTCCTAGCATGTCCCACACTTCTGAAAACTGCCACATTATCACAGCACAGTGTGAATCACCTGGAGATCTATCACACCGTCAGAGAGCAAGTGGCTGCAGATACACTCCCAATTTTAAAGAGGACCATCTTTGAAGTCTTGGAGTCACAGTCTGTGTTATATTGTTCCTGCCCCTCCTCCAAATCTTCCCGGTTCATGCAGTGATAAGGAACCTGCCTGTCAATACAGGAGACCCAAGAGACTTGGGTTTGATCCCTAAGTGATGAAATTTCCCTAGAAGACCAAATGGCAAACTACTCCAGTATTCTTGCATGGAAAATTGATGGACAGAGGAGCCTTTTGGGCTACACCCCTCAGGCATGACTGAACATGCATGCATGCACCCACTTCCTTCAAACCTACAGGTTCCTTTCTTTACCAGCCCACAAATAAAGAAGTGTCAAACAAGGAGTGCTATGAGTTTGCAGAAGACAGGCTTGAATGTCAGGAGAAACTGGAGGGACCTGCATTACCCCATTTCACAGAAGAGAAAACTTAGACCCAGAGATATAACATGACTCCAAGTTCTCAAAACTTGTTACAGACTCTCAGTGAGTGAGTAATGTTCATTGAATGAATGACTGATAGGAGAATAGGAAAGAGGAAGGTTGGGGTGAACACACAGTGACAGCTGAGCTGGAGTCACCTGGCCTCCTGACACCTCCTGCACCATCCATTCATCCCACAAACATCTACTGAGCCATAGTCAAGCCAGACTCTGGCCTTCAGTCCAAAAGGAAAGGGATGTTAAGCAAATACTAATGTAAGAGTGTGACATCAGGAGGCAGGCTTATAGAAGTGGGTACTTTGTAGGTCAGTGGGTCCTAAGGGAGTTCCCTGGGGATGTGCTGAAGTGAAGGGGCACATGGCAGCAGCAATGGGGTTATGAGGACATGACCTAATCAGGGACAGCTTCTTTGAAGAGGAAACATTTATGTTGAGACTAGAATGCTGAGGGGGACCATCCAGGTGCAGGAACAGCTGGGAGGGAGGACTGGGTGATGCAGACTGTAGAAATGACATGTGTTGGCACAGTTGGGAAGGAGCTTCAAGGGTTTGCTGAAGTCCCAGAAAGATGGTGTGTTAAGTCCAATAGCAGCTGTAACAAAAACCAAAAGCTCCAGTGTCTCAAAGCAACACATGTTTATTCCCTTAGAACTCTAGAAATGAGAAGTTCACAGGACATTCTGTGCTCCCTCTGGAGGCTCTAGGAGTAAATTGTTTGCTTGTCTTCCAGGAAGCACCTGCATTCATTGGCTCCTGGCCTCTTACTCCATTTCCAAAGCCAGCAGTATAGCATCTTCTTTCCTTCCTGTCTCCCTCTCTGTAAGGACCCTGTGATTACATCTAGCTCACTAGATAAGCAGCCTCATCTCCACATCTCAAAAAAGTTCATCACAACTGCAAAGTTCTCCCTGAATATAAACGATCTAATTCACATATTCCAGGAATAAGGATGTGGATATTTAGGGGATGGGCATGATCAATCTGCATCCTGGAACCAGGCAGGAGTCCTCTGGCTTCGTACCTATTCCATCACTTAGACCTCAACCCTTCTATTCCTTTCTGGGCAGTTGAGAAGGTGGAGGACAATGGTTGGGGTTGAGGTGTACTGAATGGATCCCAGTGCTCTATGAACTTACACACATGCACACACATGCACACACACACACACGCACAGTCTAACGTTAACTGTTAACCCTGCACTAACTGGAAGTATGTGAGTCAGATTATTCAGCGTTCAAACATAAGACTGAAAGTTTGCTACCAGGTTAACAATTGGGCTGCCTGACCAATAGCTCTAAAAGAGTGGAAATGAAGGTGGAACTGAGCCAGAGAGGACCTTCATCCTACAAACATCCCTGTTTCCCCAGGACTCTCACAGTGAGGAAGCTCAGCCTCTTTGGCAGATGTGGTGAGGATTAAGGGAAGTGCTTCTTTAAGCACTGATGTTGGTCTCACCCTCTGAGTTTCTGGATCAGTAGATTTGGTGTGGGGCTCAAAAGTCACTTTTTAAAAAGTTCTCAGGGCTTCCCTGATTGTTCAATGGTTAAGAACCTGCCTTGCAATGCAGGGGACACTAATTCGACCCCTGGTCTGAGAAGGTCCCACCTTTCATTGACTATTACTGAGCCAGTGATCTAGAGCCAATGAATCATAACAACTGAAGCTGGATTGCTTAGAGCCTGTCCTCCACAGCAAGGAATGCCACTGCATAAATGGCAGGCACGGCACATCAAAAACTAGAGCGTAGCCCCACCCGCTGCAGCTAGAAAAAACCTGATACCAGCAGTGGAGACCCACCACAGCCAAAAATAAAATAAATGGTAAAATATATGAAATCTTTAAAAATAAACTTTTAAAAAGTTCTCAATTGATGTTGATGCTGCTGGTTGGGGGACAAGACATTGAGAGCCACTGTAGTAGGTGGAGCTACTCCATTGTTATTTTATCTGTACAGTTTTTGGAATAATAGATTCTTCAGAGAAAACAATGTGGAAAACATTTAAGTCTCATGCTCCTTCAAACTTACTCCTGGACATGAAAAGCCTGTGACTCCAGGATTTTATTACAAAGCTCAAAGTGGGCAGAACACTGCTGGCACAGTGCAGTATTTAAGAGCATCAACAAAAAGAACTTCCAGTTCCATGACTTACAGGCTGTATGCCTTGGAAGAAGTTACTGCCCCTCTCTGAATCTCTTTCTCCTCTACTGAATGGGTACCATATTGGACTCAGATAAAAACGCTAAGCCCAGAGTTTGGTGCAGAATAAATCCTCCATAAGTGGCAGGGCTATCTGACATTCAAAGACCTTGAAATAGCCAAGGCCACAGGGACAACCAGAACCTGAGGCAGAGTCTCACATCCTAGCCATTCCCTCTTCCAAACTGTATTGTTTTGATTCTAGAAACAATTACTTTAAGAGAAAACCCTGGGAACCAAGTTCAGCCCATTGACTGGGACAAACCTGGTGGCCAATTGGACCATTACCTATAGTTGGCTACAGCTCAGGCTCTCAGGTGGCCCAGTGGTAAAGAATCTGCCTGCAAGGCAAAAGACTCAAGAGGCAGAGGTTCCATCCCTGGGTTTGAAAGATCCCTGGAATAGGAAATGGCAACCTTCTCCAGTGTTCTTGCCTGAAAAATTCCATGGACAGGGGAGTCTGGCAGGTTACAGTCCATGAAGCAGCAAAGAGTCAGACACAGCTGAGCACACATGCACCTATATGACTTAGACTCAGGATTTCTCTGATTGGCACTAATCTAGGGAGCAGATGTGAAAGAAAATCTAAATCAGACCTCTCCATCCAGCGACTTTCTATTCTTTCTTAGAAACCATCTGTGTGTACAGATGTAGGTATACAGACACTAGGATAAGTCATGCCTAAATGGAAAGACTAAGCCTTGTTGACCTACAAACCATTTGGAGGTTACTCCAAGGTCCCAGTTCTGGCCAGACATTACCTTGCTCACAGCTCAATTCAGACCCTGGGCCTCAGGATCTTTGTTTGAGATAGAGATTTTTTCTGAGGGTTCTGTGACACAGTAGATACCCTGGGTGATTCCTGAGTCTGACTTTCCTGCTGGGTTATGTTTATCCTGGACTTGTACTCCCACAGCCACTGGAGAAGAAGCTTGGCTGCATGTGATTTCTGAAACCCAAGCCCCCAACCCACACTTGGGGGTCTTCTCACCCATTGCTCACTGCAGAGAACATTTTTCTTCTCTCTCTGGTATAAACCCTCCAGTCTCAGGTCAAACTGTCTGGAATCTTCCTGCAAGAGACAGAAATCTCATATCCCCAGGGCAAGGTGGTGGGTGAGTTAAGGACTGTATGTGGGGGCCAGAGAGACCTGGAGGGCAGAGGAGCTCACATCAGAGAAACTGTTTCTGAGTTATTGCTGAGTGATGCCCTTTAAGAAGGTGCATCAGTGCTGCTACATGTTTCTTTTTCTATTTTATTTCCCAAGGGACATTAGGGAATAAATTTTGAAATAAAATCTGATTTTCTTCTTTCTGAATTACTTCACTGTATGATAGATTCTAGTTCCATCCGTATCTATGCATGTGATACAATTTTGTTCCTTTTTTAAGGCTGAGCAACATTCTGTCATGTATATGTCACATCTTCTTTAACCTCTCCTCCGTTGGTAGATATTTAGTTTACTTCCACGTCCTGGCTATTGTAAATAGTGCTGCAATGAACAATGGGATGCATGTATCTTTTGGAATTATGGTTTTCCTTAGGGATATGTCTAGGAGCAAAATATATATGGAATCTAGAAAAAAAATCGTACAAATGGACTTACTTGTAAAGCAGAAATAGAGACATAGGTGTAGATAGCAAACATATGAACAACAAGGAAGACAACGGGTGGGATAAATTGAGGGGCTGGGATTGACATGGACGCACTACTATCTATAAGTGAGTGAGTGAGTGAAGTCGCTCAGTCATATCCGACTCTTTGCAGCCTCATGGACTGTAGCAGCCTACCACGTTCCTCTGTCCATGGGATTTTCCAGGCAAGAGTACTGGAGTGGGTTGCCATTTCCTTAATGAGAAGCTACTGTATAACACAAGGGATAAAAAGTGTACAGTTGGTTTGTTAGGATGTATATTACTTAACCTTAAAAATGCAACCAATGGATTGCAGCACAACAGGCTTCCTTGTCCTTAACCATCTCCTGGAGTTTGCTCAAACTCATGTCCATTGATTCAGTGATGCCATCCAACCATCTCATTTTCTGTCACCCCCTTCTCCTCCTGCCTTCCATCTTTCCTTGTATCAGGGTCTTTTCCAGTGAATCGGGTCTTCATATCAGGTAGCCCAAATATTGGAGCTTCAGTCATCTTCTTGCTCTATTGAATGATTACCATATAATCTCTAACTCAGAAAAAAGTGCTGAGCCTACAGCTTGGTGCAGAATAAATCCTCTGTAAATTACAGGGCTGCAAGCATAATCAAGGCAATATCGAAGGCCACATCTGATGGAGAGCCTCACATGCCAGTCATTTCCTCTTCCAAGTTGTGATGCTTAGATTATGAAAGCCAACACTTTAAAAGCAAGCCTGGGTGTCTCTGCCTGGAGTTCAGTCTATTGCCTGGGAAAAGTCTGTCCTCTGATGGCCAATTTGACAATTCTTTAACATTGGCTTTGGCTTCAGGATCAGGGTTTTTCTGATTGGCACTAACTCCAGGGAGCAGGAGTGAAAGAAAATCTAAATTAGATTTTCCCATCTGATGACTTTCTCTTTATTCTTGAAAATCTTCTGGGTCCTGTTGGTGATTGTAGGTTTAGGAATGCTCAGAGAATTTATGGCTGAATTGGAAGGCTAAACCCTGTTGACCTACAAACACTTAGAGGCTCACTGCCAGGTCCCATTAAATTTCTGGCAGCTCATTGCATGCCCTGGGCCTTGAGTGAGTTCTTTTTTTGAAAAATAGTTTTTTGGGGTTTTGTGACACTGTAGGTGCCCTGGATTGCTCCAAAATCTGGCTTTTAATGTTGGAATTTGTTTATTCTTAATATGGACTCCCATAGCCACTGGAGAAAAAGCTTGGGTATATGCGGTTCCTGAGACCCAGGACTCCAACTCCCACCTGGGAGTTAACACCATCACCCCCAGCCCCCATTTCCCGCTAAAGTTGTGGGAGAACAGAATTCTTCTCTCCCTGGTGCAAATCCCCAGTCTCAGATCTAATTGTCTGGGATCTCCCTACAGGAGACAGGAGCCCCATATCCTTCAGGGCCAGTGAGGGGGTTAGTGAAGGATGACAGGTGAGTAGGGAGACCTGGAGTGCATGGGACCTCACATCAGTGCACTGCTTTTTAAAAATTTTTATTTATTTATTTATTTATTTATTTATTTTTTACTTTACAATATTGTATTGGTTTTGCCATACATCAACATGAATCCGCTATGGGTATACACATGTTCAGTGCACTACTTTTGAATGAATGCTGAGAGAAGGTCTTCAGGAAGGTGGGTTCAGTGTTGTTACATTTTTCTTTAAATATTTTCCCCCCAAGGGACACTGGAGAGTAAACTGTGGTGTAAAATATGGTGTTCAGTCTCTGGTCACAAATTTTATTTAAAATCTTCTGTGTGATATATATGTGGCCCCCCTGTAGTCTCTGGTTTGAGAATACTGTTAAGCCTGAAACTCTAACCTGTCACACAATGACCCTTACAATATCAGAGGAGAAAATGCATGCCTTTGTTGTTATAGACCTGAGACCTCCCTTGTTCTGTGGGCTTGGTGGGGATGTTGCTGGGGCTGGAATTGCCTTTGCACCCCCGTGATTCTGCCACACCAAATACAAAATTTAAATTTCATAAGATGCATTTAACATTAGCACTTGAGTGAGTATGTGTATGATTTTATATGAATAGGATTTTGTTTCAGGTGCTATTCAGTACTTGATATTTCTTTTTACTTAAGGCTGTCACTATTTCAAATTTAATGTGACCTAATAGATTACTTATTTTATTTCCCCATACCTGTTCATGCCTCATCCTTCCCAGTCTCAGGAACCCACAACATCCTTGTAAGAGCAAGGTGCTTCTGATTCTGCCTCCAGAACACTCTCAAAGCTGTCCCGAGGACCACTCAAGTGCTGTCCCTCACCTCCTGCCTGGAGCAGCAAAGGGTCTCCTGCTGGTGTTTTGTTTCCTTGTTAACCCTCCCAACATGGTCTAGCAGCAACCAGGTGAACTGGGAAATTGTCAGCAAGTCATGTCTTTACCCTACTCACAAAATAAGTATCAAAGTGAGTCAAGTATTATCAATGTAATATCAATAATTACTCAGAAAAGGGGCCAGTGTGGTTATAGTTCTGCTCCAAGAGTCCAGAAAATATGCCTGGGGTTAATTGCCATCTCAGGTGCATCCTCTTTGGGAAGAACTGCAAAGACAATCTTTACCGGTAGCAGCTGCTACATTGGGGACAAGGTTAGATGGGACTGATCCAAGCTTATTTCACTCCTCACCCTAAGTTCTCAAAGAGTCAACACTGACCACCTTCATTGGCTCTCAGATGTGAAAATGTACTCCTTCATAGAACTAACTAGTCATGTCTCCCTATGCTCACATTTTCAGATTTAGTCTTTGCAAGTCAGTTTGCTGTCCTGATCTCAACATTCTAGGAGGAAAACCCTCAAAGAAGACTGTCTCCTCAGCCACACATGTTTATTTTCTAAATATCACCCAAAGAAAATCCTTTAATATCTGTATTCTTCAGACAAAAAATAAAAAAACATTCATGAGGCTGTTTGAGTCATTCACAGGGTCCCTTTAGGGATGGCCACTACCACATTGCCCAGCAAGCACCCTTAGTTCTCACTAGGATTTTGACCAGATATCCTTTAGAAAAGTCAGGACTTAAGCCTGAATGGTCAACTGCATCTCCAATTGCACATTCCTTGCTCTCTGATTACACTCACAATCTGCTGTCTTCTTCATATAATCCCTAAAAGATAACTTGGAAGCAAAAGGAGTTAATTTTGTTTCCTTTGGAAATGACACCCCTTCCTTTATGAAGCCTCTTAATTTTGATATTTAATCAATTTATTTGGCCAAAGATCTCCCAACAATGATGTATTCAGGACACTGCTTTTGGTTTTGTTTTTTTGTATGATGTCAGGAACTCATAACCTTTCTCCTACTCAGAAACACAACTGTCCATTTTAGCAAAACTCAATCCAATTATATAGTGTGAATCAAGGAATAAGTCCTGGATTCCTTGCCCCCCACTAAACCCCATTCTTTTTCTTTCAAGAATGGAGTCTGACTCAATCAATTCACCAGGAGATTGGCAGTAACCCAATCAGGATTAAGCTGATGGGCACTCTGGAATCTAATCAGGTAGTGCCTTGTGATTGGAAGTTAACAGTTAGAAGGAGGGCAGATGTGGTTAAAAAGTTCTATAAAAGCCTGAAGCACCAAAGAAGAGACACAGAAGCTTTTCACTCTAGAGTCAATGCCTGTGTTCTCCACCAGGTTTGGTCTGAGCAGCCTACAACCACATCAGATCTGGTAAGTTACCAACTTCAGGGAAGAAATTCTGCCAATGCCAGCATGTATGAAAGACAGAATGTTGTCTGACATGACAGGAAGAGCTTTCCTCTTTCTTTTCTTTTGGTTAAACAAATTTTAGGCTTTCTTTTTGGCTCAAAGTGTAGCTTTGCCTTCATCTTAAACATTTGATTTTGGCTTTGGTTTATATCATTTAAATGTCTTATCAAGCAGTTTTTCTGGATAATAAAAGACATCTAGCTGTTTGAAATGCTATCTCTTGACATTTAAAGTTTCAGACTGGAAGCCAGACAAACTGAGTTTCTTCCATTCTGGTTTATCATTTCCAAGGCAATGACTTTGGCTCTGATTTGATTTTCCTGAAGGATGGGGAGAGAAACCACCCTTATGGGTATGATTGACCCGAGAAGAATGCTTTGTTCCCTTGCATTTTCACAGGATTCCATTCAGAGAAGAGTCATGATGAGTGCTTATAACCCACTCAGACTTGTGAATTTGGCAGCAATGAGCCTAGTGAGAGATGAGGCCTTGGCCATCTCCTCTTTGGAGTATCTGCCCATGGAGCTCTACCCACCACTATTCATGGCCGCCTTTTCTGGAAGACACAGTGAGACCCTGAAGGCCATGGTGCAAGCCTGGCCCTTTGCCCGCCTGCCTCTAGGAGGCCTGATGCAGAAGCCTCACCAAGGAACCATACAAGCAGTACTGGATGGTCTTGATGTCCTGTTGGCCCAGAAAGTTCACCCCAGGTGAGTCCAAACCAGGTAGCTTGGTAGGATCTTGGGTGTCCTGGAAGAGACTGCTGGTGTCAGGGAGAGTGAATGACCAAGAGGTGGACCAGAGACTTCTGAAAACGCTCACAAGTTTTGAGCATTGCTGAGATCACATTGGGAAATACCTTACAAAAGTATAATGAGAAGAATGGAAGAGGAAAAGGAGCTGGAGGAAAGTGAGCAAGAGAGGAAAGAGAAAAGACAGAAGGTGATATCAGGAATGTGATGCAAAAGCACAGATGGGAAGTTAGAATGTTGCCTAAATTCTGAAGCTGCAGTTTCATTCAGTGTGTATTTTAAAGAATCCCACCTAATCTGTTTCCCCACAGGAGATGCAAACTGCGGGTGCTGGACTTGAGAAATACTGGTCAGGATTTCTGGAACATGTGGTCTGGAGACATGGACCATGTGCCCTCAAGCTCACTGGCACCAGTGGCTGAGGACATGTCAAGGACAAAGCACCCATTGACTTGCTTGGTGGTATACATAGAACTTTGTCTCAAGACAAAGACCTCGATCAAATTCCTCACCTACCTCTTCAGGTGGGTGGAGCAACGGAAAGCCTCCATGCACCTGTGCTGTAAGAAGATAAAAATTATTTCAAGGTCCAAGGAAAATATTAAGAAAATTCTCAGTATGGTGAAGCCAAACTGTGTACAGGAGGTAGAATTGAGTCTCACCCAGAAGCTGTCCACCCTGGCCAAGTTTGCTTCTCTCCTGGGCAAGATGAGAAATGTTCAAAGACTCCTTCTCTCCCAGATTCATGGGTCTGTTACTGAGGAACAGGACCATCAGGCTCTTCTGCAATTTACCTCTCAGATCCTCAGGCTGCAGTACCTCCAGGATCTCCGTATGGAAGGTCCATCTTTCCTCGAAGGCCGCCTGAATCAGATGCTCAGGTAGGGGACGAGCACTGGTTGACTAACAGTGAACAAAATAGTAAAATGTCAAATGCATTGTCTCATTTACTGTTCTACTGTGACCTGTGGTAACATATATGCAGAGCAATCAAGGTGTGAGAAAACCAGTATAGAAAGGTTAGCAAAGGGACATCTGGAAAGGGACATCAGGTTAGGAATCTACGAATAAGGGGGGCATAAATGTAGTGTGGACGTGTATGTGATTTCTTCTTTGGGAAGAGCTATCTCTGTTCAGATGACTTAAGCAAACAAGTTAGTGAAGGTGGAATTGACAAGGAAAAACCACATCAGACCTTAGCATTTCTAAAAAGAAACTCTGTCGTCACTAATCTGTGATCACAATGAGCTTGTCTTAAAGTCCCAGCCCTTAAAGGTGGTCTTGTGTTGCACATAAGGTAATATTCTGGAGGTGCATGATTCTAAAGTTAATGGTAAAGAAGCAGAAGCAAAAGGAGAGTGAACAATGATAGAAGGTTTGTAGATGATGCCCGGTTGGAAGTTGCTGAAGTTTGGCAGCCCCAGGGCAATGTATGGGGTCTTATTGTTTCTACATGTCTTCCAAGTGCTTGACCTGGCCAGAGATACAGGCATCTGGAGCCCAACCATCGACTGAAGGGATCTGAATTAAAAGCATATTTATCTCATCTCCAGGTACTAAAATTCAGTGGTGTTCACACTTGATGGTGACTGTCCCAAGCTCTCCTTTGAGCATTTCTAGTGCATTCCATTATCTTCATTCATGCTCCTAAGGAAGTGGAGTATGTTGTATTCTGCTTGACATATGAGGAAAAGGAGTTTTCAAGATTCTTTGATCCAGTCACAAAATTAAAATGGCAGGACTTAGGTAAAATGAGACCGGACATTCTCGGTACTGAGTTTTATCAGATGGTAATAACAAACTTGGCTTCAGGCCAAACATTTATCTCTCAAGTGGAGATCGCTTATCACTCTGGTTTTCCAGATCTAATTACTTGTTTTTCTTTCTTTCCCCTCCAGATGCCTGAAGACCTCCTTGTACAACATCTCAATAACCAACTGCCTGCTTACAGAATCAGACTTGACTCATCTGTCCCAGTGTTGGAACATCTGTCAGCTAAAGGGCCTGAATCTGAATGGTGTTACCTTGACCAACTTTCGTGCCGAGCTCCTCCAAGTTCTGCTGGAGAAAGTTGCAGGCACTCTTGAAGAGCTGGACTTAAACCTGTGTGGGATCATGGACTCCCACCTCATGACCATCCTTCCTGTCCTGAGCAGCTGCTCCCAGCTCAGGGTCCTCAGCTTGTGTGGAAACCTCATCTCCATGGCTGTCCTGGAGAGTCTCCTGCGTCATACTGATGGGCTGTTGGCTCTCAATCTAGAGCTTTATCCTGCCCCTCAGGAGAGTTACAGCTCTCTGGGTATTCTTCACCAGGAGAGACTTGCCCAGCTAAAAGCTGAACTTTGGGAGATCCTTACAGACTTAGGACGTCCCAGGAAGATTTGGGTTAGCCCCAGCCCCTGTCCTCACTGTGGTGAGGACATGTGTTATCACCTGAGTCCCAATGCATAAAACTGTAATACCCCACCTGCTGCTTTGCTGCTAAGTCGCTTCAGTCGTGTCTGACCCTGTGTGACCCCATAGACAGCAGATCACCTGGCTCCTCTGTCCCTGGGATTCTCCAGGAAAGAATACCTGGAGTGTGTGGCCATTTATTTCTTTCTCCAAATACCCTACCTAGGTGGTTCCTTCTATCAAAAACTTTCTTCTGGATACTTGAAAACTGAAATCTAGGTCATAGGTCCATTATGAAGGGAAAATGCACCCCTGGTTTCTGATATCTGCTCAGTGTGATTAAGAGAAGCAAATGTATCCAGCAGGGGTGCATGATTCTAGAAGGATGTGTTGATTTGAGTAGTTGCTGGGGACTTTTGGAGACATATTTGTAAAGTCAAATATGAACTTGAATTTCTGGATGATTCAGTTTGAGTTATTTCTGTGTGCACCATTGTACAAATGATCCAAAATAAAGAGACCTTCATTGTAAATGAAAAAATGTCCATGATATCATCATGCTTTCTGTGTTTACATCTCTGGACTCTCCAGTTACTGATGCGAGTAAAAAGCACTCCATAGACTCTGATCTGAAACGCCATCATTCCCTTATTATTTTTTTTCCTTTTGATTTCCTTACTTTCTTTTATTGGTTAATACAAGCAACAAAGGAAACATACTCGGTGTCCTCAACAACACATCCCAGTTGGGAACAAGATGGCAGAGGAGTAGGTGGATGTGGAGTACATCTCTCTCTACAGGTACATCAAGAATACACCTTCAGACACAGAAGTGCTTGCAGAACTCCTTCTGAGAGAAGGCAGGAGTACCTGACCACTGGAAAAGAATATATAGAACCATGTAAAACTCAGTAGGATGAAGGAACTAGGGTGAAAAACTGGAATGTTAGTAGGACTGGACCTGCCTTCAGTGGGTGGGGGAACTGAAGCAGGGGTCTGATCCCCACATTGGGGCAATTGGCTTGGTCAGAGGAGAAACATTTGAGGCCAAGAGTGAAGAAGCTGATCTTTGACAGCCTAAATGGAATGAGAATCAGATAATCCTTGCCACAACCCTATTTACCCCAGACAGGGATGGAGGTCACTTAGAAGGTGAAATAGCTAGGAGCTGGAGCTTAGGGATTGTGGAACAATCCCAGGGCAAGGGCTGCTGTTGACTGCTGGGAGACTGACCAAGGGGATGTGAGGGAGGAGACTGTGGTGAGAAATGGCTGTGGAGGAAAGCCAGGCAGCCATGCAAACAAGACAATGCTGCTGAGTCATGCATAGAGGGTGGGGCCATCACCAAAGCCTCTCTCTCTCCACCTGTCAGCCTTGGCAGCTGGACAATAGAGAGGCTGCCCATCAAGCGCCTGATGCATGGAGCAACAGAGTAGGACTCTAGCCAGGTGGCCACTTTATGTGCCGGAGGCACTGAACAACAGAGAAGGACCCCAGGCGAGAGAACCTTCTAAGTGCCTGAACCAGTGGAGCAATGGAGAAAGACTAACCAAAGAGGCCTGACCACCAGCTGCCAGAGGCTCCAAAAGACTCTGTTAGGGCCATAAATCCTGCAGCTGAGGCAGTCCGTGTCCCTGCACACTTGGCGCCACCAGGGTTCCCATGACCCAAGCAGCTCTGCCACCTTCAAACTCAGCCCTCACTGGGGCAGAGCTGCCATGGGTGAGAAAAGCCTTGCTTCTATATATGTTTCCACTGTTTCCCCATCTATTTCCCATGAAGTGATAGGACCAGATGCCATGATCTTCGTTTTCTGAATGTTGAGCTTTAAGCCAACTTTTTCACTCTCCTCTTTCACTTTCATCAAGAGGCTTTT
>SJYT01043635.1:83716-111837 GCA_006410635.1 Cephalophus harveyi
CAACAACAGACTGGTTCCAAGTCAGGAAAGGAGTATGTCAAGGTTGTATCTTGTCACCCTGCTTCTTTAACTTCTATGCAGAGTACATCATGAGAAATACTGGTCTAGACGAAGCACAGGCTGAAATCAAGATTGCCAGGAGAAATATCAATAACTTCAGATACGCAGATGACACCACCTTTATGGCAGAAAGCAAAGAGGAACTAAAGAGCCTCTTGATGAAAGTGAAAAAAAAGAGATTGAAAAAGCTGGCTTAAATTTCAACATTCAAAAACAAAGATCATGGCATCTCCCCATCACTTCATGGCAAATAGATGGGGAAACACTGGAAACAGTGAGATACTTTATTTTCTTGGGCTCCAAAATCACTGCAGATGGTGCTTGCTCCTTGGAAGTAAAGCTGTGACCCACCTATACAGCATATTAAAAAGGCAGAGACATTACTTTGCCGACAAAGGTCCGTTCAGTCAAAAATATGGTTTTTCCAGGAGTCATGCATGGATGTGAGGGTTGGACTATAGAGAAAGCTGAATGATGAAGAATTAATGCTTTTGAACTGTGGTGTTGAAAAAGACTCTTGAGAGTTCCTTGGACTTCAAGGAGAGCAAACCAGTCAATCCTAAAGGCAATCAGTTTTGACTATTCATTGGAAAGACTGATACTGGAGCTGAAGCTCCAGTATTTTGGTCATCTGATGCAAACAGTGGACTCTTTGGAAAAGACCTTGATGCTGGGAAAGATTGAAGGTAAGAGAAGGGAATGACAGAGGATGAGATGGTTGGATGGCATCACCGACTCGATGGATATGAGTTTGAGCAAGCTTTGGGAGTTGCTGATGGACAGAGAAGCCTGGCATGTCAGGCTGAAGTCCCTGGGATCAAAAAGGGTCAGACACAACTGAGTGACTGAATTGAACTGAACTCAACCTGAAATGGATCCCTGATTAGATTATATAGCCCCATTGAATTGGTCATGACTGGATCTTCATTTTTCTCCAGCTTGGTTGATTGAATCAGATATACCTTCAGGGTGCAAAAAAAAAAAAAAAATGGAGGGGGAATCAAGAATTCACTCATTGATTAACTGTGCAAAAGTGCAAAAGTTGATTGAATTCTGTTGATATGGGCAGTTACTTCCTGAGTATGAACAAAAAAGTAAATTATTGATTTCTAACATTGGACAGAAAAAAACCAAAGTGGAAAGTATCATTGCTGGGGGAACTTTTGCCATATCAAAATTATAAAAATGTCCCTGAATAAACATAGCTTTATGAAAACAGTCATGTTGTTCACAAAAGAAACAAAATACAAAGATCTCTGATAAATTTGTCACTCAGGTGTTATGTGTGAAGCATAGGAGATTTTGAGGCTATTTAGGCAGCATGAAAGACCTTTAGCGGGTGGGGTTGTTTTCCCAGCCTTAAGCCAAGCCTTCTCCGAAGGTGGACAGGTCAAAATTACAGTGAGAAGTAAGAGTGGATCTGGCTGGGTTGGATCTGGGCATTCATAGAAGGTCCACATGAATGATCCACAATGTAAAATAGAGTTTGGGGTTGTTGATTTTTTTTTTTTTCTCTTTTATGAAAGATGTAGATTTAAAGAAGTTATTCTAGGTGATATTAGGAAAGAAAAAGTGGCTCAGAGGATACAGTGTTGTCTTTGAGAGTGTTTCCTTCTAGAAAGTTTGCTCCACAGAGCATTTGATCTTTGAAGTTGTTCAGTCAGTAAGTCCTGTCCTGCTCTTTGTGACCCCATAGACTGCAGCATGCACAACAGGCTCCCCAGCCCTCCACTGTCTCCCTGAGTTTGCTCAAGCTCATGTCCAATGAGTCTGTGAGCCTATCTAACCATCTCATTCTCTTCCACTCTCTTCTCCTTTTGCCTTCAGTCTTTCCCAACATCAGGGTTTTTTCCAATGAGTCGTCTGTTCTCATCAGGTGGCCAAAGTATTGGAGCCTCAGCTTCAGCTTCAGCATCAGTCCTTCCAATGAATAGTCAGGATTGATTTCCTTTAGGAATGATTGGTTTGATCTCCTTGCTATCCGAGGGACTTTCAAGAGTCTTCCCCAGCACCACAATTGAAAAGCATCAATTCTTCAGTGCTCAACATTTTTTATGGTCCAAATATCACATCCATACCTGGCTACTGGGAAAAATATAGTTTGAATATACAGACGTTTTTTCAGCAAAGTGATGTCCCTGCCTTTTAATATGCTGTCTAGATTTCTCATAGCTTTCCATCCAGGAAGCAAGCATCTTCTCTTCAAATCTCAGAATCTTCTTGTTTTTCTTGCTCACTCTAAGGAAAATGAAACTGGCCTAGTAACAGAATATTATAATTCATATTTGTGATCATCTTAATCAGCAGCTGAAATGTCCAGAGGGTTATCATTATGATAAAAGTGCTGGTGATAGCAAAGTTCTTTGGAATTTTTACTGTGTTTCTGTTCAACTTTTGTATTTTATTGAATATGCTCTATTATCAGATTCTTTCCCACAACCAGTGTTGAAAATAAAGGCATCATCCTTTCAGAAAAGCAATCTTGAGAAAGAAGAATGGAACTGGAGGAATCAACCTGCTTGACTTCAAGCTCTACTACAAAGCCATAGTCATCAAGACAGTATGGTACTGGTACAAAGACAGAAATATAGATCAATGGAACAAAATAGAAAGCCCAGAGATCAATCTATGCACCTATGAACACCTGATCTTTGACAAAGGAGGCAAGACTATACAATGAAGAAAAGACAATCTCTTTAACAAATGATACTGGGAAAACTGGTCAACCACTTGTAAAAGAATGAAACTAGAACACTTTCTAACACCACACACAAAAATAAACTCAAAATGGATTAAAGATCTAAACGTAAGACCAGAAACTATAAAACTAGAAGAGAACATAGGCAAAACACTCCCGACATAAATCACAGCAGGATCCTCTATGACCCACCTCCCAGAATATTAGAAATAAAAGCAAAAATAAACAAATGGGACCTAATTAAAATTAAAAGCTTCTGCACAACAAAGGGAAATATAAGCAAGATGAAGACGGCTTCAGAATGGGAGAAAATAATAGCAAATGAAGCAGCTGACAAATAATTAATCTCAAAAATATACAAGCAACTCCTGCAGCTCAATTCCAGAAAAATAACAAAAAATGGGCAAAAGAACTAAACAGACATTCCTCCAAAGGAGACATACAGATGGTTAACAAACACATGAAAAGATGCTCAACATCACTCATTATAACACATATATATGGAATTTAGAAAGATGGTAACAATAACCCTGTATGTGAGACAGCAAAAGAGACACAGATGTATTGTACAGTCTTTTGGACTCTATGGGAGAGGGAGAGGGTGGCACGATTTGGGAGAATGGCATTGAAACATGTATATTATCATATGTGAAACTAATCACCAGTCCAGGTTTGATGCATGATACAGGATGCTCGGGGCTGGTGCACTGGGATGACTCAGAGGGATGGGATGGGGAGGGAGGTGGGAGAGGGGCTCAGGATGGGCAACACATGTACACCCGTAGGGGATGCATGTCAGTGTATAGCAAAACCAATATAATATTGTAAAGTAATTAACCTCCAATTAAAATAAATAAATTTATATTTTTAAAAAGACACTAAAATGTTAAAAAAAAAGTAAACATACAGTGAATTGGAGAATTAAAGAGAGTTTAAGAAGCTTGCATGAAGAAAGAAAAAGAGAAGTTCAGTTATTTAGATTTCACAAGTAAATGAGAATATACAGTGTTTATCTTTCTCTGACATATTTCACTGAGCATAAAGCCCTCAAAACCCATCCTGTTTTGTGGAATATGGTAGGATATCCTTCTTTTCATGACAAATACATATACACACATATATGTATTTGTACACACACACTTATGAAGAGAAAGTTCAGGGGAGTTGCTTTTTCTATCTGTAGTATTAGAACGGGGTTGTTTTTTTTAATTATTATTATTATTTGGGAAAATTAAGAAAGACATGGAAAACAAATGGGGTTTTTGTTCATAAGCCTTTCTCATGGACATATATATTGACCAGAAAAGTTATTTCTTCTGTATGTTTATATTTCTGTTATCAGCAGCTGACTAGCATTGATTTTCCCCAAATTGGTTGACCCAGACTTGCCTGTGAGAGTCCAGGAATCTCTGGCGGAGGTGTGGGTCAGCAGTGGCCTGTTGCAGGGTTGGGGACACTGAGCTTCCATAAGCCTCTTATCCTTATCAGAGGGCAGACAGAATGAAAACCACAATCACAAAAAACTAATAAAACTGATCGCAAGGACCACAGCTTTGTCTAACTCAGTGAAACTATGAACCATGCCATGTAGGGCCACCCAAGACAGATGGGTCATAGTGGAGAGTTCTGACAAAACGTGGTCCAATGGACAAGGGAATGGCAAACCGCTTCAGTATTCTTGCCTTGAGAACCCCAAGAACAGTATGAAAAGGCAACAAGATAGGACACTGAAAGCTGAAATCCTGAGGTCAGTAGGTGCCCAATATGCTACTGGAGAAGAGTGGAGAAATAACTCCAGAAAGAAAGAAGAGATGGAACCAAAGCAAAAACAACACACAGTTGTGGATGAGACTGGTGATGGAAGTAAAGTCTGATGCTGTAAAGTTTTCCAGGGACCATGCATTTATAACCATTTACTGCCTTGCCTTTCTCTGTGATCAGTTATGGGTCACAGGAACATGGTTCCCTACCATTCATTGGAAAATATCTGTCTAACTTGGGAGTTTGTTTAGAAAAAAAAATTATTTTAATACATATTAATATCTTACAATCCGGCAATTTTGCTCCATTCAGATGAGTTGAAACATTCTTTCCAGGCAAACACATGCACATGGAAGCTTATAGCAGCTTTACTCATCTTTGCCAGAACTTGAAAGGAACCAAGATGTCCTTTAGTAGGTGAAAAAACCAATGAACTGTGATGTATACTGACAATGAAATGGTGTCAAACCATGAAAAATCATGGAGGAAATAATGTCTATTACTAAGTGAAAGAATCAATCTGAAAAGCCTACATAAAGTGAGTGCAACTATAAGACATTTTTGCAAAAGGCAAAAGCACAGAAGAGTGAAATAATCAGATTTTTTTCCAGAGATTGAGATGGAGGAGGGATAAATAGGCAAAGCAAATACTTTGTGTGATTCTGCAGTGTTATTATATACTTGCTAGAAGTCATAGAACACACAACATTAAGGAGGAACCTCCATGTAAACTCTCTACTTTGGGTGACAATGTTATGTTAATGTAGGTTCATCAGTTATAACAAATATTCTAATCAAATCAAATGGGGAATGTTGATAGCTGGGGATCAATGCATGTGGAGGGAGAAGGATTTAAGTGGAAATGCTCTGTACCATGTCCTCTATTTTACTCTGAACACAAAACTGCTCTTCAGTACAAAGTCTACTTTAAAATTTACAATTGTAATCCAGTTCTGAAATGTTCTTTTTTTTTTATTTAAATTTATTTATTTTATTCTAAATATTTTTAAGAAGAAATTATTAGTTTGAATGATCTTCAAAATCAGTTTTAAAGGTATTTTTCCTTTGAGATTCCAATCAAGTACTTTTTTAAAATATCCACATGCATTCTTTCAAAGTACTAAATTTTCTTCATAATTTTAAAAGACAATGTTTATTTTCTATATGTACATCAATCACAGCATAAATATTTATATTAAATGAGTATTTACATTGCAGCAGATGTTTATAGGATGCTGAACCTGACAGACCTGGTTGCAACATTAGTTCATGTCACCTGGTCTGATCTCCCAGCAGGTGGCCTAGGAGTCCTGAAGCTCAGAATGTGTATCACTAGAGAGGAATGGACTCTTTCCTATGACCTCCTCCTGACCCTGCCTGTGCTGGCTACTAGGGCAGTTTGGGGGAATTTTGATTCATTCAAGGCCTCATGTAAATGCTAAGCCCTCCTTCATTCCTTTCTGTCATAGAAATATAGAGTAAGCTTGAGGAATGAAGAATCCTGGGGTTGTCTGCTAGAAAGGGAAAAGAAGGAAATGACTTACTTGTTGAATTCCTACTGTATGCGAGCTCCAGTACCAAGGCCTCAACATGTTTCATCTCATTGATTTACAGGAACCCCATACACTGTGGATGCATCATAACTTCCATTTTATGGAAATCAGAGCCTCTTGCCTAAGATCCCTCAGTCCAATACCCATCCACACCATCCCCAGAGCCAACAATGCAAGCCCTTGAATCCTCAGCAGGGGCCTTCATTTGGGTGCCCTTTTTTTATGGTCTTTGTGTTGGTTACATTTATGTGACTTTAAGGTGTTTCTGAGATGGTGTTTCAGGAAGAGAGTAGCATTTAAACCCATCAAGTGAGTGACGAAATGTGCCCTCACCAATGTGGCTGGGCTTCATTCAATTCCTTAGGGCCTAAATGGAACAAGATACCATCTTCTCTCCCTCTTCTAGTCCATGAACATGGCAGCTTCTGGATCTTGAGACTTGAAACTCCAGGACTTACACAAGTGTTTCCCTGGTTCTCAAGCCTTTAGCTTCACACTTGGAGTTACATCACCAGCTTCCCCAGTTTTCAGCCATAAGCACTGGCCTGAGATATAAAACTGGATTTGCTGGTTTTCTCACTTAGAGTAGACCATGGGACTTCTCCATCTCTGTAGCCCCTTTGAACCCATTCCCTCAATAATCCCATCTAATACATACTACATATACAGATCACTCTTGACCAACATGCCTTTGAACTGCTCAGATCCTCTTCCTCGTGGACATTTTTCTACAGTAAATGTAACACTACCCCACCTGCAGGTGATTAAATCTGAGGATGTGGAACTGAGGACAGAAAGAATTGACTATCAGTTATAAGATGTATATAAGAATTATTTTGGAGAGCAGGCTGATATGTTGATAAAACATGTTACTAGTCTTCCCAGATAGGAAGAGATAGTAGGTGTTAAAGGAATGTCAATCTCTCAACATGACCTACTCCCACAAAAAAATGCAATCTCTTAATGTGATTTAGAAATAGTAAAACCATGTTATATGCCTGTATGATTTTAGTATTGATGACTCAGTGGTAAAGAATCCTCCTCCTAATGCAGGAGATGTGGGTTCAATCCCTGGATCAGGAAGATCCCCTGGAGGACATGGCAACTCACTCCATATTCTTACCTAGGGAATCCCAGTGGAGCCTGGTGGACTACGGTCCATGGGGTCACAGACAGTCAGATGTGACTTAGCGACTAAACAACAGCAAAGAAAATTGTGTATCTTTGCTGGTCACAACTACTTTAATTCAAGGAGGACAACTACACATGCACGACAAGCATGGATTGGTGAGGACAGGGCCTCTGGTTCATCTGCAATGTGGATGACGTCTTCCAGAATGGAGGATCTTGACTTGTGTAATGAAGCCCTTTCCCAGTACAGAAAGGCCAGGAACTGAAACCTACGGACCACCAGGAGAACCATGAGGACAGCTCACATCAAGGGTCATGGCCTGAGTCAGCACTGAGTACCCTGCCTAGAGTTCTTCACTTTAGTGGCCACTGAGTGTGTTGCCCTTGTTGTGTGAAGTAACTGAGTGGACAGCCACAGAAATAAGTAAGAAGGTAATGTGTTCTCGACAGAATAGAGAACTAGTGAGGCTAATGGGGTTTCTGATCATACAAATTCTGTGTGTTTTCTTTCATGAGTAACTGGAGATTCCTGAGGTGAAAACAGACAAAACATAACAATATATCAGGAAGGGAACCAGGTACAAGTACAAAGGTTTCTTTATTTGTGACCATTTATTTACAATCTCCACTCAAAGATAATGCCACATATGCATACAAGATTTCCATCCAGAAAATTAGATTCATCTTTGTGATGCTATAAACCCAAGTCTCTGAAAGTCCCAACACCTCTCAGAGTCTACATTTCTCCTTGCAATCCTGCATCTCCACTGAATCATCTTTCCTTTTCCCATTCATACTGAGCTGATGTCTGAAACCATGGATCAGTTTTCCTTTTATGAAGCATCTATTCCCCATATTTTAGTTTCTAAGTGCCCAGAAGAAATATTTGATAGGTGTATCCAACTAGGCAGA
Source organism: Cephalophus harveyi (assembly GCA_006410635.1). NCBI lineage: Eukaryota > Metazoa > Chordata > Mammalia > Artiodactyla > Bovidae > Cephalophus > Cephalophus harveyi. The sequence goes on from SJYT01043635.1 coordinate 91,832, forward strand.
CATGTAACAGTGATACAGAAAGGGCTCCTCAGGATAGAATGTCTTATTGCTCCAGCGGGGACATGGGCTGGAGCTAAGCCAGATGGCCCTTGGACGTCCTAAATCCCGTATAATCTCAATGAGTTTATCCCGAAGCTGAGCCAGTCGCCCCAGGTGGAGGATTCCATGAGGGCTGTAACTCTCCTGAGGGGCAGGGTAAAACTCATCACTTAAGTAGAACAGCCCAGCGGTGTGACTCAGCAGCTTCTCCATGATGGCCATAGAGAGGACATTCCCACACAGACTGAAGGTCCTGAGCTGGGAACAGCAGCTCAGGACAGGCAGGATTGACTCAAGTTGGGACTCTGTGATCCCACACTGCTCTAGGTTCAGTTCATGGAGGGTGGCTGCAACTTGCTCCAGAAGAATGCAGAGGATCTTAGGACTAAAGTCAGTCATAATGACCCCACTCAGGTCCAGGCCTTTGAGCTGACGGATGTTCGGGCATTGGGACAGGTGGGTCAGGTCTGATTCTGTAAGCTGGCAGTTAGTTATTGCCAAGTGGTCCAAGGGGGTCATCAGGCATCTGGGGAGGAAAAAAAAGCTGTGAAGTCTGAGAAACCCAGGGGGCAGCTGTTTTGGGAAGGTGATTGGCCCAAAGACAAGGTCCTACTAGCTGTCTCCTGAAGGTCAGTACTCAAAATTACCTGTCTCCTTTTTAACCTGACATTTCATCTCTGCATCACCTGCAGACCACCTGTGGTTTGTATGTTCTCTGGTCATACTTCACTACTATCATCTCAGAATCACGCATTTCTTATATTTCTTATATTTCTAATATTTACTAACTTATCTGGAAAAGGCAACATTTAGGGACTGGTAATTTGAGAAAAGTTCAGAAACTTGGAGAGCACAAAGGTTTTCTTTCTGTCTCTGTCTCTCTCTATTCCTCACATTCTTTTCCTTTTTTTTTTTTTTTTTCCTGGCCATATCACACGTACGGCTTGTGCAATCTTACTTTTCCCACCAGGGATCAAACCTGGACATTCAGCCCTGAAAAAGCAGAATTCTAACCATTGGACTGGCAGGTAATTCCCACACCATCTCTTTAAAATTGCTTTGATTATAGGTGGCTTCCCTTCTTTGATCTCCTTTCACTTACCTATTTTCCTAAATCATGTTACATAGATTTCCCTTCTTAAGAAAGAATCTGCCCTCACTGAGTCCAAGCCACACCATACACAGCTTTCTAGTATGATGTCTGTGTTTTTTTTTCTACCTTGATTTCAGTGGTGAAGTGATACCACAGCTCAGGATAGAGTAGCTAGGGACCCTGTGTGCTTCACATGCCAGTGATGTGTTCACTGTTACCTAGCCAATGTTCCACATTCACCTGAGCATCTGGTCCAGGCAGCCTTCAAGGAAGGAGGGAGAGTCTAGATAGAGATCCTGGAGATGGTACAGCTTGAGAAACTGAGAGGTAAATTGGACAACCTGCTCCTGCTTCTCCTGCTTCTCAAGGGCAGACATGTGAATGCGGGAGAGAAGGAGTCTCTGCATGTTGCTCATCTGACCCAGGAGAGGAGCAAACTTGGCCAGGGTGGACAGATGCCAAATCCAATTCACTTGCACCTCCTGGATGCAGTCCAGCTGCACTGTATTCAGGACTTTCATGACATTTTCCACAGGCATTGCAAAGATGGTCAGCTTCTTACAGCAGAGATGAATGGAAGCTTTTCTCTGCTCCATCCACCTGAGGAGGTAGGTAAGGAAGTTATCCAGGGTCATTTTCTTCAGGCAAAGCTCTATGTATATCTTCAGGGGAGCCAAGGGCTGATGGGTCTTTGAGCTCTGCTCAGCCACGGGTGCCATTTTGAAGCTTGAGAACCTATGGGTGCTGGCTCCAGACCACATGTTCCAGAAGCTCTGGCCAGTATTCCGCAGATCTAGCACCCGTAGTTTGCACCTCCTATAAGGACAGGAGATTAACAGGGATATATTAAAATCCACACAGAACACAACCGCAGTCTCAGAATTTGACAAACGACTGCCCACCTGTGCTTTTATTTCACATATCTCATCACCTGCTGCCTTGCCCTCTTCTGCCTCTCTTTCCTCCAACTTCCTTTCTCCTTTCTAGTTCTCCACTTCTAGAGGGATTAAGCATCATAGGAAGGAGATGGGGCATGTTCTTTCAATCCCCTTTGCATTGTAGGCACATTTACACATCAGTAAAGTATTTTCCATAGTGAGCCAAGACCTCTGAGCTTCTTCACTGCCATCCTCAGAACCCTCTGGCCCATCCATTGGCCATCCACTTAGCCCACCCCAGATGTCTCTTCCAGGATGCCCAGAGCCTTATCAAGCTACCTGGATCCAACTCACCTGGAACGAACCTTCTGGACAAGCAGGACATCAAGTGCTTCCAGGACTGCTTGTAGGGGCCCCACATGAGGCAGGTCAATGAGGCCCCCCAGAGGCAGGCGGACAAAGGGCCAGGCTTGCACCATGGCCTTTAGGGTCTTGATGTGTCTCCCATGGAAGGCGTCCATGAAGAGGGGTGGGAAGAGCTCTGTGGGCAAAAACTCCAGAGCAGAACAGACCAAGGTATCTTCCCTGATCAGGTGCATTCCAGCCAGGTCCAAGAGTCTGGGTGGGGTCGGGACACTCATCCTGGCTCTGCTTCAAAAAGAATCCTGTGGAAACTGCCAACAAACAAAGCATCCATGTCAAGCCAAAGAGGAATACATCTAAGACAATCCCCCAACCCTTCAGAGATACCTACTCAGGATTGATATCTACCCAGCTCTGGCAGGGGTGGTAGTGCCTCAATTAGACCATATGACATTCAGGCCTCCACGGGCACCAAGTTATAACTCTTTCTTTATTCGATTCAGAACAAGCTTCTTATAAGACCAATAAGGAGGAAAGACAACCACTAGCCATTTCTATTCAATACAGTGCTTTGCTTAATTCATGTCCCAGCAGGAAGTGTGAAGCCAGGAGCCTGAAAGCTCACTCCAGTCTTTATGAGTGGAATATGTCAGACCATCACTTGTAGCCCTAAGTCTATGGGAAGAGGAAGGTCATGTGTACCCACACAGCCTCCATCCTCAGTTACCCTTAACACAAACGCCATTTGTGTAAAAAAATATGTATTTGAAATTTCATGAATCAAAACTTCAAACAGATAGTTTAAATATCTGCTGGGTAAAGACATTAAAAAATGATACCAGCTAAAGCACTAATCAAAATGTTTTGAGATTCAGGCAAAACTACACCGAGAGGCAAAACTAAAACCTGAAATGGGTTCATCATAAAGAAACGATTTTTTGAAAACTCTCCCTACCATCCAGAACTACAAGTCACTCTTCAAGATTAGCTAACCATGGGGAAGGAATGGTTATTCTTATATGACAGAGGTAACTTACTGGTCTGATGTCGCTGGCGGGGTGCAGACCTCAGATGCTGTGAAGAACTCAGCTGGTGTCTCCAGAGCAGGAAGATTCTGCATCTCTTCTCCAGTGCTTCAGACATTTATACACCTTTCTTGTCCCATAATCTCTCTGTCCCACTGCTAATCCAATCAGAAAGGGACATCTGATTTAACTATAGAAGACCTATTGGATTGATCCTGATTGGATTATCATATTTCTCTAGAGTAGTTGATTGAAATATATACACAGTCAGGAAACAGAATGATGGTGTGGCTGGGTGATTCAGGACCTATTCACAGATTCACCTCCCTAAAACTGACTGAATTCTACCAATATGGGCAGTTATATTCATGAGGGTCAGACAGGAAAGGGATTATTGGTCCCTGCCACTGGACAAGAAAAAAAGTTGACAGAATCACTGTTGGGGGAACTTCGGTCAGATCAACATTAGCAATATGTCCATGATTAAAACAGTCTCATGAAAACAGTGGTGTGTTAGGAAAGAAAACAAAATACACTCATCCCTATATCAGCTTTTCACTGAGGAGTTATGTAGGAAACACAGGAGGGTGTGTGCCTATTTAGGCAGCCAGGAAAGAGCTTTGGGGATATGGTGGTTTTTCCAGCCTTAAGTCAAGCCTTCTCTGACGGTGGACAGGCTGGAATTTCAGTGAGAATACGAGGGATTCTGGACAGTTTGGAGCTGGGCATTCCTAAAGGGACAATGTAAATGATAGCAGCAATGTAAAATAGACGGTTTTTTTTACTTTTTTTTTTTTTTTGGAAACAGGGAAATTTAAAGACATTGTTCTGGGTGATATTAAGATAGTAAAATAGGGCTTCCCTGTGGCTCAGTGGTGAAGAATCTGACTGCCGATGCAGGAGACAGGTTTGATCCCTGGTTGGGAAAGATATCACATGACACAGGGCAACTAAGTCCGTGAGCCACAACTGTTAAGCGTGTGCTCCACAAAAGAGAAGCTACCGCAATGAGAAGCCCATACACAGCAACTAGAAAGTAGCCCCTTCTCGATACAAGTAGAGAAAAGCCCCCACAGCAGTGATGACCCAAGGCAATAAAAGTAAACAAATAAAATAAACTGAAGAAATATAGTAAAAGAGAGTGGCTCAGAGGAGACACTGTCATCAGAGATGGCATTTTTTCCCAAAAAGTTGAAATCAGAGCAACCAATTGCAAGAAAAGATTAAATCTAAGATGTGAGAAGAGGAAGGGCTGTGAATACTAGAATCAGATATTTCCCAGACTCACAGGCAGTGAAGGTGGTCACTCTGGGTTCTTTGGGAACTTGGAGCCAGAGAAGAAATAAACCTTGTTCAGCTCCAAATAACCCTGTCATCCAGGGGCAAGTGCTACCAGCTGAGGTTTGTTTACTTATTTGTTTATTTATTTTTCTCACTGAGGACAATCTTCAGATGGCAAATCCCCCAGCCATTTTTCAGGATTCATGTGTTTGTGTGCTAAGTCACTTCAGTCATGTCCAACTCTTTGTAACCCCATGGACTGTAGCCCACCAGGCTCCTCTATCCGCGTATTCTCCAGGCAAGAATACTGGAGTAGAAGCCAAACAAACCATAATTTCATTAGCACTTTTCCTAGCGCATTTAGATCGTTACTGTTTTACTCATAACTAACCATGTTCAGCACAGATTCTGATCAAAGTGACACCATTAGGCACAGAAATAAAGTACTGCTTTTCTTGTCATAAATGCCAACACCTTTTCTGCACTAAATATGGAAACACTTATTGGTGTTTAATGTTCTACCACAGTCAGGTATGATTCCCACTTTGGGCTGCATCATATAAGGATTTCTTTGAAGTCTATGGCTACACATAAAGGGAAACCCTTTGTCCACCTTTAAGAATTTTCCATGCCTCTCACTCACCTAGTTATTTGATGCCAAAATTATTCTTATACACCTGTGGCCTTCACGGTGAAGACACTCTGCAGCTAGTTCTCAGTCTTGGTCACTTTTGGGAAGATGGCTTCCACTGTATTTCTCTCATGTATGTAAATGGCCTTTACATAAAATAAGATTAAACTGGATTCTACTCAAGAGACACTTAAATACCAGGCCATCAATCCCTTTTATTAATAACTTGCAATTAGATTGAGATTAGTAACAACAATAAGCATGAACATCTCTGTTATTGAACAGAAACCGGGTGAACAATTATGCAGGCACTTTTTATTCATTCCTTCAGATAACCTTAAGAGGAAATCTGAATTTCACTCATATTGTCCCTGTGTGTAAGCTGTTGATTCAAGGTCACTTCCAGGTAGAAGAAACTGCCCATTTCTGTGAAAAGAATAAGTAGTTGACAGGATCAGAAGAACATCCCCCGCCCCCAAGTTGCCAGGAAACCTGAATGTTGGAGAGCTTTCATGTGATGTTCGTGGAAATTTGGAAATTGAGAAGTCTAAGCTGGGACTGTTTCTATGGGATCACAGTTTCTGTGAAATCCAAAAGGAGCATTGTTCTAAAGGCTCACCTTTCATCCCCTTGTAGTCAGTATCTCCAGTCAAGTAATAAATCAGTAAATCAAGTAATAAATCAAAAGAAATAAATCAGTAAATCAAGTAATAAATCAAAAGAAATTTAAATCTGCTTAATAATGTTAGTGAATATGTGATGAAAAGGGTAGCGTCTTACACTGCTGGTGGGATGTAAATTGGTACAGCCATTATGGAAAACAATATGTAGGTTCTTCCAAAACTAAAAATAAAGTTGGTGTATGGTCTAGCATCCCACTTTTATGCAAATATCCAGAAAAATCTATTATTCAAAAAGATACACACACCCTTATGTTCATAGTATTATTTACAATAGCCAAGAATGGAAACAGCCTAGATATTTACCTACAAAAGAATGAAAATAAAGATGAGTTTTACATACATATACAGGTAAAGAGTATATAGCTCATTTGGTAAAGAATCTGCCTGCAAGCAGGAGACCTCAGTTGGATTCCTGGGTCAGGAATATTCGCTGGAGAAGTGATAGGCTACATGCTCCCAGTATTCTTGGGCTTCCCTTCTGGCTCAACTGGTAAAGAATCCACCTGGAATGTGGGAAACCTGGGTTAGATCCTGGGTTGGGAAGATCACCTGGAGAAGGGAAAGGCTACCCACTGCAGTATTCTGGCCTAGAGAATTCCATGGACGTAGTCCATGGGATCCCAAAGAGTCAGACACAACTGAGTGATTTTTACTTTCACATTCACTGGAGAACACCAGGCTTCCTGTCCATCACCAACTCCAGGAGCTTGCTCAAACTCATGTCCATTGAGTCGGTGATGCCATCCAACCATCTCATCCTCTGTCGTCCCCTTTTCCTCCTGCCTTCAGTCTTTCCCAGCATCAGGGTCTTTTCCAAGGAAGTCAGTTCTTCAAGTCAAATGGTCAAAGTATTGGAGCTTCAGGTTCAGCAGCAGTCCTTCCAATGAATATTCAGGACTGATTGACTTTAGGATTGACTTGTTGGATCTCCTTGCAGTCCAAGGGACTCCTAAGAGTCTTCTCCAACACTACAGTTCAAAAGCGTAAGTTCTTTGGTGCTCAGCTTTCTTTACAATCCAACTCTCACATCCATGCATGGCTACTGGAAAAGCCATAGCTTTGACTAAACAGACCTTTGTTGGCAAAGTAATGTCTCTGCTTTTTAATATGCTGTATAGGTTGGTCACAGCTTTTCTTTCATGGAGCAAACGTCTTTTCACTTCATGGCGGCAATCACCATCTGCAGTGATTTTGGAGCCCAAGAAAATAAAGTCTGTCACTGTTCACATTGTTTCCCCATCTATTTGCCAAGCAGTGGTAGGACCGGATGCCATGATCTTTGTTTTTTGAATGCTGAATTTTAAGCCAGCTTTTTCACTCTCCTCTTTCACTTTCATCAAGAGATCTTTAGTTTTTCTTCACTTTCTACCATAAGGGTGGTGTCATTGGAGTATCAGAGGTTATTGATATTTCTCCTGGCAATCTTGATTCCAGCTTGTGCTTCATCCAGCCCAGTATTTTGCATGACGTACTCTGCATAGAAGTGAAATGAGCAGGGTGACAATATACATTCTTGATGTACTCCTTTCCTGATTTGGAACCAGTCTGTTGTTCCATGTCCAGTTCTAACTATTGCTTCTTAACCTGCATACAGATTTCTCAGGAGGCAGGTCAGGTGGTCTGCTATTCCCATCTCTTTAAGAATTTTCCACAATTTGTTGTGAGCCACACAGTCAAAGGCTTTGGCATAGTCAATAAAGTAGAAGTAGTTTTTCTGGGACTCTCTCACTTTTTCTATGATGCAATGGATGTTGGCAATTTGAGCTTTGGTTCCTCTGCCTTTTCTAAATCCAGCTTGAACATCTGGAAGTTCACAGTTCACATACTATTGAAGCCTGGCTTGGAGAATTTTGAGAATTACTTTGCTAGTGTGTGAAATGAGTGCAACTGTGCAGCAGTTTGAACATCCTTTGGCATTGCCTTTCTTTGGGATTGGAATGAAAACTGACCTTTTCCAGTCCTGTGGCCACTGCTGAGTTTTCCAAATTTGCTGGTATATTGAGTGCAGCCCTTCACAGCATCATCTTTTAGGATTTGAAATAGGTTAACTGGAATTCCATCACCTCCACTAGCTTTGTTCATCGTGATGCTTCCTAAGGCCCACTTGAGTTTGTATTTAAGGGTAGCTGTCTCTAGGTGAGTGATCATACCATTGTGGTCACCTGGGTCCTGAAGATATTTTTTGTATAGTTCTTCTGTGTATTCTTGCCACCTCTTGTTAATATCTTCTGCTTCTGTTAAGTCCATACCATTTCTGTCCTTTATTGCACCCATATTTACATGAAATATTCCCTTGGTTTCTCTAATTTTCTTGAAGAGATTTCTAGTCTTTCCCATTCTATTGTTTTCCTCTATTTCTTTGCTCTGATCATTGAGGAAGATTTTCTTATCTCTCCTTGCTATTCTTTGGGAACTCTGAATTCAGATGCTTATATCTTTCCTTTTCTCCTTTGTCTTTCACTTCTCTTCTTTTCTCAGCTATTTTTAAGGCCACCTCAGACAACCATTTTGCTTTTTTGCATTTCTTTTTCTTGGGAGTGGTCTTGATCCCTGCCTCCTGTACAACGTCACAAACCTCCATCTGATAGAGTCCTTCAGGGACTCTACCAGATAATCCCTTGAATCTATTTGTCACTTCCACTGTATAATCATAAGGGATTTGATTTAGGTCATACCTGAATGGTCTAGTGGTTTTCCCTACTTTCTTCCAATTAAGTCTGAACTTGGCAATAAGAAGTTCATGATCTGAGCCATAGTCAGCTCTCAGTCTTGTTTTCACTGACTGTATAGGGCTTCTCCATCTTCGGCTGCAAAGAATATAATCAATTTGATTTAGGTATTGACCATCTGGTGATGCCCATGTGTAGAGTCGTCTCTTGTGTGGTTGGAAGAGGGTGTTTGTTATGACCAGTGTGTTCTCTTGGCAAAACCCTGTTAACCTTTCCCCTGCTTTATTTTGTACTCCAAGGCCAAACTTGCTGTTACTCCAGGTATCTTTTGACTTCCTACTTTTGCATTCTAGTCCTCTATGATGAAAAGGACATCTTTTTTTTTTTTTTTTTTGGTGTTAGCTCTAGAAGGTTGTAGGTCTTCATATACCTTTTCAACTTCAACTTCTTTGACATTAGTGGTTGGGGCATAGACTTTAATTACTGTGATGTTAGATGGTTTACCTTAGAAACTAATAGAGTTTATTCTGTCATTTTTGAGATTGCACTCAAGTACTGGATTTCAAATTCTTTTGTGGACTATGAGGACTACTCCATTTCTTGTAAGGGATTCTTGCCTACAGTAGTAGATATAATGGTCATCTGCATTAAATTTGCCCATTCCCGTACATTTTAGTTCACTGATTCCTAAAATGTCGATGTTCACTCTTGTCATCTCCTGTTTTACCACTTCCAATTTACCTTGACTCATGGGCCTAACATTCCATGTTCCTATGCAATATTGTTCTTTACAGAATTGGACTTTACTTCCATCACCAGTCACATCCACAAGTGGGCATTATTTTTGCTTTGGCTCTGTCTTTCTTTCTGGAGTTATTTCTCTACTCTTCTCCAGTAGCATTTTGGGCACCTACTGACCTGGAGAGTTCATCTTTCAGTGTCATTTCTTTTTGTCTTTTCATATTGTTAATGGGGCTCTCAATGCAGGAATATTGAAATGGTTTGCCATTCCCTTTTCCAGTGGACCATGTTTTATCAAAACTCTCCACTATGACCCATCTGCCTTGGGTGGCCCCACACAGCATGGCTCATAATTTCATTGAGTTAGAGAAGGCTGAAGTCCTTGTGACCAGTTTGATTAGCTTTCTGTGATTGTGGTTTTCATTCTGTCTGCCCTCTGATGGATAAGGATAAGAGGCTTATGGAAACTTTCTGATGCGAGAGACAGACAGGAGTCTGTTAGGTCATATTAGACTTGATATGGTTACAACATTAAGTAAAAAGAAATATCAAGTACAAAATAGCACTTGCAACAAAATCTTACTGATGTAAAATTATATACATACTTATTCAAGAGCTAATGGTAAATTCCTCTCACAAAATTTCAATTTTATACCTGGCATAGCAGGATTGTGGAGGTGCAAAGGTAATTTCAACCCCAACATCATCAAAACCAGGCACACAAACCAATGTAGGTCTCAGGTCTAGAACAACAAAGACATACATTTTCCCTTCTGATTTTGTGAGGGTCATTGTGGGTCATGTTAGAGTTCTTTGCTGAACACTTTTCTCATATCAGAGGCTATAGGGTTCCCAAATATATCCCACACACAATGTTTTAACAAAGAAAGTTTGTTGTCAGAGACAAAGAAAAAAAAGTTTTATACTACGATTTCCTCTCCACTGTCCCTTGGTAGGAAAATATTTAAAGGAAAATGTAGCAGCACTGGTCCCAATTTCCTAAAAGGCACCACTTGGCATTAATTAAAAAGCAGCTCGCTGATGTGGGATCCCATGCCCTCCAGATCTCCCTGCTCCACTGTCATCCTTCACTCACCCAACCTGATCCTGGGGAATGTGGGGTTCCTTTCTCATGCAGGAAAATGCCAGACAATTTGACCTGAGGCTGGGGTGTTGTAACAGGAAGAGAATAATATTGTTCTCCCCGTAACTTAAGTGGGCAATGGAGGAGGCGACCCTCTGGTGTGAGTTGAGATCTTGAGTTTCACAAACCACATTTACCCAAGATTGTTTTCCAGTATCTATGGGAGTTCAAATGAAGGATTAAAAAAAAAAAAAAAAAACATTAAAGGCAGATTCAGGAGCCACCCAGGGCACCTACAGTGTCACAAGAACCTCAAAAATGATTTTTTTTTTTCCAATAAAGAACCAGTCTGGGTTTTCTTTCTCCTCTGCTCCTGGGAGTTAGTTCCAATCAAAGAAATCCTGAGTATGAAGCCATAGCCAATGGAAAGAATCGTCAATTTGACCACCAGAGGACAGGCTTATCCCAGCCAATAGTCTGAACTCCAGGCAGAGACACACAAGGTGACCTTTAAAGTGCTGGCTTCTGTAATCAAAGCATCACACCTTGACAGAGGGAATGATTGACCTGTGAGATTCTGCCTCAGGTTCTGATAGTCACTGTGGCCTTGATTATGGTCTTGATTATGTCTGCAGCCTTTAGGTCAAACAACAGCCCTGCCATCTATGGAGAGTTTATTCTGCACCATGCACTTGGCTCAGTGCTTTTTTATGAGTTAGGGTTTATATGGTACTCATTCAATACAGTGAGAGATAGACTCAGTGGAGAGCAGTAACTTCTTCCAAGGCACACAGCCTACTGATGGTGGAACTTGAAGTTCTGTTTGTCGGTGCTTCTGAATATTAAACTGTGCTGTCCCAGCACCCTCCAGTGTGTTGACTGACCACTTTGAGCATTTTAATAAAACACTGGAGTCATAATTTCATCTCTTATAAAAGGGAGAAGGAACAAGCAGGAGGTTCAGGTATTTACCATGTTGCTTTCTCTTTGTAATCTGTTATTCCAAAAAACTAGGCAGATAAAATAAAAGTGTAGTAGCTCTACTTACTGCAGTGGTTCCCAATGACTGGTCCCCTGACCAGAAGCATAAGCGTCACTTAAGAACTTTTTAAAAGGTGATTCTTAGCTTCTCCCCAGATCTACTCATTCAGAAACTCAGAAGAACCAACATCGGTGTTTAATGAAAACCTTCCCCATCCCCTAACACATCGGGAGGATATGCAGACAGTCATAGGCTCTGACAAGCACTTATCTCACCTCCACCCCCAATCACTGTCCCTCCACCTTGTCAACTGCCTTGAAAGGAATAGATGGATTTAAAGCTAAGCAATAGAATGTATACTGAGCCCAGAGAACCTCTTCATTCAGTGTTCCTAACATTGACCAGGAGGCAGTGATCAAAACCATTCCCAAGAAAAAGAAATGCAAAAAGGCAAAATGGTTGTCTGAGGAAGCTGAGAAAAGAAAAAATGTGAAAGGCAAAGAAGAAAGGAAAAGATAAACCCATCTGAATGCAGAGTTCCAAAGAATAGCAAGGAGAGAAAAGAAAGTCTTCTTAAGTGAACAATGCAAAGAAATAGAAGACAACAATAGAATGGGAAAGACTAGAAATCTCTATAAGAAAATTAGAGAAACATTTTATACAAAGATAGGCACAGTGAAGGAAAGAAATGGCATGGATCTAACAGAAGCAGAAAATATTAAGAAGAGATGGCAAGAATACACAGAGGAACTGTACCAAAAGGTCTTAGTGACCCATAACCATGATGGTGCGATGGCTCATCTAGAGCCAGACATCCTGGAGTGTGAAGTCAAGTGGCCTTTAGGAAGTGTTACTAAAATAAAGCTACTGGAAGTGATGGAATTCCAGCTGAGCTATTTAAAATCCAAAAAGATGATGCTATTAAAGTGCTGCATTCAATATGCCAGCAAATTTGGAAAACTCGGCAGCAGCCACAGGATTGGAAATGTCCGTTTTCATTCCAATCCCAAAGAAAGGCAATGCCAAAGAATGTTCAAACTATTGCTCAATCACACTCATTTCACATGTTAGCAAGAGAGTTCTCAAAGTTCTTCAAGCTAGGCTTCAACAGTACATGTATTAAGAACTTGCAGTTGTATAAGCTGGATTTAGAAAAGGCAGAGGAACCAGACATAAAATTTCCAACAAATGGTGGATCATAGAAAAATCAAGGGAATTAAAAAAAAATCTCCTATGCTTCATTGACTATGAGGAAGACTTCGATTGTGTGGATCACAGCAAACTGTGTGGAAAGTCCTTAAAGAAATGGGAATACCAGACCACCTACCCTGCCTCCTCAGAAATCTGTATGCAGGTCAAGAAGCAACATTTAGAACTGGACAAGGAACAAGAGTGGTTCAAAATTGGGAAAGGAAAACATCAAGGCTATATATTGACATCCTACTTATTTAATCTACATGCAGAGTACATCATGGGAAATTTTGGGCTTGTTGAAGGTCAAGATGGAATTAAGATTGCTGGGAAAAATAACAATAACTTCAGATATGCAGATTATACCACTTTAACGGCAGAAAGTGTATAGGAACTAAAGAGCCTCTAGATGAAGGTGAAAGAAGAGAGTGGCAAGGCTGGCATAAAACACACTTAAAAAACTGCACTTGTGGCATTATGTCCCATCACTTCATGGCAAATAGATGGGGGAAAAATGGAAATAGTGACAGATTTTATTTTCTTGGGCTCCAAAATCATTGTGGATGGTGACTGCAGTCATGAAATAAAAAGAGGCTTGTTCCTCGGAAGAAAAGCTATGAAGAACCTAGACAGCATATCAAAAAGCACAACTTGCTGACAAAGTTCCATATAGTCAAGCTATGGTTTTCCAGTAGTTATGTACAGATGTGAGAGTTGGACCATAAAAGAAGGCTGAGTGCCAAAGAACTGATGCTTTGGAACTGTAGTGTTGGAGAAGACCCTTGAGAGTCCCTTCGATGGCAAGGAGATCAAACCAGTCAATCCAAAGGAAATCAGTCCTGAATATTCATTGGAATGACTGATGCTGAAATGGAAGCTCCAATATTTTGACCACCTGATGGGAAGAACCAACTCATGGGAAAAGACCCTGATGTTGGGAAGGATCAAGGGCAGGAGGAGAAGAGTGACAGAAGATGAGATGGTTGGATGACATCACCAACCCAATGGTCATGAGTTTGAGCACACTCTGGAAGATAGTGAAGGACAGGGAAGGCTGGTGCGCTGCAGTCCATGGGGTCACAAAAAGTCAGTCACAACTGATTGAACAACAACTCAGTTCCACTTCCTATCTTCTCTTAAGCTTTTCCTTGGGGACAAGTCTGTCAATTGCCATTTCAGTAAACTAAGGGTGTAGCAGCCAAAAGGCCATTATCCGAGTTCCCCTTCCCTCAAGATAGTCTGCCCTGAGGGTAATTCAAGAAGGAGAAAACAGGATGGTTTCCTGAAGTAGTTAAGATGCATATCATATGGATGACTTCAATAAGTCCAGACTCTTTCCACGCATAAAAAAGCATGAGAAGGAACTTCCCTGGAAGTTCAGTGGCTAAGAATCCACCTGTTAGTGCAAGGGATACAGGTTGAATCTTTGTTCCAGGAAGATCCCACATGCTGTGTAGCAACTAAACCCATGCCCCACAAACACTGAGCACTTGACTAGAGACTGGAACCCATGACTACTGAAGCCCACATGCACTGGAGCCCGTGCTCTGAAATGAGAGAAGCCAGCAAAATGAGAAACCAATGCACCTCAACTAGAGAGTAACCCCTGCTCACCAGACAAGAGAAAGGCTGTGCTCAGCAAGGAAGACCCAGCATAACTGCAGCCATGAAATTAAAAGACGCGTACTCCTTGGAAGAAAAGTTATGACCAACCTAGATAGTATATTCAAAAGCAGAGACATTACTTTGCTGACTAAGGTCCGTCTAGTCAAGGCTATGGTTTTTCCTGTAGTCATGTATGGATGTGAGAGTTGGACTGTGAAGAAGGCTGAGCGCCGAAGAATTGATGCTTTTGAACTGTGGTGTTGGAGAAGACTCTTGAGAGTCCCTTGGACTGCAAGGAGATCCAACCAGTCCATTCTGAAGGAGATCAACCCTGGGATTTCTTTGGAAGGAATGATGCTAAAGCTGAAACTCCAGTACTTTGGCCACCTCATGCGAAGAGTTGACTCATTGTAAAAGACTCTGATGCTGGGGGGGATTGGGGGCAGGAGGAGAAGGGGACGACCGAGGATGAGATGGCTGGATGGCATCACTGACTCGATGGATGTGAGTCTGAGTGAACTCTGAGAGATGGTGATGAACAGGGAGGCCTGGCGTGCTGCGATTCATGGGGTCGCAAAGAGTCGGACACGACTGAGCGACTGAACTGAACTAATAAGCAAGTAGCCTAGGAGATCTGAGGCTCAGAATGTCTATCCTGAGAGATAACTTCAATCTCTCCTATGCATTCTCTAACCTTCTCTGCAGTGGATGAGACTTATGGACACAGCAGGAGAAGCATGAGGACTGGTCATGTCCAAGATCATGACCTGAATCAGCAGTGAGGGCCCTACCAAGAGCTCTTCAATTGCTCATTGAACACTGAGTATGTTCCCCTTTCTGTGTATTAACCCAGTGATCAGCCTCAGAAATAAGTGCAGAGGGAAGAGAAAACCCAGAAAGAATACAGAACTTGCTTAAATGATAATGTTTCAGATCATAGACAATTCAGTGCCTTAATCTTTTATCGGCGTCTGGAGACTTCTGATGTATAAAATGAGAAAACTGAATAACACATCAGAGAAAGCAGCAGTAAGTTTACACTGAAAGCCTCTTTATTTTTGACCATATCTTTAGAAACATCCAACTATGGGTAACTTCATATGTCAAAAGCTCCAAATCCACCTAATGAAATTTAGTTTCATCTTTCTGGCTCTTTAGGACACTTGTCCTCTAAGCCGCTTTTTCTTCTCAGAGTCAACTTTTCCCTCTGCAATCCTGCACCTTTGCTGAATCACTTTTTCTTCTCATATTCACATTGAGCAGATATCTGAAACCATGAGTTTTTGTTCCCTTATGATGCAACTCTGTTCTAGCTTTTAGTATCCAAGAAAATTTGTGATATAGGCAGTCAACTAAGCAAGGGTATTTCCCTGGTATATAATGGGCTCAGGATGAGAGAATGCATGACCTTCACACTGTGGACAGGAGATAGAGCTAATCCAAATGGTCCTGGGACGTCCTAAGTCCTTCAGAATCTCAAACAGTTCAGCCCGACACTGTGCAAGTGTCTGTGGTTGACAGAATCCCCTAGACAGCAAACTCTCCTGAGGGACAGGATACAGCTCTTTATTTAAACTGGGCAATGTGGAGGTGTGTCGTAGCATCTTCTCCATGATAGCCATGGAGAGGAGGTTTCCACACATGCTGAAGGACTTGAGCTGGAAGCAGTGGCTCAGGGCAGGCAGGATGGCTTCAAGATGAAAGTCCCTAATCCCACACATGTTTAAGTCCAGTTTCTCAAGTGTGCCTGCAACTTTCTCCAGCAGAACTGAGAGGCGCTCAGCATTGGAGTACGTCAGGAGGTCACCAGTCAGATCCAGGCCCTTTAGCTGACTGATGTTTGGACATTGGGACAGATGGGTCAAGTCTGAATCCGTAAGGAGAAAGTGAATTATAGCAAGGTTATCCAAGGGAGTCATCAGGCACCTGGGGAGAAAAATGTCGTTTAAAATCTGGGGTGGACTGTAACCTCAAGTTAAGAGATAACAGATCTTTCCAAGGCCAAGTGTGGTCTGACCATCTGATAATGATCAAACCCAGAATGCCCAATTTTATTTCAACCAGAATCATTTCATCCTCCTTGTGTGACTGGATTAAATACATACAATCTCAAATACTCTCTTTCCTGAGGTGTCAAGAAGAGTAAAACATATTCCACTTCATTATGAGGATGAATGGAGATAACAGAATAGACTAAAGCAAATTCAGGAGAGCCTGACGTCTTGTTGCAACCAAGTATGTGCTGTGCTGTGCTTAGTTGCAGTCAAGTCCTACTCTTTGTGACCACATGGATTGTAGCCTGCCAGGCTCCTCAGTCCATGGGGATTCTCCAGGCAAGAATACTGTGGTGGAGATTTTCTCCAGGGGATCTTCCCAACCCAGGGATCGAACTCAGGTCTCCCACATTGCAGGCAGATTCTTTACCATCTGAGCCACCAAGGAAGCCCTAATAAAGTATGAGCATCACTGAATTTTGGTCATAAGAGACATACTTAAGGGGCGGTCCTAAGATGGTGGAGGAATAGGACAGGGAGACCACTTTCTCCCCTACAAATTCATCAAAAGATCGTTTGAATGCTGAGCAACTTCCACAAACCAACTTCTGAACACTGGTGGAGGACACCAGGCACCGGGGAAGGCAGCTCATTCTCTTTGAAAGGAGGTAGGACAAAATATAAAAGACAAAAAGAGAGACAAAAGAGTTAGGGATGGAGACCTGTCCCGGGGAGGGAGTCGTGAAGGAGAAGTTTCCAAACACCAGAAAACCCTCTCACTGGCAGGTCTGTGGGGAGTTTTGGAATCTCAGAGGGCAGCATAACTGGGAGAGGGAAAAAAAAAAACAAAACACCGAATATGCACCTAACTGCAACTCCCAGCAGAGAAGTAGCCCAGAAGTTTGCATCCGCTACCATCAAGCTGGGGCTGAACAGGGAGGACCCCTTAAGTATAAGGAGTATAAGGAGACATACTTAGGACCATCCCTTAAGTATGTCTCTTATAACCAAGATTGCATGCTTAGGGTAAGGACTGGGCCTGAATGCCCTGAGGACAATCTGAGGGAGCTAACTTGAGATAGCAACCGAAACTGTGGGATAGCCAGAAACAGAAAAAAGAGAGAGAGAGAGAGTACATTCCCTTGAAAAGTTCTAACCTAAGGTGCAGCCTGGCCCACTCACAGAACAAAGGACTGAGTGACCACCAAAGGAGAGCTAGCTGGCTATGGACCAGCCCATCCCCCCGCCAGAGGAAGAGAGGCGGGCGGGAGACAGCCAGAGTCAGAAGACAGGGGGCAATTTCAGCCCCAGAGATGGCATCCTACACCAAACTGCGAGCCAGCTCCCAGTTGCTAACCAAGTCTTCCTGGAATCCTGGATGGCTGACATCTGCCAGGAGGGTCTCAGCCAGAGATCAACTCCCCAGAGGAGACACATGGCACACCTGAGATGGTGCTCTTGCAGTGCACCCAGGAAACTGAGTAGCTGGGACTGGGGAGGTGATTAAGACACACTGGCCACCTGGTACAGTGCACTCACAAGCATCTGGTCGCCTGAGCTGCTTGGACCTGGGAAGGGCACAAAATGCATGCCCAACTGGATCTATGTCTTTGTGGTGTACCTGAGAACCTGAACTTGAGCAGCTTAGATCTCAAAAGTGCACAAAACCCAGGGCCCACTTAGGACAGTTCCCCTATAGAGCAACCTGGAGCCTGAGCAGTGTAGACTGGGAAAGCACAAGCTGTGGCGAGCTGAGGCAAACCCAGTGTGGTCCATACACTGCAAGAATTCCCCACACACACCAGTGATATTTGTTTACAGTGTTCCTCCCTCCCCACATCCCAACTGAACAACTGAGCCTAAATAAATGACCCCTTCGCCCCCTGGTGCCAGGGTGGAAATTAGAAACTGAAGAGACTTGCAAACAGAAGAAGCCAAAATAAAGAAGAGAGAACTACCCTGGAAGTGACAAGTGCAACGGATTAAAACCCTATATTTAGCATTGACTAAGCATTGGAAGGGGCCTATAGACCTTGAGAAGAAGTATAAGCTGGAACAAGAAACTATCTGAAACTAAACTAACTCCACACTGCCCTCAACAGCTCCAGAGAAATTCCTAGATACAGTTCACTATTATCATTTTTTAATTTTTTAGCTATTTATTACTCCTTTAATTTTCATTTTTATAACCTACTATTACTTTTCAAAAAAGACCCTATTTTTAAAGCAAATGTCATATATATATTTTATAGTTTTTGTGATTGATTTTGTTTTGTATTTTTAATATTGTATCTTTGAGAATCTAAGCTCTACTCTAGATTTTTAAGCTTTGCTTTTTGGTATTTGTTATCAATTTTGTACCTTTAAGAATCTAATCTTCAGTATCCATTTTTACTTAGGGGTATGATCACTGAGTTGGTTGCTCTCTCCCCTTTTGACTCTCCCTTTTCTCCCCCAGGTCACCTCTGTCTCCTCCCTCTCCCTTCTCTTCTCTACTTAACTCTGTGAATCTCTCTGGGTGTTCTTGGCTGTGGAGAATACTTAGCGAACTGATTACTGGCTAGATTGGTCTCTCCCCTTTTGACTCCCCCTCTTCTCTTCCTGGTCACTTCTATCTCCCTCCTTCCTCTTCTCTTCTCTGTGTAACTCTGTGAACCTCTCTGGGTGTCCCTTACTGTGGAGAATCTTTTCACCATTAACCTAGATGTTTTATCATCTGTGCTATATAGATGGAGAAGACTTAAGGCTACTGTAAGGATAAGACTGAAAACCAGAGGCAGGAGGCTTAAATCTAAAACTTGACAACACCAGAAAACACCTGACTCCAGGGAACATTAATTGACAAGAGCTCATCCAAAAGCCTCCTTACCTACACTGAAACCAAGCTCCACCCAAGAGCCAACAAGGTCCAGAGCAAGATAGTGCCATGCTAATATTCCAGAAATGCAGAAACAGAGCCCTGAGCATTAAAATATAGGCTGCCCAAAGTCACACCTAAGACATAGACACTTTAAAACTCACTACTGGACACTTCATTTCACTCCAGAGAGAAGAGATTCAACTCCACACACCAGAACACCGATGCAAGCTTCCCTAAATGGGAAACCTTGACAAGCCACTAGTCCAACTCCACCCACAGGGAGCAACATCCACAATAAAGAAGAACCACAAACTTCCAGCATACAGAAAGGCCACCCCAAACAAAGCAATCTGAACAAAATGAAAAGGCAGAGAAATGTGCAGCAGGTAAAGAAACATGATAAATGCCCACCAAACCAAACCAAAGAGGAGGAGATAGCGAGTCTACCCGAAAAGAATTCAGAATAATGATAGTAAAGATGATCCAAATTCTTGAAAACAAAATGGCGTTACATGTAAATAGACTCGAGAAAAGGATTGAGAAGATGCAAAAAATGTTTAACAAGGACCTAGAAGAATTAAAAAAGAGTCAATCAATAATGAATAATGCAATAAATGAGATCAAAAGCACTCTGGAGGAAAGCAACAATAGAATAGCTGAGACATAAGATCAGTTCAGTTCAGTCGCTCAGTCGTGTCCGACTTTTTGCGGCCCCATGAATCGCAGCACGCCAGGCCTCCCTGTCCATCACCATCTCCCAGAGGTCACTCAGACTCACGTCCATTGAGTCCATGATGCGATCCAGCCATCTCATCCTCGGTCATCCCCTTCTCCTCCTGCCCCCAATCCCTCCCAGCATCAGAGTCTTTTCAAATGAGTCAACTCTT
>SJYT01043635.1:122376-136990 GCA_006410635.1 Cephalophus harveyi
GCTCAGTATTTTAAAATGTGCATTCATTATATTTTTATTCAAAGACACTTATCTAATTTTGAGTTACTGACAAATTGAATGCATGAAAATTTATTAACTACTATTTAGTCCTTTTCAATTACTCCACATTAGCTTTCTTTTTTTAAATTTTCATTTTATATTGGAGTACAGTTGATTAACAATATTGTGTTAGTTTCAAATGTACAGCAAAGTGATTCAATTATACATGTATAAGTATCTATTCTTTTTCAAATTATTTTCCCTTTTAGACTTACAGAATATTGAGCAGAGTTCCCTGTGCTATACAATAGGCCCTTGTTGATTATCTGTTTTAAATATGGCAATGGGTACATGTAAATCCCAAACTTCAAATCTAAAGCCCATTGAGAGGAACCTGGGTATACATTCTTTATCATTTCACCTTAGTATCATCTCTAAATTAGTAATATCATAATAAAAACTAATCTTTATGGAGCTTTGTGCTAGTTATAACACTGAATTATCTCTTAATACACATCTAACCCAATGAGTTACATTCTATTAATATTATCATGCTTACTCTACATATGATGGAAGAGAAACTTGCACAGATTATGAAACTTTCCCAAATAATTTTCAGTTCAGTTCAGTCACTCAGTCGTGTCCGACTCTTTGTGACCCCATGAATCGCAGCACGCCAGGCCTCCCTGTCCATCACCAACTCCCGGAGTTCACTCAGACTCACGTCCATTGAGTCAGTGATGCCATCCAGCCATCTCATCCTCGGTCGTCCCCTTCTCCTCCTGCCCCCAATCACTCCCAGCATCAGAGTTTTTTCCAATGAGTCAACTCTTCACATGAGGTGGCCAAAGTACTAGAGTCTCAGCTTTAGCATCATTCCTTCCAAAGAACAAACAGGACTGATCTCCTTTAGAATGGACTGGCTGGATCTCCTTGAAGTCCAAAGGACTCTCAAGAGTCTTCTCCAACACCACAGTTCAAAAGCATCAATACTTCAGTGCTCAGCTTTCTTCACAGTCCAACTTTCACATCTTACATAGGTACAAAGTCAGATACTCTAGATCCTGAACCTTAACCACAATAAGCCCCTTCTTAGGGACTGTGACTCAGAAGATTATCCAAATCTCTGTTTATAACTATCTGACCATGTCTTGTTTACTTTCCAAGTTGTAACTAACTCTTTTGTGACCCTATGGACCATAGCATATTGGGCTCCTCTGTCCATGGGATTTCCCAAGCAAGAATACTGTGATAGGTTACCATATCTTTCTCCAATGATGATGTCTAAGTCTATTTTAAAAGATGCTAAAATCTAGACTTTCTCTCAGAGAAAAGATGCTATACTATGTTGATTGAAAAAAATAATTTTAGAGGATTTTTCCTAACTCAATAATGTTACTATATTAACTTTTTCCCAATTCTGTGATACATATACATGAATAGATGAGGTAACCACTCACTTAAAATCAATATACCATGCATGTTATTAATATATAGAAAATATTTTATAATGAAGTCTAAAGAAATTCTTAGACACTCAAGTATCTAAAAGTTAAGACTACCAGCTTTTTTACAATAAAATATTAGTTCAATTCTGTCCAATTTTATATTTGATTTTTTCTCTTTTAAAATTTCTCTATTATCTATCTATATATAGATATAATTTTGAAAATACAAAAAATGATCTCATTACATAAGATGTTGTCTAAGTTCTTTAACTGAAAACAGATAGCAGTGACTTAAAAGAAGATAATATAATACTCTTTGTTTTCAAAATGCTGCCATATGACACAGAGGGAAGAGATATTTTCTATATTGTGGTTTACCATTCCTAAGGATGTTGACCTTAAAATGACACATTTGAATCAGATTGAATGCCTGAAAGCAGACTTGAGTAGTGAGCAGTTTTCTTTTACAGGAGTGATTATAAAGTTGCATTCATCCTTCCTGCTCCATCTTATTGTACATAAGTCAGATATATGACAATTCTGAGTTTCAAAGTAGTCTTGCTAGTTTCTGGAGAAGAAAAGGGCAACCCACTCCAGTATTACCAGGAAAACACTATGGACAGAGGGGCCTGGTAAGCTACAGTCCACAGGGTCATAGAGTAGGACATGACTGAGCAGGCACACTCATCATCATCTTGCTAGCATAGTCTCTAATTGGGTGCTTGTTTGCCCAGGTGAAATTATCAACACTCTGTTAGTAAAAGAAAAGGAGAAGGGGTTGTTGGCAAAAATAATCATTAAAGAAAAGAATTTATTTCTGAAATCTTTAAAGTTAATTTCTATCTAGTATGTATTATTGCAATAAATATGTGGAATACACTAATCATTCCTCAGGTTTGATGATATCTTAAGAAAGAATTCAGAAATGTAAATTCAAGTTAATCCACATAGCAAGCAAACAGAAAAATAGAAATAGCACCTAAATACATTCTTTAAAATAGTTCAATTTATTCTTGAATATAATTTATGCTTAAAACAATTATATATTACAGGATATATTTAGCACTTTTAAAATGCTATAGGTAAAATTATTTCAAAGTGGACACTTGTTCCTTTTTAATTATTATACTTTTCTAAATTTGCTGGCCAATTTTTGTTATTCTTCACACTGTGTCTTAATATATCTTCCCATTTTATGTGAAATTTAATGTTTCATGCTAATGTATATGAATTTCACATATATCTTGGATAGTAATGCTTTACTAATTATATATTTTTTGGAGGCTAATTACTTTACAATATTGCATTGGTTTTGTCATACATTGACATGAATTCACCATGGGTGTTCATGTGTTCCTCATCCTGAACCCCCTCTCCCACCTGCCTCTCCATCCCATCCCTCTGGGTCATCCCAGTGCACCAGCCACAAGCATCCTGTATCATACATCAAATCTGGACCAGCGATTTGTTTCACATATGATAATAAACATGTTTCAATGCCATTCTCCCAAATCATCCCACCCTCGCCCCCTTCCACAGAGTCCAAAAGACTGTTCTATACATCTGTGTCACTTTTGCTGTCTCACATACAGGGTTATCGTTATCATCTTTCTAAATTCCATATATATGCGTTAGTATATTGTATTGGTGTTTTTCTTTCTGACTTACTTCACTCTGTATAATAGGTTACAGTTTCATCCACCTCATTAGAACGATTCAAATGTATTCTTTTTAATGGCTGAATAATACTCCATTGTGTATATGTACCACAGCTTTCTTATCCATTCCTCTGCTGATGGACATCTAGGTGGCTTCCATGTCCTGGGTATTATAAACAGTGCTGCAATGAACATTGGGGTACACATGTCTCTTTCAATTCTGGTTTCCTCAGTGTGTATGCCCTGCAGTGGGGTTTCTGGGTCATATGGCAGTTCTATTTCCAGTTTTTTTAAGGAATCTCCACATTGTTCTCCATAGTGGCGTACAAGTTTACATTCCCATCAACAGTGTAAGAGGGTTGCCTTTTCTCCATACCCTCTCCAGCATTTATTGCTTGTAGACTTTTGGATAGCAGCCATTCTGACTCAAGTGAAATGGTACCTCATTGTGGTTTTGATCTGCATTTCTCTAATAATGAGTAATGTTGAGTATCTTTCCATGTTTTCGTTAGCCATCTGTATGCCTTCTTTGAAGAAATGTCTGTATAGTTCTTTGGCCCATTTTTTGATTAGGTCGTTTATTTTTCTGGAATTGAGCTGCATGAGTTGCTTGTATAATTTTGAGAAGTGTAAGAGGGTTCCCTTTTCTCCACACCCTCTCCAGCATTTATTGCTTGTAGACTTTTGGATAGCAGCCATTCTGACTCAAGTGAAATGGTACCTCATTGTGGTTTTGATCTGCATTTCTCTAATAATGAGTAATGTTGAGTATCTTTCCATGTTTTCGTTAGCCATCTGTATGCCTTCTTTGAAGAAATGTCTGTATAGTTCTTTGGCCCATTTTTTGATTAGGTCGTTTATTTTTCTGGAATTGAGCTGCATGAGTTGCTTGTATAATTTTGAGATTAATTCTTTCTCCATTGCTTTTTTTGCTATTATTTTCTCCCATTCTGAATGAAGGCTGTCTTTTCACCTTGCTTATAGCTTCCTTTGTTATATTAAAATTTTTATATATATATTATATTATATATATAATATATATAATTTATATTATATAAAATACATATTAAATATGTAACATAATATATATTAAATATGTATTGTAAATATAATATATATTATATATAAAAAGCCTTTATATAATATTGTATATTATATATTATAAATATATATTATATATTATAAATATATATATTAAAAATATATATTATATATTATAAATATATATATATTATATTATAAATATAATATATATATTATATATACATTAAAAGCTTTTAATTTTAATTAGGTCCCATTTGTTTATTTTTGCTTTTATTTCCAATATTCTGGAAGGTGAGTCATAGAGGATCCCCCTGTGATTTATGTCAGAGAGTGTTTTGCCTGTTTTCCTCTAGGAGTTTTATAGTTTCTGGTCTTAAGTTTAGATCTTTAATCCATTTTGAGTTTATTTGTGTGTATGGTGTTAGAATGGAGAAGGAAATGGAAGCCCACTCCAGTACTCTTGCTTGGAGAATCTCATGGGGGAGGAGCCTGTTGAGCTACAGTCCATGGGGTTGCAAAGAGTCGGACACAACTGAGTGACTTCACTCACTCACCGACTCATGGTGTTAGAAAGTGTTCTAGTTTCATTTTTTTTCAAGTCGACCAGTACTCTTGCTTGGAGAATCTCATGGGGGAGGAGCCTGTTGAGCTACAGTCCATGGGGTTGCAAAGAGTCGGACACAACTGAGTGACTTCACTCACTCACCGACTCATGGTGTTAGAAAGTGTTCTAGTTTCATTTTTTTTCAAGTCGT
The DNA here is from genome assembly GCA_006410635.1 of Cephalophus harveyi. Classification (NCBI taxonomy): domain Eukaryota; kingdom Metazoa; phylum Chordata; class Mammalia; order Artiodactyla; family Bovidae; genus Cephalophus; species Cephalophus harveyi. The sequence continues at coordinate 127,282 of SJYT01043635.1, forward strand.
TGACCAGTTTTCCCAGCACCACTTGTTAAAAAGATTGTCTTTTCTCCATTGTATATTCTTGCCTCCTTTGTCAAAGATAAGGTGTTCATAGGTGCATGGATTTATCTCTGGGCTTTCTACTTTGTTCCATTGATCTATGTTTGTGTCTTTGTGCCAGTACCATACTCTGTTGATGACTGTGGCTTTGTAGTAGTTCCTGAAGTCAGGCAGGGTGATGCCTCCAGTTCCATTCTTCCTTCTCAAGATTGCTTTGGCTATTCAGGGTTTCTTGTATTTCCNGTTCCATTGATCTATGTTTGTGTCTTTGTGCCAGTACCATACTCTGTTGATGACTGTGGCTTTGTAGTAGTTCCTGAAGTCAGGCAGGGTGATGCCTCCAGTTCCATTCTTCCTTCTCAAGATTGCTTTGGCTATTCAGGGTTTCTTGTATTTCCATACAAACTGTGAAATTATTTGTTCTAGTTCTGTGAAAAATACCATTGGTAGCTTGATAGGGATTGCACTGAATCTATAGATTGCTTTGGGCAGTATACTCATTTTCACTATATTAATTTTTCTGATCCATGAACACAGAATATTTCTCCATCTATTTGTGTCCTCTTTGATTTCTTTCACCGGTGTTTTATAGTTTTCTATATATAGGTCTTTTGTTTCTTTAGGTAAGTATATTTATAAGTATTTTATTTTTCTCATTGCAATGGTGAATGGAATTGTTTCCTTAATTTATCTTTCTGTTTTCTCATTGTTAGTGTATAGGAACGCAAGGGATATCTGTGTGTTGATTTTACATCCTGCAACTTTACTATATTCATTAATTAGCTCTAGTAATTTTCTGGTGGAGTCTTTAGGGTTTTCCATGTATAGGTTCATGTCATCTGCAAACAGGGAGAACTTTACTTCTTATTTTCCAATCTGGATTCCTTTTGTTTCTTTTTCTTCTCTGATTGCTGTGGCCAAAACTTCCAAAACTATGTTGAATAGTAGTGGTGAGAGTGTGCACCCTTATCTTGTTCCTGGCTTTAAGGGAAAAGCTTTCAATTTTTCACCATTGAGGATAATGTTTCCTGTGGGTTTGTCATATATAGCTTTTATTACATTGAGGTATGTTCCTTCTATTCCTACTTTCTGGAGGGTTTTTATCATAAATGGATATTGAATTTTGTCAAAGGCTTTCTCTGCATCTATTGAGATAATCATATGGTTATTATTTTTCAATTTGTTAATGTGGTGTATTACATTAATTGATTTGCGGATATTGAAGAATCCTTGCATCCCTGGGATAAAGCCCACTTGGTCATGATGTATGACCATGATTTATTTTAATATGTTGTTGGATTCTGTTTGTTAGAATTTTGTTAAGGATTTTTACATCTATGTTCATCAGTGATATTGGCCTGTAGTATTCTTTTTCTGTGGCATCTTTGTCAGGTTTTGGTATTAGTGTGATGGTGGCTTCATAAGATGAGTTTAGAAGTTTACCTTCCTCTGCAATTTTCTGGAAGAGTTTGAGTAAGATAGGTGTTAGCTCTTCTCTAAATTTTTTGTAGAATTCAAATGTGAAGCCATCTGGTCCCGGGCTTTTGTTTGCTGGAAGATTTCTGATTAGTTTAAATTTCCGTGCTTGTGATGAGTCTGTTAAGATTTTCCATTTCTTCCTGGTTCAATTTTGGAAAGTTGTACTTTTCTAAGTATTTGTCCATTTCTTCCAAGTTGTCCATTTTATTTGCATATAGTTGATGATAATAGTCTCTTATGATCCTTTGTATTTCTGTGTTGTCTGTTGTGATCTCTCCATTTTCATTTCTAATTCTATTGATTTGATTTTTCTCCCTTTTTTTCCTGATGAGTCTGGCTAATGGTTATTCTTAAAAGTCATTTCCTAGTTTGAGTTCTGCTTCTTATTTATCAACTTACTGCCTTTCTGTGATACTTTAGAACTTTGAAAGCTTTCTGTTTTTAGTAGTCAAGTCCACCAATAATATTCCTTCAGAGTGGCCACAGGACTAGAAAAGGTCAGTTTTCATTCCAATTCCAAAGAAAGGCAATGCCAAAGAATGCTCAAACTACCACACAATTGCACTCATCTCACATGCTAGTAAAGTAATGCTCAAAATTCTCCAAGCCAGGCTTCAGCAATACATGAAACGTGAACTTCCTGATGTTCAAGCTGGTTTTAGAAAAGGCAGAGGAACAAGAGATCAAATTGCCAACATCTGCTGAATCATGGAAAAAGCAAGAGAGTTCCAGAAAAACATCTATTTATGCTTTATTGACTATGCCAAAGCTTTTGACTGTGTGGATCACAAGAAACTGTGGAAAATTCTGAAAGAGATGGGAATACCAGAGCACCTGACCTGCCTCTTGAGAAATCTGTATGCAGGTCAGGAAGCAACAGTTAGAACTAGACATGGAACAACAGACTGGTTCCAAATAGGAAAAGGAGTACGTCAAGGCTGTATATTGTCACCCTGCTTATTTAACTTCTATGCAGAGTACATCATGAAAAATGCTGGACTGGAAGAAACACAAGCTAGAATCAAGATTCCTGGAAGAAATATCAATAACCTCAGATATGCAGATGACACAACCCTTATGGCAGAAAGTGAAGAGGAAACTAAAAAGCCTCTTGATGAAAGTGAAAGTGGAGAGTGAAAACGTTGGCTTAAAGCTCAACTTTCAGAAAATGAAGATCATGGCATTTAGTCCCATCACTTCATGGGAAATAGATGGGGAAAAAGTGGAAACAGTGTCAGACTTTATTTTTCTGGGCTCCAAAATCACTGCAAATGGTGACTACAGCCATGAAATTAAAAGACACTCCTTTGAAGGAAAGTTATGACCAACCTAGATGATATATTCAAAAGCAGAGACATTACTTTGCTGACTAAGATCCATCTAGTCAAGGCTATGGTTTTTTCCTGTGGTCATGTATGGATGTGAGAATTGGACTGTGAAGAAGGTTGAGCGCCAAAGAATTGGTGCTTTTGAACTGTGGTGTTGGAGAAGACTCTTGAGAATCCTTTGGACTGCAAGGAGATCCAACCAGTCCATTCTGAAGGAGATCGGCCCTGGGATTTCTTTGGAAGGAATGATGCTAAAGCTGGAACTCCAGTACTTTGGCCACCTCATGCGAAGAGTTGACACATTGGAAAAGACTCTGATGCTGGGAGGGATTGGGGGCAGGAGGAGAAGGGGATGACCGAGGATGAGATGGCTGGATGGCACCACTGACTCGATGGACGTGAGTCTGAGTGATCTCCGGGAGTTGGTGATGGACAGGGAGGCCTGGCGTGCTGTGATTCATGGGGTCGCAAAGAGTCAGACACGACTGAGTGACTGGACTGAACTGAACTGACATACAACACAGAATAGGTTTGATATGTACAACACAATGATTCGACTTGCATACATTATGATATGATTAGCACAATAAGTCTAGTTAATGTATCATCCTGTATAGATACAAAAGAAACAAAAAACAACAAACTTCTTCTGACGAGAACTCTTAGGATTTATTCCTTTAGCAATTTCATATATGTCCCACAGCAGTACTAATTAATAGTGCTCATGTTGTACATGATATGTCTAGTGCTTACTTATAACTGGGAATTTGTACAGTTTGAGCCCTTCATCCAATTGGATGAAGCCCTTCATCCAATCTTTCTACCTACTCCCTACCTGTGATAATCACAAAATTACTTCTTTTACTATGAGTTTCTTTAAAAAAAAAAAAAAACAAAAAACTTTCCACACATAAGTGAGATTATACAGTATTTGTCTTTCTCTTTCTGACTTATTTCACTTAGCATAATGCCCTCAAAGTCCACTCATAGTGTCACCAATGCCATGATTTTCTCCTTTTTGTGGCTGAAACATACTTCATATATACATACATATGCTGGCAACTTCTTTAGCCATTTAGCCATCATTGCATACTTAGGTTGTTTCCAAGTCTTGGTTATTGTAAATAATGCTGGAATGAACATATGAGAAGAAGATATCCCTTTGACATATTTAGTTTCCTTCAGATACACACTAGACCCTTGAACAACATAAGTCTGAGCTATGGGTGTCTACTTATGTGTGGATTTTTTCAATAATTACCTTCAGAACTAGCTCTGTAGTTGGTTTTGGTTGAATCTGCAGATATAGAATGACAGATACAGAACTACAGATGCAGAAGTCCTAATATGGGACCTGAGCATCCCCAAACTTTGTTATCCCTAGTGGTTCCTGGACCCCTGTTGCTACCAATGGTATCTTCTGTATACTTCTGGGTATATAGAAGTATAATTGCTAGCTCATATGCTATCTCTATTTTTAATTTTTTGAGGAGTTTGAGTGTCTTTTAATGTTCTTTTGGCCAAATATTACTTCTCATTTAAAGATTAGTAACATTCATCCATATAATTTTTTTTCATATGTGGGCTTTTTGTTATGAAATAATACATGGGAATGATTAGGAAGAAAAAAGATGCAGATTAGCTCAATATAAAAAATATATGACAATCATCACTTCATCTTGTCACTTATAAAAATTAAGCTGCTTGCTATTTCCTTTTTTTAAAACAGATGAATAGAGAACATTTTATACGATTTTTAATATAAATGATATGTTACAAGAATTAATGTAACAATTGTGCACCATCTATTTTTAAAGGTATCTTTACATTGCTTGCTCTGGGAGTTTTTGATGGACTGGGAGGCCTGATATTCTGTGGTCCATGGGGTTGCAAACGGACAGACATGACTGAGATACTGAATTGAATTGAACTTACATTGCTTGGAGATTTGAGTTGAATACTTCTTGAAATGGAGATAACTGGCTGAGTTTTTATAAGGCCCTATAGTGATTGGTTTTTATAGGAATTTTACTCAAAGATCTCTGTACTAGACTAGATATTCATAAGTCAAAGAGAAACTAGCTGTATTTTTATAATGGCTAACTTACTGCAGAGCATAAGTGAGGAGATAATACTCTGCTTAATGCCTCATCCTTCCTGTGTACCTGGTCAGGGCTCAAGATGACCACTGTATATGGTTCCCTGAAATTTGTCAGAGGAGTAGAGACAGACAAAGCATCAAAATATCCTTGAACGTGGGCTTTGAATCTTACTCCCATATGTTCAGGAGCTTTTATGTTATGAAAAGTGAAAGTGTTAGTTGCTCAGTCATGTCCGACTCTTTTTGACACCATGGATAGCCCAAAAGATTCCTCTGTCCATGGGATTTTTCAGGCCAGAATACTGGAGTGGGTAACCTTTCCCTTCTCCAGAGAATCTTCCTGGCCCAGGAATTGAACCCAGGTCTCCTTCACTGCTGGCAGATCCCTTGCCATCTGATCCAGCAGGGAAACCTGGTACTTTTTTATGTTACAGTGACCAATTTTATTGGATAGTGAATTGTGCATATTGATATAGCCAAATAGATTTATTTGCTGTATTCTTTTTTCTAATTTTATTTCTTAATTATATTTAACTTAGAAAACAGTAATTGATGAATGACTTTTACTACTTTAGAGAACTAATTACCTCAACTCTAACACAGATTATACAAATTTTATCAAGCAGAACAGTACCTTTACTATCAACTCAAAAACTGTTTCTTAACTGTCAGATATACTACTATCTAATGGAAACATCTAGGAGAGTTTTACAAATTTTTATTTCACTTAAAAATCTAGGCCTTTAAGAATCTACTAAGAAATCTAACTAAAATAAAAGTATATAAATCCAATATAAGTATCTTAACTTAGGCTGCTGTAACAGATAACCAAAGATTGGTGGCTTAAACAATAGCCATTTGTTTTTCATTATTCTGAATGAAAGTTTTAAACCAGGACGCCAGTTCTGTGTGATCAAATTATGGTTAGGACTCTGTTTGTGGCTTACAGATGGCTGTTTTCTTGCTTTATCCTCAAATGGTGGAGAGGTGAGTAGGGAGCAGGTAAGGAGAACAGGCTCTCTACCCTCTTCTTATGAGGGCACTAATCTCACCCTGAGGATTACACCCTCATGACCTCTTCTAACCCTAGCTATTCTCCAAAGGCCCTTCCTTTAAATACCATTACATTGGGATTTATGTCTTCAACATATGAATTTTGGTGGGACACAAACTACTACATTAACTACTAGGAATTGTGTTCATGATATTAATTCCTCCAAAGATTACATATAAAGTATTATGAATAAAAATTTAAATGGCTTTTGTTTTCATAAAACACACAGATATTACTGTGGATCTTACTGTAGAAGCATCTTAATTACTGCCTAAGTGATTTACGGTCTTGTGATGGAACTTCTACTGCTTCAGTAAACAAAAGAAAGCAATTTCAAATTCAATTATTAAAATACTAACATTAGTTTGGTATGGAACCAAACAGAAAATTACTTTGTCCATGGCTTAAAAAGTAACATTATCCACAGTGTGAAGTAACTTGAAACCATTATGGAGCCAAATGCAATGATATTGAATAACTTTATTTTTCTTGATGTATTCCAAGAGCTATATTTTATTAAATCAAAACTAAACTAGTCTCACCTGGGACTTTTCCAGGAAGACTCCTCTTGTAAGCTTTTATCTCAAAAATGAGAGGATGAAACATTTGTTCACTTCTATTTTGTTGAACACCTCTTGCACTCTTCAAACATATGTATATTTTGCCTTTTTCATTTCTGTTTCTCTTCCATCTTTTTGTCTTTTTCTTCCATAAAGTGAACAGAGGTTTAAAAAATATGTAATTATACAAAAATGCTAAGGTGCATTTTTTCACGTTAATGTATCCTAATTGAGATGCACAATAGATTTGATGATAAGTCACAGCTTAGATGTTTCTTGATGTTTCTTTCTTAGTGATTCACTACTAATGGTGAATCTTATAAGTGTTTTCTCTTGGTGTGAAATATAGTTTAATAAAACACTTAGCATAAGCACTTAGCTGTGGACATGTACAAGGTGGCTATTGTTTGCTCTGTACTACTAATCATAGAGCAAGAAAAAACAAATGAAGCAAAATGATCTTGCCCCTGAGGGCTGATAATATAGCATCAGTTCAGTTGCTCAGTTGTGTCCGACTGTTTGTGACCTCGTGAACAGCAGCATGCCAGGCTTCCCTGTCCATTACCAACTCCCAGAGTCCACCCAAACCCATGTCCATTGAGTTGGTGATGCCATCCAACCATCTCATCCTCTGTTGTGCCCTTCTCCTCCCGCCTTCAATCTTTACCAGCATCAGGGTATTTTCAGATGAGTTAGCTCTTTGCATCAGGTGGCCAAAGTATTGGAGTTTCAGCTTCAACAACAGTCCTAACAATGAAAACCCTGGACTGATTTCCTTTACGATGGATTGGTTGGATCTCCTTGCAGTCCAAGGGACTCTCAAGAGTCTTCTTCAACATCACAGTTCAAAAGCATCAATTTTTCAGCACTCAGCTTTATAGTTCCAAAGAATAGCAAGGAAAGATAAGAAAGATTTCCTCAGCAATCAGTGCAAAGAAATAGAGGAAAACAACAGAATGGGAAAGACTAGAGATCTCTTAAAAAAAAAAAAATTAGAGATACCAAGGGAATATTTCATGCAAAGATGAGCACAATAAAGAACAGAAATGGTAGTTTTGGAAAACTCAGCAGTGGCCACAGGACTGGAAAAGGTCAGTTTTCATTCCAATTCCAAAGAGAGACAATGCCAAAGAATGTTCAAACTACTGCACAATTACACTCATCTCACACACTAGTAATTTAATGCTCAAAATTTTCCAAGCCAAGCTTCAGCAATACGTGAACCATGATCTTCCAGATGTGTAAGCTGGTTTTAGAAAAGGCAGAGGAACCAGAGATCAAATTGCCAACATCTGCTGGATCATCGAAAAAACAAGACAGTTTCAGAAAAACATCTATTTCTGCTTTATTGACTATGCCAAAGCCTTGACTGTGTGGATCACCATAAACTGTGGAAAATTCTGAAAGAGATAGGAATACCAGACCACCTGACTTGCCTTTTGGGAAAGCTGTATGAAGGTCAGGCAGCAACAGTTAGAACTGGACGTGGAACAACAGACTGGTTCCAAATAGGAAAAGGAGTACGTCAAGGAAAAGGAGTACCTCAAGGCTGCATATTGTCACCCTGCTTATTTAACTTATATGCAGAGTACATCATGAAAAAGGCTGGGCTGGAGGTAGCACAAGCTGGAATCAAGATTGCCGGGAGAAATATCAATAATCTCAGATATGTAGATGACACTATTCTCATGGCCGAAAGTGAAAGAAGTACTAAAAAGCCTCTTGATGAAAGTGAAAGAGGAGAGTGGAAAAGTTAGCTTAAAGTTCAACATTCAGAAAACTAAGATCATGGTATCTGGTCCCATCACTTCATGGGAAATAGATGGGGAAACCATGGCAACAGTGGCTGACTTTATTTTTCTGGGCTCCAAAATCACTGCAGATGGTAACTGCAGCCATGAAATTAAAAGACACTTACTCCTTGGAAGGAAAGTCATGACCAACTTAGACAGCATATTGAAAAATAGAGACATTACTTTGTCACCAAAAGTCCGTGTAGTTAAGGCTATGGTTTTTCCAGTGGTCATGTATGGATAATATAGCATGGCAAAAGAGTACATAATAAATCTGAGCTCACTATCTCAATAACATCTATTTTAATATTTTCAATTGTCTCTAATCTTTTCCCTCTTAATTTCTGCCTCCCTGTTACTGTGTCCTTGGTCACCAACTTCAAAGAAAAACAAAAAGAAAAGTTCTACCACCAATGTACTATCAAAATTGTAGAAAAGTCACTGTTATTTAGTTGCTACATCACATTCGACTCTTGCTAAGACCCCATGGACTATATAGCCAATCAGGCTACTCTGTCTGTAGGTTTTTCCAGGCAAGAATACTGAAGTGTCTTGCCATTTCCTTCTCCAGGAGATCTTCTTGACACAGGAATCAAACCTGCATCCCCTGCATTCGCAGAGAGATTCTTTACCACTGAGCCAATAGACAAGTAAGTAAGTAAGTAAAGTTGCTCAGTCGTGTCCGACTCTTTGTGACCCCATGGACTGTAGCCTACCAGGCTCCCCCCTACATGGGATTCTCCAGACAAGAGTATTGGAGTGGGTTTTGATTCAACTAACAGTTCATTTTCTATTAAAAAGTGTTGAAGTAGATCTAAAGTCTTAGGTCTTCTTATCATGTGTTTTTCTAAGTATATGTGACCCTTAGGGGAATATTTGGTAGTCTCAAGATTTTTGTATTTTCTACACACTGAGAACTACCAAATGAAAGCACTATCCTCCTCCTCTTCTCTGAAATTTAGGATAGCTATGTCTAACTCCCTAGATAGTATATCTCTATGGATTTTAACAGATACTTCAAACCCAAAATGTGTGAAAGTTCTTTGGGTATTTGCACTCGTTCTCATCACAGAAACAGATAAAAGCTTGTTTCTCCTTTAGCGATCATGGCACCTTTATCATTCTAAGTAAACAAGGAAAAAGTCCTATAGTAATTTTTGCCTTGTGTTCATCTCTCATATCCAATTCATGAACAAATCATGTAAACTTTCCATTTAAAATGAATCCAGATACTTTTGCTTCTGACCATGACAGGATACTGGACTAGGATTAGCCTTTTCTTTTTTTTTTTCCTTGTCCATTTCTTTTATTTTAAAAAAATTAGTTATTTTTGAATTGAAGGATAATTGGTTATATGT
>SJYT01043635.1:139082-217622 GCA_006410635.1 Cephalophus harveyi
AAAAAAAAAAAAAACACTGGGAAACTGGATAAGTCTATAACTATTTTTTAGATATTGGAAAATAGGAGTCTTAGAGATGTGGTTCTTATGAAAAAAGAAGCAAATGAGCCTTATGTTTGCACAGGATCTTGATATGGAGGAAATTTCTAGAACGCAGTGCATCAAAGAGAAATACAAGGAGGATATATGAGTCTTATTGATGTGAAGAAACAGCAATGAGTTTGGGGAGGCTGAGGAAGCTAACATTTTCAAGAAGCAGTACTGAATAAGAGGGAGTTGCTTAGTGTGCCTGGAGCTTTTTGGCTGTAAAAGTGTGCAATCTGTAAGGACAGGCAACCAACAACTACTGGGGAAATAAAATCTCAAAAACTTGAGGAACTCAAACAGGTTGAAAGATGTTAGAATTCCAACCACCCAGAATGAAGAGATGTTAGTGAGTACTGAAGCTAGTCAGGGGAAACCCAGATAATTTCTTCTTTAGATAGAGCATGACAATAGCCCTAGAATAATTTTTGTTGTTTTTTTTTACCAGATCTGCCATAACAAAGGTGAAACCATCACTAACTATGGATCAAGATGGTTCTTGGATAAAATAATTGCTGGTATGAATAAAAATGTTTTAAGGAAAACAAAATAAAATATAGGTACTCTAAGTTATTCACAGTATTTATCATTCAGTGAAAATTACAAGTGATATGAAGAGCTGAATAATATGGACAAAGGGTATAAAATATGCTCAAGGTTAAGAGAGGAAAATTTGATTGACTAAAAGTAGGTATACACACTCAATGAAAACTGAAAACACATGAATGCTCAAAAAGTTTGAAAGAATGTCTTTTATGTTGATTTTCTAACATATAATTTTTATTCAAATACCTATGATTCAAATGTTTTCCAAGACTTAAGTGCTAGGTGTTTGATTTATCTTCCAAATATATTTTTCCCATATGTATCTTCAGTACTTTCCAAATTATTTCTACAGCTTTAAAATAAGATTGCTGCTAAATCACTTCAGTCATGTCTGACTCTGTGTGAGCCCATAGATGGCAGCCCACCAGGTTCCCCCATCCCTGGGATTTTCCAGGCAAGAACACTGGAGTGGGTTGCCATTTCCTTCTCCAATGCATGAAAGTGAAAAGTGAAAGTGAAGTCGCTCAGTCATGTCCGACTCTTAGTGACCCCATGGACTTAGCCTACCAGGCTCCTCCACCCATGAGATTTTTCCAGGCAAGAGTACTGGAGTGGATTGCCGTTGCCTTCTCCAAAATCAGATTAACAGATTTAATTTAAATACTTCCAGGCATACCTGAGAATGGTATGCCGCTGGTATGCAAGTCAAGAAGCAACAGTTAGAACCAGGCATGGAGAAATGGACTCCTTCAAATTGGCAAAGAAGTATGTCAAGGCCGTATATTGTCATCCTGCTTAGGTAACTTACATGCAGTGTACATCATATTAAATGCCAGTGTGGATGAATCACAAGGTGGAATCAAGATTGCCAGGAGAAATATCAACAACTGCAAAAATGCAGATAATACCATGGCAAAATAGCAAAGAGGAACTAAAAACCTCTTGATGAGGGCGAAAAAGGAGACAAAGAATGTTGGCTTAAAACTCATTATTCATAAAACTAAGTTCATGGCATCTGGTCCCATCACTTCATGGCAAATAGATGGGGGAAAAGATACAGAATTTATTTTCTTGGGCTCCAAAATCATTACTGGCACTGACTTCAGCCATGAAATTCAAAGACTCTTGCTTCTTGGAAGAAAGCCTATGACAAAATTAACATATTAAAAAGCATAGACATAACTCTGCCGACAAAGGTCTGTATAGTCAAAGCTACGGTTTTTCTAGTAGCTATGTACAGATGTGAGAACTGGACCATAAAGAAGGCTGAGCACTGAAGAATCAATGCTTTCTAACTGTGGTGCTGAGGAGATTCTTGAGAGTCCCTTGGACAGCAAGAAGATTAAACCAGTCAATCCTAAAGGAGATCAATCCTGAATATTCAGTGGAAGGACTGATGCTGAAGCTGAAACTCCAATACTCTGGCTAAGTGATGTGAAGAAAAATTCATTGGCAAAAACACTGATGCTGTGAAAGATTGAGGGTGATGGGAAAAGGGGGAGACAGAGGATGAGATGGTTGAATGGCATCACTGACTCAAAGGACATGAGTTTGAGCAAGCACTAGGAGATGGTGAAGGACAGGGAAGCCTGGCATGCTGCAGTCCATGGAGTTACAGAGTCAGACATAACTTGGCTACTGAACAACAAGACACACTTTAATAAAATGTTTGTTAGATTAAACAAGAATGTGGCTATAAACTGCTAAAGCATGCCATCAGTAATATCTGCACTATTTAAGATGGCACCAGGCACTGATAGACTCCTATTGAATGGATATTTAGAGTGTGGTGTAAACTTAGTGGAAGAACTTTGTAAACATCATCAGGTCAACTACTATTGCTACATACTTTTTTGCTAAAGTAGAGTCAGCTGCCTCTATCTGGAATTGGCTGTCACCTATGTTATCCCTTCCCTGTTCTCTGTTCTCATAAGTGTGTTATCCTTATATACATTTGTATTTATCACTTGACAATATAATTGTAATTTATTATGTATTTACCACAAAGTTATGCATGGTTAGTAGATAAGAACCATCATATAGTTGCCTCTATAATCTTGCAGCTAGGCCAATAATAAATCATCATAAAATTTCACTGAGCAAACAAATAATATACAAGATTTCAGAAGTAACTTGGCTCTGTGAGAAAGGGCCTTCCCTGTCTTGTTGCTTGAAGGTAGAACTTCTATGAGCACTTTAAACTTCTATTCTAAAGTTTAGATATCTGTTGAAATGCAAAAAACAGTTAGATATGTTAATCTGCAGTTAGCACAGAACTTGAAACAAAATTCCCGTTTTTAATTAAAATTTTATAGGGAGAAAATGTAGACTTCCATGCAGTTCTAAGAAATAACATAAATTCCAAGGACCTTTTCCTAGTTACTCCCAATTCTAATGTCTTGAAATACTATAATATGATTTTTCTGTTGGTGTTTGGTTGAAATAGGGCAAGTATTGACAAACACATTCTGTTGTTAGATCTCTCTGTTCTGTTTATTTGTTTGTATGTGGTGTTGTTTAGTTTTTTTTTTTTTTTTTATAAAATAGGCTTTTCTCTGATCTTCTTTTGGTTTGTTTGTATGTGCTTTTTTTTTTCATTGTTTTTTATTTTATGTGATGGTTTTTCATAGGGATAATAGACTTTTCTTTGAACTTTTCTGTTGTGTGCCTGTTGATCTAGGTGGTGGTCTCTGCAGTGCCTTGTCTGGGACATATGAAGGAAAGGAAACGCAGGGGCCTCATCATTATGTTTGTGAAGTCTCTAGTCAGTCTTCCTTCTTCTTTCCATCTTTCAGAGTGTTCATATGCTTCTTTGTTTTATGATATCCAGGGTTTTTAGGTTGTAAGAATGAGGACTGGGAGGAATGACATTTGTGCATATTGGTGAACCAGATATGTTTTCAAAATATATCAGTAGAATGGGTTTGTAATTTATGGGAATGGAAAACAGTTACAAATGAGATTTACCTAGATTAAGCAAATAAACTGTAGGCTGTATGTTTTAAATAGCAGAAGAGGAACCACAAATGGGAAAGAAAGTAATATGAGAAATATGGCAATACAAAAGACAAATTTTGATTGCTATGCCATCTTTTTCCTAAGAGATGGCTCAAGATGACAATATTTCTAAACACACAGAGATTCTCAAAGCACTGACTATAAAGAGGGAGGAAATAGTGTCCAACTATAGAAACAGAATTTAATTTGAGTGAACTGAAGAAGCATCAAACCTATCATATTATACCTAGCCCTTCTTCCAAATAGAAGTGAGATTATAATTTAGATATCTGCAGAAAACAAACATTTGCATTAAATGTGTTTGTAGAATACAATGCTACAGAGAGGGAGGGAAGAAAAAAACAGGGAAAATAAAATTTGTTACAGATTTCAGATCATTGAGCCCTGATGTAAAATTTCCTTGTCCTGTTAACAATTTGTTGTTGTTTAGTTGCTCAGTTGTGTCTAACTCTCTGCTACCCCATGGGCTGCAGATGCCAGGCTTCTCTGTCCTTCACCATCTCCTGAAGCTTGCTCAAACTATGTCGATCAAGTTGGTGATGCCATTCAACCATCTCGTCATCTGTCATCCCCTTCTCCTCCTGCCTTCAGTCTTTTCCAGTAGCAGGGTATTTTCCAATGAATCGACTGTTTGCATTGTTAGTCATAGGAAGTCATGAACAGATAAATCAAATAGAAAACTGTACTTGTTATTTGAGGCAATTAAAGAGGCATGACTATGGAAATAATCAGATTGGCAAATCCACATTAAGGAAGAGCACCCATCATCTGTATGATCAGGGACTTAACTACTGTGTCTAAAAGTACTAAGGCATCTGATGTTTGCATGCTGCTTAATGAAACAACAATCCTGACAAATTTTAAATTTTTTAGAGTAAAAGCTTGTTTAAGCATTGTTGTAATGCTGTTCAAGTCTCATCAACTGGGAGTACAAGACCAAAATTCCCCATGGAGGATGGAGATGATTTGGTATTTATGGTCATTTAATCAATTTGCTTTATTTAGTAATAGTAGAAAATGCAGCTGATTTATCAGCAGTGGCTGTATGATATGATCATTCCACACTCCAGAATTTTGTAACTGGTAAGATGTTATAATTTTGTCTACAAGGAAAGATTTGGAACTTTTATTCATAAAAACTCTTCTTTAATAACAAAATTTAAAAGGAAAGTGTTCATTAAAATAGTAACAGAGCCAAACTTCAGTATTCTCAAATAAGGCATAATATTTTAATAAATAAACCAGTGTTTAAAAGAAAGAGGAAAATAAATTTGTTTATAGACCATATGAGTAGCTGTTTCATTGATGTAATTATAAATAGGAAAAATCAGTTTTCTATATAACTATAATTATCTCCTTGAAACTAGAGAAAATGAGAATGATTTTTTTTCAAATGTGAAAATATAGGGGATATAGCTAGTGCCGATGGTGATTTTTCTGGCTAGTGAATAAATTTTGGGACCAGATTCCATGATCTTAGTTTTTTGAATGTTAAGTTTTAAGCCAGCTTTTTCAGTCTCCTGTTTCACTTTCATCAAAGGCTCTTTAGTTCCTCTTCATTTTCTGCCATAAGGGTGGTATCAGCTGCATATCTGAGGTTATTGATATTTCTCCCACAATCTTGATTCAAGCTTGTGCTTCATCCAGCCCCACATTTTGCATGATGAACTCTGCATATAAGTTAAATAAGCAGGGTGACAATATACAGTCTTGGCATACTGCTTTCCCAATTTGCAACTAGTCTGTTGTTCCACGTCCAGTTCTAACTGTTGCTTCTTGACCTGCATACTGATTTCTCATAAGGCAGGTCAGGTGGTCTGGTATTTCCGTCTCTTGAAGAATTTTCCACAGTTTGTTTTGATGCACATAGTTAAAGGCTTTGATGCAATCAATAAAGCAGAAGTAGATGTTTTTCTGGAATTCTCTTTATTTTTCTAGGATCCAACAGATGTTGGCAGTCTGATCTCTGGTTCCTCTACGTTTTCTAAATCCAGCTTGAACATCTGAAAGTTCCCTGTTCATGTACTGTTGAAGCCTGGCTTGGAGAATTTTGAACATTGCTTTGCTAATGTGTGAGGTGAGCACAATTTTACGATAGTTTGAACATTCTTTGGTGTTTCCCTTCTTTGGGATTGGAATGAAAACCGACCTTTTCCAGTCCTGTGGCCACTGCTGAGTTTCATAAATGTGTGGCATATGAGTGAAGCACTTTCCCAGCATCATCTTTTAGGATTTTAAATAGCTTAACTGGGATTCCATGACCTCCACTAACTTTGTTCACAGTGATGCTTCCTAAGGCCCACTTGACTTCGCATTCCAGGATGTTTCACTCTAGGTGAGTGATCATGCCATCGTGGTTATCTGGGTCATGAAGATCTTTTTTGTATAGTTCTTCTGTGTATTCTTGCNTTAACTGGGATTCCATGACCTCCACTAACTTTGTTCACAGTGATGCTTCCTAAGGCCCACTTGACTTCGCATTCCAGGATGTTTCACTCTAGGTGAGTGATCATGCCATCGTGGTTATCTGGGTCATGAAGATCTTTTTTGTATAGTTCTTCTGTGTATTCTTGCAACCTCTTCATAATATATTTTGCTTCTGTTGGTTCCATACCATTTCTGTCCTTTATTGTGCCCGTCTTTACATGAAAAGTTCCCTTGGTAATCTCTAATTTTCTTGAAGAGATCGCTAGTCTTTCCCATTTTATTGTTTCATCTTTTCTTTGCACTGATCACTGAGTAAGGCTTTCTTCTCTCTCCTTGCTATTCTTTGGAACTCTGAATTCAGATGAGTATGTTTCCTTTTCTCCTTTGCCTTTAGCTTCTCTTCTTTTCTCACCTATTTGTAGGCCTCCTCTGAGAACCATTTGGCCTTTTTGCATTTCTTTTTCTTGGGTGTGGTCTTGATCCCTGCCTTCTGTACAATGTCATGAACCTCCATCTATAGTCCATCAGGCATTCTGTCTATCAGATATAATCCCTTGAATCTATTTGTCACTTCCACTGTATACTCATAAGGGATTTGATTTGGGTCATACCTGAATGGTTTAGTGGTTTTACTTATTTTTTCAACTTAAGTCTTAATTTTGTAATAAGGAGTTCATGATCTGAGCCACAGTTTGCTCCTGGTAATTTTTTTTTTTTTTTTCTGACTGTATGGAGCTTCTTCATTTTTGGCTGAAAAGAATATAATCCATCTGATTTCAGTATTGACTATCTGGTGATGTCCATTTTTAGAATATTCTCTTGTGTTGTTGGAAGAGGGTGTTTGTTATGACCGGTGTGTTCTCTTGGCCAAACTCTGTTAGCCTTTGCCCTTTTTGATTTTGTACACCAAGGTCAAATTCTCCTGTTACTCCAGTTATCTCTTGACTTTCTACTTTTGCTTTCCAGTCCCCTATGATGTAAAGGACATTTTTTTTTTTTTTTGGTGTTTGTTTAAGGAGGTCTTGTAGGTTTTCATCAAACCGTTCAATTTCAACTTCTTTAACATTACTGATTGGGGCATTGACTTGGATTACTGTGATATTAAATGGTTTGCCTTCGATGATATCAATGATATCTCTTGTGTTACTAAAGAAAAGTCACTTAATAGTTGATGCCTCAGTTTTCTATCTGTGACATGATGATAATAATTAAGCAATAAATCTACCTACCTTGTCGGTTTGCTGAAGGATTGAAATAAGAGAAGTAGTTATAAAGAGCTTAGAACAGTACCTGTTATATAGGAGTTTTTCCTTAATCTCTTCATGGTTGCACTTTTTAAAATTGATTGTCAACAAAGGCCAAATGTTGCTAAACATGCATGCCAGACTTGTATGAGTAGGGATAATATTGTTTTATTCTTTAGATGGAAATTATAAAAGTGAAATAGAAAATGTATACCAAGGAACTAGTTATACTTTTAATGAGACAAAGTAAATGCCCATTGCATTGGAAGCTGGAGAAGACAATGTATTCTTCATGAAATGTTCAGTTCCAACTCTTATGTTGTCTTTGTTCTCCCAAATCTTCAAGGGTAGCAGTTTTACATAGCACCAAGCAGCTTCACCAAAATAAAGGATTGTCCATGTATTCTTATAAATAAGGAAGAAGTCACTTGAACAATCACAGCTAAAAATCTTCAAGGTATAGAAAGTACAAATTATAGTTTAAACATCATAATAGCTAAAATAGCTTTTTTTAAATTTGGATAATTTATTTATCCTCCTCAGAGTTTAAAATCTATAATTTAAAATTCATAAACTTTTGTTTCTAGAAAAAAGACCTAATACTCTGTTTGTTCCCAACTGTAGAACTTTTGAATATTGTAGACCTTTAAAAAATAGATTAATGATGAATTAGAAATCAGATTTTACTAGAAATATCTAAGTTTATTGATTACAATGGTAACGTGAGAGAAATGAGATATTATTTATTGAATTATATAGTAAACAATAAGGTCACTGGAAAGCACAAAGTTCAAAAATGAAGTATAAGCTTAGTGGTCTTTGTTCTCCTAAAATTATTAAAATAATTTATAGTAGCATATGTTTACATTTTTTGCTGCTCTATCTACTGTAATTGAGTATGTGCCATAGATCCATGATATGTTTTCAAATGTATTATGACTGTTTCCTTTTGGCTTTGACTAAGATCAAGTGTTATGTGTTGTCTCAAGGGACTCTAGCCTGCAAAAGCCAAGAAACAGATTGTTATCTAATAAGCATTTTAACTAAAATGATGGTAACCAATATTACACTATGTGTTTGATTATTTATGAGTAATCCATTGCTCAGTAAAGATGTTCAAAGCATTAGCCATAATGAATCTTCATCATTGTCAACCATGTCAGAAGGTAATCACACTCCATATTTTTTTTCCTATTCTTTTAACTCTTTTTCTTTTGCCACTTGATTTGTTAAACAAAAAATAAGCTAAGTATAGCTTAAAGTCATAAACCCTATTGGTTTAGAAGTATTTGACTTTTTCTTTTCTGCTGTCAAGATATTAATGGAACACCTATTTTATTCGCTGTAGCATTTTTACAGACTCCTTAGGAGAGAGGTAATTATATAATGTATCGATATTAGATAGTGTGTGTGTGTGTCTGTGTGTGTGTGTGTCTGTCTGTCTGTCCCTACAGAGTCCCAGAGAAAATTGGGAGGAACTGCACTTTTTTAAGATTCCCATGTTTCAGCAAATAGTTTCCTTGCCTTCATTCAACTGTCAACACTCAGGTGTAACCAATTAAGATGTATCACTGTGTGATGGGGAATCACTCATTTCTTATCCATTACTTGTATTTCTCATTCTTTGCTCAGATAAATCATATATTATTGGAACAAAGAGGAAATCTACTAAGCTCAAAAAATACATCTGCTGTCCTCCTTTGTAGTTAAGGCTACTATTTGACCTTACCTTATAACCTGTCACTGGGGCTCCTGGAGAAATACTTTAAAACACACACACACACTCCTGACCATTTTGACTATTGGTTACTTGTATTTCTACTTCTTTCCACACTCATGGCTGTCACTGTGTGATTGCCTGGTTTTCCCTGAGGATGGCAGAGTAGAAAGGTAAAAAGATACTGTGGGGGTTACTAGACCTCAGCAGCCCTGGATTGTCTCCAGATTTATCATTAAGTGACAGATTCCTCATTAATTTTGTCTGAGTCAGTCCCTTCTAGAAATCTTATATTCACAGTGAAATCCAATCCCTAGCATCTTTATAAGCCATGTATATTTTAGAAAGTACTTTGTAAGAACATAATGCTTTAAGTATCTAAAAAAAGTGATTGATCAAATCTTAGATTCTGAAGTTGAAGCTTCAGTTTTTATGACACATGAAACTTAAGATATTTTATAGTTACACTTAGTTGCCCTTATTAGGAGTATATGGCAATATAGAAAAATATTATGCTTTAAGCATGGACTATTCTCATTTGGGAATTAATCAAATCCTAGAATACTAACCTTGACAGACTGTACAATTGCAGGAAAGGAGGAAACATTTTTATCCTGCCCAAAATATCCTCAGGGCCTAGCCAATGATTTAAAACATGGAAGATTCTAAATAAATGCTTTGAAATAGTTGAGTCAATTAATGAAAAGATGGACAAACACAGGTTGTACCCAAACGAACAAAACTCATAAAATGTGGTCATTCTTCTTTGATGTTAAAAGACTTTTGTGAATGATTTCTGCCCTTGAATAAGCTCAACAAATAGTGCCCTGCAGTCCACATACAGGCTTTTGTTTTCTGAGGTGTCTTTTTCCCTTCTCTTCCTCCCTTCTCCTGGTAACCTCCTCCACTTATCCCCTTCTCATTCCTTCCTTTTCCCCTCTCCTTCCTCTCTCCTTCCCTCCCTTCTTTTCCCTTTTTTCTTTCTTTATTTTGTTGTCTCTCATTAGCCCATTTGCTTAGTGCCCCCAGCCTCCATATTTTCAGCAAGACTCTGTGATCAAGAATCTGACTTTTTGAACCAAAGAGATATTAAGAGTGAACACATATGTGTGTGCCTTCTTTTCATGATAAAAAGAAATCCACTGAATTGTTTTCCAATATACATGCCGTTTTTTTTCTTTATCTCTTAACCCCGGTTTTCTTTGCTATGTAAGCAGAATAAAATTTTTACTGATTAGTTTACATGGCCTAGACCTCATATAAGCTTAGAAGCAGAATCAAAATATCATTTCTTCCTAGAATATTACATTTTAAACCCACTTAAAACATAACAACGTGTAGAGATAGAAAGTGATTTTACTACAGCCTCCAAATATTAGATTGCACATCTCACCAAAATTGATTTTCAATACCTAAGTACAGGATAAAAATATTGCAGCCTGTTTTAAAAATAAATTGACCAAGTTTACTGATTCTAGATAAATTTCAACTACTACTCCTCATATCTTTAGTTTGATCTTGAACTTAATATCATATTGACCCCTGACTCTGTCTCTGGTCAGCTAGATAAAGTCCTGAAATGGGTTTGTATAATTTTATGCTGCATTTGTTAGTGTCTCTTAGATGAAAGTACAGCCAATATTGGGAAATAAAAGACTTTCTGTTCTTTGGATTCACTGGAAATCTTTGCTCATATAAACACATTTGAGATTCAACTTAAGAAACTGACCTTAGTTTATCATTGAAATAGACAACTAAAAAGTGTTCAGGAGGAGTCTCTGGACTTAAAAAAAAAATTCCAAGTATCAGCCTTTGGCATAGCAATATTCTAGAGTCACATCACAGGTTGTAGGTTCATTTCTGTATTGATGTTTAAAAGTGTATATGATATATATGTTTCAGGAGGTGATTTAATATTATATCCATCACAAAACTCTGAGTCACTCACAAAGTGAAGAATATCGTACTGAACTGCATGGCATCAACTGTGATGTTATCACCTCTGACATCAACATAACCTTCTCTGAGAGGCCAATTCCCAGAAAAACTGCCAGAGCACAGGTTTTAGGAGAAAATGGATACAAAATATATTAATTTAGAGGCATCAATGCTGTTTCCCCAGTTTCCATTGGTGTTCAACATAAAATGGTTATCACTGTTTTATTTTGATGTTAAACCTTTTTAAATTTTTCAAGTGTATAAAGTTGAGTAAGATTTGAATATTAAGACATGGTACTATAAAATCCCATGTTGATTGTGTTTGTATACATAAATATACAACATATTTGGAGGAATATAAAATATTATTGAAGGTAAACCTCAGGAGAAAAGAGTTTAGTAGTACATCTAGATGTGTATAAGAGACAGGTTAAAAATGAATTTATAAATTCTGTCCACATTGTCACATACATCTTATTATTCAACAAAATAATATATGATAAATATGAGCATTTAAAATTATAGTTTAAGTGGATAGAAAATATGCATAGCAGATTATATAAGCATATATGTACATGCTTTTTATTTTTATATTTATTTTAGTAGAATGAAGCAGAATCCAGGAAAATTTAAGTGACAGGAGCCAAATATTATGGCTTAGAATTTATACATCTTTTGGCAATAACTTATCCAAACTGTCCATAGAAAGATACAAGCAACTTTCTGCTTGCTGAGAACTACATTTCTCAAACTAATAAGTTTGGAATCTTGAACAATTTTTGGAAATAAATTAGAGTAAATAGATGAGAAGAGAGTGATGTACAGTATGTCATGTGATAGCAGGAAATTAACAGAAAAGGGAGCCTCTTTATGGAAACCTGAAAAAAAAATCATCAATATTTATGATGAGGGAAGCGTTTGGTCTCATATATCTATTTTGCATTATACTGGCAGATGTATACATATAATTTGCTAATTATAGTGGAAAATAAAATAAGTAAAATTACTTAGGAGATTGACTTCCAAAAAACAAACACGTGCATTTTTAAAATACTTTTTGAGGGGGCAGAAAGCAAAACAAAAAGTACATTAGTGGTGGTGGTTTAGTCACCAAGTCATGTCCAACTCTTTGCAGCCCAATGGACAGAAGCCTGTGAGGCTCCTTTGTCAATGGGGTTCTCCAGGCAAGAATACTGGAGTGGGTTGCCATTTCTTCTCCAGGGGATCTTGCCCACAGACCCAGGGATTGACCCACCTCACCTGCATTGCAGATGGATTCTTTTACTGCTGAGCCACCAGGGAAGGCCCCATGTTTTATAGATTCACTCACTTCGAAAACATAAGCCACTTGAAAGAAACAACTCTGATTTGGAGAAAAAAAAAAAAAAAAAAACTGTGGAAATTAACAATTCAGCTAGAAAAGCTACATTTCTTTTTTCTCTTTAGAAGGCATCTTTGTTGCGAAATATTGTAATATCAATTAATTTCAGGGCCAAGTTAGAAGAAAACTAGAGGCAGAGCATCTGTTTCCAGGTTTTACCTGCTGGTTGCCTCCCTCCTGCAATTTCAGAGCAATAAAACCTCTGCTATTGGATAATTTCCAGAGTAGTCTGGTTATTTCCTTGGTGGTGCAGCAATCAGTCTAAAGAGCTCTGCTCACAAGTTTTGGAGTCATGAGACTTGTTGAGAACTGAGATTTTGCTGTGCAGTGTGTTTGTGTGCCAGTGTGTAAGAGTATAGGTGCAATGAGACCGGGGTTTTCACTGTGAGAATGTTTGTTTGTTATGGAAGCCTCTATTGTGTTTTTATTTTTTCCTGGGCGTATTGCATATGCAAATTATTTATATAGCTGTTTTTGTTTGTTTTACTGGTTTTGTGTGTCTTGATTTTTTAGAAGTCATAGCAGCATTGAGACATGTTTATATTTCCTTGACTGTTCATCTGATCCATAATCAATGAACCACACAGATAGTAAGAAACAATATCTGCCCTGGGGCTAGAACATAAGTTTCTTATTTATTCCCTGTAGTTTGAGTTGCCTTTAATGTGTAAAATTCTAAAAACTTCTTACCTGCCTGGACTTTACAGTTAATTCTTGGGATATGTCTGGAAATATAAGTTCTATTGAAACACTCCTAGCACTTAGTCAAGGTTGAGTTGCAACTAAAATTGTTCTCTAATTGTGTTCTAATTTTTCTCTAATTTTGGACACTAATTGTGTTCTCTAAAAAATAATAAAACAGTATGTATATTCTGTTACATATGCTCTCAGAATTGGTACATGTAGAATATTCCAGTTATAATATATTATAAATTATATACTGTAATGGCTGATTTGCTCCAAGAATTTACTACTATCACTGAATAATAAAAAAAATTATATTATTGGCTATTTGCATCTATAAGAAATGAAATTATCCTCTGTACAATTATTCTCCTTAAAACAGAATATTGAAGAGCATAGCTGAGTGAATAAAATCAATATTTCTTGCAATTTCTAGAAAATTAGCAAAGTTTAAAAATATATATGCACCCTGTATTACCATTAATATGTAAAAATAAGACAATATATATTAAATGAATCTTTGCAGGAATCTCACTTGATTTTGTAATCCTCTTCTCTGTCACCTAAATCCTAAGGCTTTATTGTAAACTGTAATATATAGCAAGTTGTTAGCCTTGAAATAGATTTCCCATATATGTCACAAGTATTAAAAGGGCTTCCCTGGTGGCTCAGGGGTAAAGAATCCACCTACCAATTCAGGAAACACAGGTTCAATCCCTGGGTCTGGAAGATAGCATGGAGGAGGAGATGGCAACCCACGCCAGTATTCTTGCCTGGGAAATCCCATGGACAGAGGAGCCTGGCAGGCTACAGTCCATGGGATCACAAAAGAGTAGGACATAACTTTGTGACTAACAACAAAAAGCAGATATGAAATTCTAGTTTCCATAAGGCATTTTATTCTGAATGTATACCAGATAAGTCAATTAATCAAAACCCTCAATAAGATGCAATTCATTGTCCTTGAGGAGACAGGATCCCACAATCTCAACAAAACCCAAGTGGCAAAGCTAAGCTACCAGAGTAGTCCCACCACTGAAAGGTCTCTTCATATCACAGGATATGCTTACTGTTGCTTCTTTAACATGCTAATCTGCAGATGGTAAAGAATCTGCCTGCAATGCAGGAGACCAAGGTTCAATCCCTGGGCTGGGAAGATCCCTTGGAGAAGGGAATGGCACCCATTCTAGTATTCTTGCCTGCAGAATCCCATGAACAATGGAGCCTGGTGGGCTATACATTCCATGGGGCTGCAAAGAATCAGATACAACTGAGCAGCTACCATTGTCACTTTATTTTCACCAGGTGGAACTTTTCCCAATGTTCACCATTGCTTACTCGTACTGTCAGACTTTGGTGATCATGCTGGCATTTTTTCCTTTTGGGTTTTAAAGTACTGACGTATAATGCTTTGATGGAGAGTGAAGTGAAGTGAAGTGGAGTCGCTCAGTTGTGTCTGACTTTGTGCGACCCCATGGACTGTAGCCTACCGGGCTCCTCCATCCATGGGAGTTTCCAGGCAAGAGTACTGGAGTGGGTTGCCATTGCCTTCTCCAGAGGATCTTCCCCACCCACGAATCAAACCCGGATCTCTCACATTATAGGCAGACACTTTATCATCTGAGCCACAAGGGAAGCACTTTATTGGAGAGTAACATGGATAAAAGTTAATATCTCATTTCTAAGATGGTAGCTTTGCAGCCTCTGATGGATGAGGTAAAAGTGTTATTAAAAGCACTGCCCTCAATATGCCAGCAAATTTGGAAAACTCAGCAGTAGCCACAGGACTGGAAAAGGTGTTTTCATTCCAATCCCAAAGAAAGACAATGCCAAAGAATGTTCAAACTACTGCACAATTGCACTCATCTCATACGCTAGTGAAAGTGAAAGTGAAGTCGCTCAGTCATGTCCGACTTTTTGCGACCCCGTGAACTGTAGCTTCTCCGTCCATGGGATTATCCAGGCAAGATTACTGGAGTGGGTTGCCGTCCAGGCTTCTCCGTCCATGGGATTATCCAGGAAAGATTACTGGAGTGGGTTGCCATTTCCTTCTCCAGGGGATCTTCCTGACCCAGGGATCAAACCCAGGTCTTCTGCATTGCAGGCAGACGCTTTAACCTCTGAGCCACCAGGGAAGCCCCACATGCTAGGAAAGTAATGCACATGCTAGCAAAGTAATGCTCAAAATTCTCCAAGCCAGGCTTCAATAGTGCACAAACTAAAAACTTCCAGATGTTCAAGCTGGATTTAGAAAAGGCAGAGGAACCAGAGATCAGAGTGTTAACATCTGTGGCTTCATGGAAAAAGTAAGAGACTTCCAGAAAAACATCTACTCCTGCTTCATTGACTATGCTAAAGCCTTTGGCTGTATGGATCACCATAAACTGTGGAAAACTCTTCAAGAGATGGAGCTACCAGACCACCTTCCCTGCCTCCTGAGAAGTTGGTATGCAGGTCAAGAAGCAACAGTTAGAACCAGATATGAAACAATGGACTGGTTTCAAATTGGGAAAAGGAGTAAGTCAAGGCTGTATATTGTAACCTTGCCTATTTAATTTCTATGCAGAGTACATCATGTGAAATGCTGGGCTGGATGAAGCACATGCTGGAATCTAGATTACCAGGAGAAATATCAATAATCTCAGATATGCAGATTACACCACCCTTATGGCAGAAAGTGAAGAGGGACTAAAGAGCCTCTTAATGAAAGTGAAAGGGAAGAGTGAAAAAGCTGGCCTAAAACTCATCATTCAAAACTAAGTTCATGGCATCTGGTCCCATCACTTCATGGCAAAAAATGGGGAAACAGTGGAAACAGTGAGAGACTTTATTTTGGAGGGGGCTCCAGAATCACTGCAGATGGTGACTGCAGCCATGACGTTAAAAACCTCTTGCTCCTTGGAAGAAAAGCTGTTTCCAACCAGGGCAGCAAATTAAAAAGGAGAGGCATTACTTACCAACATAGTCCATTTAGTCAAAGCCATGATTTTTCCAGTCATCATGTATAGATGCGAGAGTTGGATCATAAAGAAAACTGAGAGCCAAAGAATTGATGCTTATGAAATGTGGTGCTGGAGAAGATGCTTGAGAGTCCCTTGGACTTCAAGAAAATCAAACCAGTCAGTCCTAAAGGAAAAACAGTCCTGAATATTCATCAGAAAGTCTGAGGCTGAAGCTCTAAAAATTTGGCCACCTGATTGGAACAACTGACTCACTGGAAAAGACCATGTCCTGGGAAAGAAAGAAGGCAGGAGGAGAAAGGGGCAACAGAGGATAAGATGCCTGGATGGCATCACCAACTTGATGGGCATGAGTTTGAGCAAGCTCCAGGAACTGATGATGGACATGAAGCCTGGCATTCTGCAGTCCATGGGGTCGCAAAGAGTCAGACACAACTGAGCAACTGACTGAACTGTAATGAATATGGATATAAGTTAAGAAATATTTCTCATTTCTGAGATGATATTTTTGCAACTATAATACTTATTAGATTATTTAAGTGGTGTTCAATGAATATAAGTCCCCTTTTAGATGACTTTGGAATAACTGTATGATCTGGCTCCAACAGACCTTTCTATTAAATCCTCACTAAAAGTTTGGGTGAACTCCGGGAGTTGGTGATGGACAGGGAGGCCTGGCGTGCTGCAGTTCATGGGGTTGCAAAGAGTTAGACATGACTGAGTGACTGAACTGAACTGAACTGAATTGCCTTAAAAAAGCATCTAGAGTTTTCATCTTTTTTGTATATATGCCCAAGAGTGGGGTTGTTGGATCATATGGTAACTCTTTTGTTTTTTAAGGAATCTCCATACTTTTCTTCATAGTGGCTGCACTAATTTACATTCCCACCAGCCGTGAAGGAAGATTTCCTTTTCTCCAAAGCCTCTTCAGCATTTATTCTTTGTAGACTTTTTGAGGGCTTCCCTGATGGCTCAGAGGTTAAAGCGTCTGCCTGGAATGCGGGAGACTCAGGTTCGATCCCTGGGTCAGGAAGATCCCCTGGAGAAGGAAATGACAACCCACTCCAGTACTCTTGCCAGGAGAATCCCATGGAGGGAGGAGCCTGGTAGGCTACAGTCCACGGGATCACAAAGAGTCGGACACGATTGATGGTCAGGGAGATGACTCTTCATTGTAGTTTTGATTTGCATTTTTCTAACAGTCAGTGACTACACATCTATATGAACGGCTCAAATTTTAAAATGCTGACAATATCAAGTGCTAGCAAGACAAATCAACTGGAACCCTCATATACTGCTGGCGTGGATACAAAATGGTAGAGTCATTACAGAAAATACTTTTCAGTTTCTTATAAAATGAAACATATTTATCATATGACCCCAAAATTCCACTCCTAAAGAATTTATTTATCCTATTTACCCTAAAGAAATGGAAATTTATGTGACATAAAAACTGTCAATGAATATTTATAGCAGTTCTAGTCATAACTACCCCAAACAAGAACCAACTCAGAAGTCCTTCAGCAAATGAATGGGTAAGCAAACCATCATGGTACATCCATACAATGGAACACTCAGTAATAAAGAATGAACTACTGATACAGTCAGCAACTTGAAAGACTCAAAAACTTTAGGCTGAGTGAAAGAAGCTAGTTTTAAAAGGTTATATACTGTATGATTCTTTTAATATAACATTCTCAAAAGAAAAGACTGTACTGACAGAGAACTGATCAGTGGTTGCCAGGGGATGGTGGCAGACGGAGGTATAGGATATGATGATAAAAACACGGAGTTTTCTGGGTTGCAGAACTATTTTGTATCCTGGTCATGGTGGTGGTCACACAAATCTTTACATGTATTAATTTTATAGAAATGACATCAGAAGAATAAAATGCACTGTGTGCCAGTTATCCATTTACTGCTGCTATGCTCCGGATTCATTCTGCCTTGCCCGCCCTGACGGATCACAGCCCTTTAAATATTATTCCTTTGTCAGTGGGCACAGTTCTCAGCACTGTCAGCAGGCAGCACTAGAGAGATAGGCAGGAGGAAGGGGTTCTGCCCTCCTGTTTCTCGTGTGCTTGTTCAGCGGGCTCCTGTTGGGCGGGCGCCTTCTCCAGGGCCCAGTTCCTGCAGCTCTGGTGCCTTCTCCACAAGCCCACTTTCGCAGCACACAGCAGTTGGCAGCCTCCAGTGCCATCAACTGCCCCTGGTATCCATCCCTGGGTGGTTCTGTAGTGGACTAGGACAGCCCCCTGTGAACAGCTTCCCATAGCACCCTAGAGAGCACAGTTCCAGCAAATTCTGAGGGTGGATTTCCAGCATCTTCTCTGCTGTGAGCCATGGCAGTGCCTCTTAAAAAAAAAAAAAAGCATCTAAACAACAAAGAATAAAGACAGCTGACAATCTGTAGTTATACTATGATCTATAAACTTTTCTTTTTCCTATTATTCATAACTTTAACTTAAATGCTCTATTTTCGTGATTATTTACCCAGTCTCCCAATCAACATTAGTATTACCTCAATAGGATATCTCTTATTATAGTATATTATAATATCTGTTGCCCTGAGTTACATTCACCTGTGAATCTTCTATGCTATATGAGCTGATTGTACATTTTGTCCTCTTTCTCACTCCCATCCCCTTATTCTGGTACCCGACATAGTAGCTTATAAATAGTAGATATTTTCTAAAAAAATGTGATTGTGTCAAATGTGTCATTGGAAACATCTCAAGGAGGTTGACCAAATGGATAGTATCTTCGATTTCTTATTAAATTTGTTAGTCTTGTAAAAGTGCAGAATAAACATTACAAAAAATATTTAAAATCATTCCATATACATCTTTATTTCCATAAATGTCATTCAGGCTCCTCTGAAACAAGGCACCAATGGACCTCATTACTAAGATAAAGAAAAATACAATTTCAGCATAATCTCTCAGGGTAATGAAATCAAAGAGAAAGCATGGGGTCTGAACCCTGAGATTATGATTATGGCTCTGACATAAGTGATCTTTGTGAACTTCACCAGGTCACTAACCCTCTCTTGGTTTGTTTCTTCTTTACTAAAATTATGACAGTGCATGAGGCCACCTGCCTAAAGTCTTTTCATATTTTAAGTTGGCAATTTTAATTATGAGTTCAGTTCAATTACTCAGTCCTGTCTGACTCTTTGCAACTCCCTGGACTGCAGCACACCAGGCCTCCCTGTCCACCACCAACTCCCGGAGTTCACTCAGACTCATGTCCATTGAGTCGGTGTCCATCCAACCATCTCATCCTCTGTCAGCCCCTTAGCCTCTCGCCTTCAATCTTTCCCAGCATCAGGGTCCTTTCAAATGAGGCAACTCTTCACATTAGGTGGTCAAAGTATTGGAGTTTCAGCTTCAACATCAGTCCTTCTAATGAACATTCAGGACTGATTTCCTTTATGATCGACTGGTTGGCTCTCCTTGCAGGCCAAGGGACTCTCAAGAGTCTTCTCCAACACCACAATTCAAAAGCATCATTTCTTATGCACTCAGTTTTCTTTATAGTCCAACTCTCACATCCATACATGACTACTGGAAACACCATAGCCTTGATTCGACGGACTTTTGTTGACAAAGTAATGTGTCTGCTTAATATGCTATCTAGGTTGGTCATAGCTTTTCTTCTAAAGAGCAAGCATCTTCTTATTTCATGGCTGCAGTTACCATCTGGAGTGATTTTGGAGCCCCCCAAAATAAAGTCTGCCACTGTTTCCACTGTTTCTCTATCTATTTGCCATAAAGTGATAGGACTGGATGCCATGATCTTAGTTTTCTGAATGTTGAGTTTTAAGACAACTTTTTCATTCTCCTCTTTCACTTTCATCAAGAGGCTCTTTAGTTCACCTTCACTTTCTGCCATAAGGGTGGTGTCATCTGCATACTTGAGGTTATTGATATTTCCCTCAGCAATCTTGATTGCAGCTTGTGATTCCAGCTTGTAATTCCAGCTTCATCCAGCCCAGCGTTTCTCATGATGTACTCTGCATATAAGTTAAATAAGAAGGGTGACAATATACAGCCTTGACGTACTCCCTTTCCTATTTGGAACCAGTCTATTGTTCCATGTCCTGTTCTAACTGTTGCTTCCTGACCTGCATACAGGTTTCTCAAGAGGCAGGTCAGGTGGTCTGGTATGTCCATCTCTTTCAGAATTTTCCACAGTATATGATGATCCACACAATCAAAGGCTTTGGCATAGTTAATAAAGCAGAAATAGATGTTTTTCTGGAACTCTCTTGCTTTTTTGATGATCGAGCGGATGTTGGCAATTTGATTTCTGGTTCCTCTGCCTTCATGGTTCATGTACTGCTGAAGCCTGGCTTGGAGAATTTTGAGCATTACTTTGCTAGTGTGTGAGATGAGTGCAACTGTGTGGTAGTTTGAGCATTCTTTGGCATTGCCTTTCTTTGGAATTGAAAGGAAAATTGCCCTTTCCCAGTCTTGTGGCCACTGCTGAGTTTTCCAAATTTGCTGGCATATTGAGTGCAGTGCTTTCACAGCATCATCTTTCAGGATTTGAAAGAGCTCAGCTAGAATTCCATGATTTCTACTAGCTTTGTTCGTAGTGATGCTTCCTAAGGCCCACTTGACTTCACATTTCAGGATTTCTGGTTTAGGTGAGTGATCAGACCATTGTGATTATCTGGATCTTGAAGATCTGTTTTGTACAGTTTCTGTGTATTCTTGCCACCTCTTCTTAATATATTCTGCTTCTTAGGTCCATACCACTTCTGTCCTTTATTGAGTAAAGGACCAAAAACATTATGAGTAAAAAGTACCAAAAACATTTGAATTTTATATTTTTATTGAAGCATATTTGATTTACAATATTTGTTATTTTCATGTATACAGCAAAGTGATTCTCTTTACATATTATACATATATATGTGCAGATATGTTTTTTAGATTCTTTCCATTTTGTTATTACAAGACATTGAGTATACACACTGCCATATATGAAATAGATGAATATGGATGACCTATTATATAGAATAGGGGACTATACTCATAAAAACCTGAATTGTAACACATGAAAAAAGCTGCAAGTCAAAAACCCTAGCAACTGAAAATTCTGTGGAAATATAGCAAATTAAATGACCACATATTCCATTCTCTCTCTCTCTTTTTTAATAAATCCTCACTAGTACTTCTCTCTTGATGTTCCATATGGTGTAGCATTTTACCTGGGTTTGTTTTAATGAGACATATTAGTAAGAGAGAAATCAGAATGGCTTTGGTAGATCTTCATTACAGCATCTGCCATGGTCTCATCTGGTAGCATGTGTGATGCCTGTGCTCTGTATGAAGATTTTACTTGTATCACATGGGTAAACATGAAAGACAACTAACAATAATCTTTTAACCCAAGAGTCCCAGAGGCAATGTAATTGAAGTCTCTCTATCAAGACAAACAGTGCAGGGGCTCACCTTTAGAATAAGCACTTTCTGATTAATGTGGCCAGTATTGGCTAGCAGTAGGACACCACAGCCCCTGTGAGCCTCTTAAAGTAAAAACTGGCTGTGCTATCTACTAAGGCCTGCAAGATACACAAGCCACTTGGCTACTTCTTGGCAGGGTCAGTGGAAACACAGACAACTATATTAGCTGTATAAAATATGTGAGTGAAATAGAGGTTAAGCAGTCTTGCCTCAGGATGTACATTCTGAATGCTTTTGTTACAGTGCTTTTACCAATTTTTATGTGGTGAAAATCTCAATTCTGTCCATTTTCTTGTTTGATGGCACTATATTGTTGATTTTATTTTAATTTTAAACTTTATTTTAGGGTAGATTTAGGTCTACAGAAAACTTATGAATGTAGTTTAGATAGTTTGCAGATGCACAAACCTGATTCGCTCTATTAGCACTATTATTAACATCTTCATCTTACATTCATAGGAGACATTTATCACAATTGATGAGCCAATATTGACGTGTTATTTTTGATTAATATCCATACTTTCAGGTTTTCTTAATTTTAAAATGATGCTTTTTTTTTTTTTTTTTCTGTTCCAAGATTCTATCAAGGATACCATAATACATTTAATCATCTTATCTTCTTAGACTTTCCTTAGCTGGGACATTTCCTAAGACACTTTCTCTGTGATGGTCTAGTAAGCTTTACAGGAGTGCATGTGTGTGCTCAGCCATGTCTGACTCTTTGGGACCCTATGAACCATAGCCCACCAGGCTCTTCTATCCATGAAATTTTCCAGGCAAAAATAACTGGAGGGGGTTCCCATTACCTACTCCAGGGGATCTTTCCCAACCCAGGGATCAAACCCTCATTTCTTGCATCTCCTGTATTGGCAGGCAGATTCTTTACTACTGTAATAATGATACTCTGTATTATGTTCCTTAAGTAGGAGTTGTATGACTTTTTCTCATGATTAGGTTGGGCATGTGGGTTTGTGAGAGGAAGACTATAAAGTGCCATTTTCATAGCATACCAAAAGTGCATACTATCAACATGATTCTCCTCTTTAAAGTTAATTATGATCATGAAAGAGCTGATACCAGGTTTTTCCACTGCAAAATTTTGTAGAATTTTTAAGGTTTTTTAAATAGATCATCATGTCATTTACAAATAAAGACAGTATTATTTTTTTCTTTCCAATTTATACAGCATTCACTTTCTTTCCTTGTTGCAGTATGAAAGGACTTCTGATATGATGTTGAAAGAAAGTAGTGGGAGAGGACATCCTCGGCTTGTTCTCAATCCAAGAGAAAAAGTGAGTCTCTCATTATTTTTTTAAAATAGTCATTTTGGTTTTATATTGATTAATTTATTTGCTGTCAGGTCTTAGTTGTGGCACACGGGCTTCACTCCAGTTGTGATGCTTGGGCTCAGTAGTTGTGACATGGGTTTAGTTGCCCTATCAGAGACTGGGGATCAAACTGGTGCCCCTCTGCATTGCAGCTGGATTCTTAACTACTGGACCACCAGGAAAATCCCTGAGTCTATCATTATTAAGTATGACTTTATCTGAAGATCTTGTGGTGGTGTTCTTTAGCAAGTTGAAAAAATACTCTTTAATTTCTGGTTTGATGAATTGTTTTTATCATAAAATGGAGAGTGTTGTTAAATGCTTTTTACTCTATCAATTGATGTGATCATGTATTTTTGTTTGTTTTTATTCTTTACCCTGTTGGCATGGTTTTGTTGCATTAATTTGTTTTTGAATATTGAATCAGACTTGTTTACTTGGGAAAATCTCACTTGATACTTGATCATAGTGTCTATAATTCCTTTTACACATTGCTTGATTTGCTTTGCTAATATTTGTTGAGGATTTTTATGTCTGTGTTCATGAGAATTATTAGTCTGCAGTTTTTCTTCCCTGTAACATATTTATCTGAATTTTAAAATGGTTATTTTAATTAATTTATCTTTTTGACTACACCAGGTTTTAGTTGTGTTATGTGAACTCTTAGTTGTGGCATGTGGGATCTAGTTCCTGACCAGGGATGGACCAGGCCCCCTGCATTGGGAACAGAGTCTTAACCACTGGACCACCAGGGAAGTCCTATATTTATCTGATTTTGATACTGGGGTAATGCTTCATAAAAAAGTTAGGAAGTTTTTCTTTTGCTTCTGTTTCTAGGAAAAAATTACAGAATTGGATTTTTTTTTTTTTTTAAGTTTGGTAGAAATCACCAGCAAAGCCATTCAGGCTCATTTTTTTTTTTTTAAGTTATTAACTATTGTTTCCATTTTAAAAATAGATATAGGCATGCTTAAATACTTCTTTTCAGGGCGCATTCTTGTCTTGCTACTCTTTCAGCTGTAACCTTAACTGTTACTAGTCTTATTGGTGTGTTGGTCAAGTATAAAGAAGATAGTGTTCTATATTCTTCTGATTAAATCTCAGTGTTTTCTTGTGCTTATATACCTTGGCTGTGACCATCAGTAGTGTTTCCCTCCATCTCTTTGGTGGAATAAGAAGACACAAGGGGATGGGAACTAACTTTCCAGAGCTCTACTTGGAGTTTGTGTATTGGATGGGGGAAAAAAATAGAACAGTTATTAACTAAATTTGTATTTCAAGGCGCTGATCAACTGATGTAGAACTGCTATCAAGTAAAAATCTGTGATTTTTTTATCTGCTAATGGAGTCACTAAATTAACATTTGCTATATCATTTGAAATAAAAATATGTGAAATTAATTGAGACATTTACAATCTAAATAAAAATAATTTATCCAATGATATAAAAACATACTTTTTACAGGGGCAATATTAAATAGCTTTTAGTAAGCCAAAATCTTATAAATTAAGATGACCTATGATTTTGCAGCACCTAATGATGATTTAATACTAATTGTACCATAAATGAAGATAAGGTTTTGGAGATTTTCATTCATAAAGTTATATATCAAAGGAATGTATCTTGACTGGAGACAGAATACAGTACGTGCATTAATATATGAGATTAAATATTTAAATATATTTGCTTAAAGTTAATTAGACTTAGAAAATTCCTTCATTTAGCTTAGTTTGCTTTGAGCTTATCTGGTATGTTAGCTCTTAAAAAAGCAATATTTTTCAATTAAATATGTTGTGATCTACAGAGAAGTGTTAATTGAAGATATGAACTTTGGGTTTCCCGTTAAATTGCAACTTTGAAGTAGATTGTAGGCACGCGTGTTTGAAAAAGACCATAAAAACGTATTTACGCAAAACCCCATATATTTTTCAGAAACATTTTTTTTCTTCTGAAACTGACATTTTATTAGTGACAACTGTGACTAAGAAACTGATTGCAGCATGTGACTATGTAACCATTATATTCTGGGTCTATATTATTTTTAAATGTTCTAAAATTTGCAAAAAATATTCTAAACATGTTTCTTTAATGTGCATGGACTTATCTTTAGAAGGAATTTTAATTTTGAAATCAGATTTTGAATAGTGCTATTCCAGAGATTACCATATAGTCAATTAATCAAGTAAATAGATATTTAGAAAATGGATGCAATTTTTGCTCTTTGTATTGGTCTTCCTTCTGTTAAAAGTTCAGGGAAAAAATAAGTCAAACCAATGAACCACTGAAATAGCAAGTACAAGTTTATTGTGAACACATCAAAAATAGTTTTCCAAACCAAAGCACTCAAACCAAACATGGAATGAAGCCCAGAGATATTTTGTTATACAGCAGTTTATGTAGTATGGAAGCAGTGACTATTCTTCACAGTGATTGCATATCATGCTAGAATTTCCTTAAATGCAAGGACATTGGTTAGTGGTTATCTGATATCAACCTTGAAGGATAATTTAAGTTCCACTTATAATTTTCAGAGTCATAAGCAAGAAGTCACCTAGGTCAACTTAGCCTTACTTGTCTTTCAAAATAAGCTAAATTAAGCTTTGCTTGTCGGAGAAGGCGATGGCATCCCACTCCAATACTCTTGCCTGGAAAATCCCATGGACAGAAAAGCCTGGTAGGCTACAGTCCATGGGGTCGCAAACAGTTGGACACGACTGAGCAACCTCACTTTCATTTTTCACTTTTATGCATTGGAGAAGGAAATGGCAACCCACTCCAGTGTTCTTGCCTGGAGAATCCCAGGCACGGCAGAGCCTGGTGGTCTGTCATCTATGGGGTCGCACAGAGTCGGACACGACTGAAGCGACTTAGCAGCAGCAGCAGCAGCAGCAAGCTTTGCTTGTATGACTAAACTAGTTTTGTCTTAGGGAATTTTCAAGTCTAGTTTCCATTTGTGTTTGATTTTAATACCACTATCTGAAGCGTTTGTACAATAAATTATGCTATTAGCCTATTCATTGAATACATACAAAAAGAATTTTTAAAAGCAGTATCTAAAATGTATTTAAAATCATTCTGTTGGGATCTAATATTTAAGATATAAAACTACTAGAAAAAAAAGATTGCATGGTAATTTTTGTCTAATTAAAATTAGACCTCACAATATTCAATGCACATCCTCTTCAGCTTAATACAGCTTTCTTTATAAGTTTTCTAGGCCACCAAATACAAAAGCTACTACTATCTTCTCTCTGAATTTGTCTATATCAACAATGTCTGCAACAGTGAACCGAGATTCAGGTCTTTGTAGCAAAAATAAAAATAAAACAGAAAGCATCATATGTTTAAAATAACCAATACTTATTTCACAATCTGAGCTCTATTCTAGATACAAATTATGATCACATTGTAAGAAAAACTTGCACTTCAATTATTGGAAGTAAGTGTTTTATATAAACAAACAAAGTAATTCATTGGACTTTTAAAACTCTATTCACCTGAAAGATTTAAAACTGTGTCTTTGTAAAAAATACAATTTTCCACACCAAGGAGATTAATATCATTACAGGGTTGGTGATTCAACATTAAAGTACAAAGAATTTCTAGCCTATCTTTGCACTCATCAACCAAAAGAAGAGACGCAAAGTTAGACTTTGTTCTGCTGCACCCTGCTTGTTTGTAAAGCCAGAAATTCAAACATCCAAACTTTTGGGTGCCTCTTAAATATTAAAGTGGAAGAATTATTGGCAGAGAGGCCAAAGGCACTGAAGATGTGAAAACTGAAGTGCACCATCCATTTGAAATGCAATGAATAATGTGCAGCCTGCTGATAGTGATGGATGGTGATGGCTCCTCAGTCAGCACTAGCCACTTGGCTGAAAGGCAAATTGGGAATGCGAGGCAAACTCAAAGCTGGGCAGGCCATCAAAATAAATAAGTAAAAAGAAAGGACACTAAAAGGCAATGGATTGTTAGGATGAAGGCTTGTAATAAATGATGATGTCAATGATAAAGTTGCTTATGTCATGGTTAGAATTTTGGGGAGGAAAACAGATTGGAAAACTTAGCATTATCAGCTACTAGAAACTAGCTGTCAGACTGCTGAGTTTTAAAATGTAACTTTCTGTCAGAAATGCAAAGTTAAGATTTAGGTGATACCAGAGGATATAGATCAATATCTGTTTTCATTTATTCTTCACATACCTGTGGAAGTTGATTACAAAAAGAAAGGTAAATATTGAAGAGAATTAGGATGGGCATGGGAAATGGATGACATATGCGAAGGGGATTAAGAGGAACATAATTCGAGCTATAAAATAAACAGGTCATAGGGAAATAATGTGGGAGAAGGCAATGGCACCCCACTCCAGTACTCTTGCCTGGAAAGTCCCATGGACGGAGGAGCCTGGTAGGCTGCAGTCCATAGGGTCGCTAAGAGTCGGACACAACAGAGCGACTTCACTTTCGCTTTTCACTTTCATGCATTGGAGAAGGCAATGGCACTCCACTCCAGTATTCTTGCCTGGAGAATCCCAGAGAAAGAGGAGCCTGGTGGACTGCCGTCTATGGGGTCGCACAGAGTAGGACACGACTGAAGCAACTTAGCAGTAGCAGCAGGGAAATAATGTACACATAGGAATTATAGTCAGTAATATTGTAAAAACTGTGTCGTGGCAAGTGGTAACTGGACTTCCATATAATGCATGTGTACACATATATAGAATCACTATGTTTTACAGATGAACTACTATGTCATGTTTATAGCTCAAAATATCAAATGCATTTTGAACTTCCTCTAGAGAAGTTTAATGGAACATGTATTACAGTTACAAAACTTATTTGGCCCAATCTCATCCTAAACTAGATTTCTGATCCCCCAGAGGGTATTTGGTTCCATTTGTTCATTTATATGCAGAGTACATCATGAGAAACGCGGGGCTGGAGGAAGCACAAGCTGGAATCAAGATTGCCAGGAGAACTATCAATAACCTCAGATATGCAGATGATACTACCCTTATGGCAGAAAGTGAAGAGGAACTAAAGAGCCCCTTGATGAAAGTGAAAGAGGAGAGTGAAAAAGTTGCCTTAAAGCTCAACATTCAGAAAACTAAGATCATGGCATCTGGTCCCATCACTTCATGGCAAAAAGATGGGGAAACAGTGGAAACAGTGTCAGACTTTATTTTTTTGGGCTCCAAAATCACTGCAGATGGTGACCACAGCCATGAAATTAAAAGACGCTTACTCCTTGGAAGGAAAATTATGACCAAACTAGACAGAATATTAAAAAGCAGAGATATTACTTTGCCAACAAAGATCTGTCTATTCAAGGCTATTGTTTTTCCAGTGGTCATATATGGATGTGAGAGTTGGACTATAAAAAAGGCTGAGTGCTGAAGAATTGATTCTTTTGAACTGTGGTGTTGGAGAAGACTCTTGAGAGTCCCTTGGACTGCAAGGAGATCCAACCTATCCATCTTAAAGGAGACCAGTCCTGGATGTTCACTGGAAGGACTGATGTTGAAGTTGAAACTCCAATACTTTGGTCACCTTATGCAAAAAGCTGACTCTTTTAAAAAAACCCTGATTCTGGGAAAGATTGAGGGCAGGAGGAGAAGGGAACGACAGAGGATGAGATGGTTGGATGGCTTCACAAACTCGATTGATGTGAGTTTTTGTGGACTCCGGGAGTTGGTGATGGACAGGGAGGCCTGGCAGTGCTGCGATTCATGGGGTCGCAAAGAGTCGGACATGACTGAGTGACTGAACTGAACTGAACATTCATTTACATGGGTCAGTAGGTCAATTAATGAGTCTACTACTTGCTAAATGCTGCATGTGTGTAGCTGTGGACTGGGCTTTGTGTTAGGTGCTGGCAAAAAAATCAAGTCCTTGCCTTAAAGCTTTCCAACAAATGGGGTGAAAAAAGTTTTTATTTCATATTTCAACAATAAATTTTACAGTGTTTTACCAAAATTCAACTAATGTGACTTCAATAACAGAGAGGCAATGGCACCCCACTCCAGTATTCTTGCCTGGAAAATCCCATGGATGGGGAAGCCTGGTAGGCTATAGTCCATGGGGTCGCTGAGGGTCGGACTCGACTAAGCGATTTCACTTTCACTTTCATGCATTGGAGAAGGAAATGGCAACCCACTCCAGTATTCTTGCCTGGAGAATCCCAGGGATGGAGGAGCCTGGTGGGTTTGCTGTCTATGGGGTTGCACAGAGTCGGACACGACTGGAGCAACTTAGCAGCAGCATATGGTGATTTTTGTGTTTGAAATGGTCTCCTAGACAAATGGGTACCTGGAAGCCAATGATCTGAATCGGAGTGGGGGAACTGAAAACACTGGGTCTGTTACTTGGGCAGGATTTAAAAATCCTCAGTTTGAATATCCTCGAGAAAAACTCAAAGACAAGGTCATACAAATTAAAGCTAAACAAAAAATCTAAGGGAAATCACATATGAGGAAGAAAACAATGAGAACAAAGCAGCAGGAAAAAGAAAAAAAATAGAAACACCAGAATAGAACAAATTTGGTATAGAGTAGAAGACAGAGTCTAGGCCAAAAACTTTTAAGGAGCTAAAACATAACAATGGAGTCTTGTCTTATGCTTACAGCCTCACCAATAGGTGTGAAAAGATCTTTGAAGGGTACCAAGTAGGCTCAGATGAGTATATTATATATCTCATCTATATAATAGGTGAGAATCTATAAGATTTAAATAAATTTATTTAAATTCATAAATTTCTTAAATAAAATAATCAAAGCCTAAAAATATTCAGCATTGATAATATTTTGTTCCATCAGAGTTAATAGGAAAAAAATATGATAAATATATTGATTTATACTTAAAATTTTTCTTTTTATCTTGAATTATTCATCTAACATGTTCTTTGTCCAGCCCTGTTCATCCTTTTATCTGTGTGCTCATTTTGGACCAATAAAAGGACGAAACCTACTCTATATAACAAATCTCTCCTGTTTAGATGCAGCCTGGAATATTTCTGCTACTGAACGATCCAGTGTCCCTGAGGCAAGCCCTATTATGTGTGAGCATCATGCTTTAGGCATCCTCTAGTCTCCATTATGTTCACTGAGCTTTTTCTCTCATTCAAGTTATAATTCCCTGCTACAGTGACTTCAATCTCAGGTTACTTGACTGGTATCACTGAGGTGATGCTCAGCTGTAGGTGGGGAGAGCAACTTTATTCCTCACCGACTTTATTCCTTGATCCACCTTGGCTTTCACTAAATCACAACAGTTTTTCCAATACAAAAACATATTGTTTAAAAAGTACTCTAATACCCCTTTCCAACCACATGCAGACATTTTTCCTACTCATTTCAGCTTCCCAGTAGAAATTGAATACTGTTTTCTATTTTGAAAATATAATAATTCTGCATTGAGCTTTCACTGTTGCTTGATATCTGGATGTGTGCTGCTCTGTCACATCTGAAAATGTCTCTGAGTTTTCTTGCTATGATGGCCAGGTTTAAGCCCAAGTTGCTCTTTCCCTTTGAAACCGTAGAACGCATGGAACAATTATAACTCAGAGGGAGGACAGCCTACAACTTGGTATTCTCCCCAAGTCCTGTTCTCTCTGGTCTCTCCATTTGTTTTTCTGGGCTTTACTATCTCCATTGCATCTCAGAACTGAGTTTCTCCAATTCCACCACAAGTCAGTGAAGTCGCTCAGTCGTGTCCAACCCTTTGAGACCCCATGGACTGTAGCCTACCAGGCTCCTGTGTCCATGGGATTCTCCAGGCAAGAGTACTGGAGTGGGTTGCCATTGCCTTCTCCAAAAGTCTGCCTTAAAAAGTGTGAAGCATAATCTCAACAAAGTAATTTTTATTAGGTATTTTAGTTCTATTTAACACATTATAAATAAGTGCATGCTTTTACATTTTGAACTGTGTTGATTAACAAAATTTATTTCTGAATTGAGGGTCCTCCAAAAAAAATTGGTGCTTCTGTCAAATGCAAGTCAGTTTGCTCTTTTGAAAATCATTTTTATTTATTTATAAATAATGTTATAAATGTAATGTTTTGTAGAGATGCAAAACAAGAACAACATCATAGCAAATATAAATACGAAAGCAGAAAGCATCTTCATTCAAAGCATGTGTTCTTGACCTAGAAATAATGCAGAAGTGTGTTTGTGTCTAGACTCTTTTTATGCAACAGAATTTTTTTCAATGAAACATTGAACGTGTCTCAGTGCTAGCACTTTAAACCTCAGAAAACCTTGCGATAAGATGCTGTGTGTGAGTGTAAGAGTGTGTGGCCTAATCTCTCTCTCTTGCTACCCTCTGTTTGCTCCTGTTAGTTTATTAACTCCTGGAAAAGAAAAAAAAATTCTTTTTTCATTTCTCGCTCGTGATTCCCCTTTCTAATTATTCATACACCAGAATACATGGAAATTCATAGGGCTCTTTTGGTATCACTGTTTAGTCTCAGTGCTAGCACTTTAAACCTCAGAAAACCTTGCGATAAGATGCTGTGTGTGAGTGTAAGAGTGTGTGGCCTAATCTCTCTCTCTTGCTACCCTCTGTTTGCTCCTGTTAGTTTATTAACTCCTGGAAAAGAAAAAAAAATTCTTTTTTCATTTCTCGCTCGTGATTCCCCTTTCTAATTATTCATACCCCAGAATACATGGAAATTCATAGGGCTCTTTTGGTATCACTGTTTAGAAGACAGTTTTTGGCTACATTGGTTAACTGAAAAAAAAAGAATACTAGAATCTCATTCTGTTTATTCATCTCCCAGTATTATGGCTCTTTTTCTCTTAGCTTCATACTCCCAGACTTAAAATGAGTATTAAAAAGGTAGATAAGTATTGAGTACAGAAATGGAAATAAGACTGTAAAGCCAAAATAAGTATATGGAGAATGAGAAAAAAATCAAATCAGGAATAGAAATTAATAGTTTCTTTTATTAATGTATGAAATATGCCTGTCAGTTTGTAACCTACTTCACTTGATCTCAGAATAATATCACTAAGAAAGTAACTCACATCTGGAGAAGAGAACAAAGGCCTTGAAATGTTAAGTAATATTCCCTCAGTTGCTTAAGAGGACAGGAGGCAAAACTTGAACCCAGTACAGTCTGTTTCCAAAGATACTCCCCCCCCCCATTATATACCTGTCCCTGAGTTCAATCATGCCCTTGTTTTATATTTTATTTTCTCAAATGCATTTCCTCATTCTCTAAGTATCCTAAATTCAGTCAGTCCTTCAAATACAGCCCCAAACTTGTTCCTTCAAGAAACTTCATTGATTACTCTACATTAGCTTTCAAAGAGTCACCAATCTTCTACATTTTATTTCTTTATAAACCCCTGCTTATTTAACTTATATGCAGAGTACATCATGAGAAACGCTGGGCTGGAGGAAGCACAAGCTGGAATCAAGATTGCCAGGAGAAATATCAATAACCTCAGATATGCAGATGATACTACCCTTATTGCAGAAAGTGAAGAGGAACTAAAGAGCCTCTTGATGAAAGTGAAAGTGGAGAGTGAAAAAGTTGGCTTAAAGCTCAACATTCAGAAAACGAAGATCATGGCATCTGGTCCCATCACTTCATTGGCAAAAAGATGGGGAAACAGTGGAAACAGTGTCAGGCTTTATTTTTTTGGGCTCCAAAATCACTGCAGATGGTGATTTTAGCCATGAAATTAAAAGATGCTGACTCCTTGAAAGAAAAGCTATGACCAATCTACATAGCATATTGAAAAGCAGAGACATTACTTTGCTAACAAAGGTCCGTCTAGTCAAGGCTATAGTTTTTCCTGTGGTCATGTATGGATATGAGAGTTGGACTGTGAAGAAAGCTGAGTGTCGAAGAATTGATGCTTTTGAACTGTGGTGTTTGAGAAGACTCTTGACAGGCCTTGGACTGCAAGGAGATCCAAGCAGTCCATTCTAAAGGAGACCAGTCCTGGGTGTTCACTGGAAGGACTGATGTTGAAGCCGAGACTCCAATACTTTGGCTAACTCATGTGAAGAGTTAACTCATTGGAAAAGACCCTGATGCTGGGAGGGATTGGGAGCAGGAGTAGAAGGGGACAACAGAGGATGAGATGGCTGGATGGCATCACTGACTCAATGGACATAAGTTTGGGTGAACTCTGGGAGTTGGTGATAGACAGGGAGGCCTGCCATGCTGCAATTCATGGGGTCACAAAGCCATGATTGAGTGACTGAACCAAACTGAACTCCTGTAGCATCCATCACACAAAAACATTTTCCAATCATATCGTGCCCTGCATTATTATAATTTTTCATATAGACTTTTAAGTCTTCAGTAAGATTGTAAATTCCTTTGGTTTAAAGCTGAGAATCCATCAGTCAACAGATTTACTGTGATTGAGACATTGTGTGAGGTGAAATGGTGTATAAAACAATTTGAACAGTAAATAAGCCAAAGTCTTAAAAGACAGTAGGTGTCTTGGTATACTAATGGCACAATAAGTCTTAATAGCATGCCATCACAACACTCAGGGCTCATGAAAGTTAAGGGTCTATTCTCACCTTCACTGTGTGTTGATTGACTGTACTGAGGCTGTTTTCTGGTCCAGATTTGTTCCAGCTATGGTCAGGGTTTCACTGATGGTTCAGACATTGAAGAATCTGCCTGCAATGAGGGAGACCTGGGTTTGATTCCTGAGTTAGGAAGATCCTCTGAAAGAAGGCATGGAAAGCCACTCCAGTATTCTTGCCTGGAGGATCCCCATGGACAGAGGAGCCTGGTGGACTACAGTCCTTGAGGTTTAAAAGAGTCAGACATGACTGACGAAGCACACACACATGGTCAATTCTATAGATGCCTCATTCTGGGGTATAGGCTCAGGGAACTCTGTGTAGGTAATTCTTGTCCTTAGGAATTTGAACTGCCATGTTTGACATCCCTAAAGGATCCTTTATTAATATACTTCTTAACTTAAATTGCAATATTTTTTAGCAATAATATGAAATAATCATGTATTCATCAGTAATTATCAGTATTTTTCCTACACATTAAATTGTACAATATTGAAATTCAGTGAAACATTTTATATTAAAACTCAAATTTACCTTTGTAAAGCAAAATACTTACCCTTCAAAGTTTTCTTTAACCTTAACAATTTTGCACATAAATACAAACTCTAAGTGGTCACATGCAATGGCATTAGTAACTCATGTTGTGTCTACATTTTTATAATTACTGTGAAACTGTTACTTTAAAATATCTCTTGGTTAGAAGCAGGAATAAGTAATGCTAGAGGGCTTGGAGGCTCAAACTGCTTCTGAAGTGAAGTTGAGTGATCTGACCAATTATCAATTTACTCAAAAGGAATCCAAATAACTTAGTCTACTATGCTAATGGCTGAATATAACTTCAGTAACTATTCAGAAACAGGCCAACAAACTTTTTGTTTGTTTTCTGTTGACTAAGTACTTCATCCTTTGTAAAACTCTCTCTGTTTCTGCAGTACATACATAGGATTCCCAGACTTCAAGAAGTTAAACTCAGTCACACAATCTCAGTTCAACTCTCTGTTCATATCATGTCTACTAATGTCCCATTAGTCAAACAGGTCACATAGTTAGGCCTAAAGTCGAGAAGTAAGTATGGAAGTATACTTTCCCATAATAGGGT
The DNA here is from genome assembly GCA_006410635.1 of Cephalophus harveyi. Taxonomy (NCBI): domain Eukaryota; kingdom Metazoa; phylum Chordata; class Mammalia; order Artiodactyla; family Bovidae; genus Cephalophus; species Cephalophus harveyi. Next base: position 173,534 of record SJYT01043635.1, read on the forward strand.
CATGGCATGGATGTGAGGAGTTAGAATTGAGATGAATATTTCAATCTACTCCAGTAAATAATAAAATCAGTAATGTATATTATGATTAAGGAATAAGTAACTTGAAGACAAAAAGGAAATTCTGGTTACAAAAAACAAAAAGAAAATTCTGGTTATAAAAGGATTTCTTAGTTCAAGAAAATAATCACAGTCATGTGTAACTGGCATCTTTGAACAATGTCTAATCATGAATTTGCAAGAGTAGCTTTTATACACTATATACAGGATTTATAAAATCATATATTAGCTACATACAGTAAATTATTCTTCTTTCTATGGATCTCTTTTGCTCAGCCACAAACCCTGCAGTAAACCTTGGCATAGTACATAAAGGTATAAAAGTAGATTCAGGAAGCTATTTTGTAGTTAAAGTATATAGAGCAATGCTGATTCATTCCTAGTAATAGAAACCATAAAGATCTTTTGACAAAGGCCTTTTTCCAATTTTTTTATGGCCAACTTTTATCTATGTTTTAATTAACAATGAAATAAACTGAAAATAAAATGTAAAGTTTGTATGGTTTATTTAACAAACAGAAAATTTTAAAAACCAATATATACTCATTTGGAAATGATAAAATGTCAGATGCTTCATTGTTGGTGTATTTAAAGTATTTGTAGTTCATTATAAAAGGTCCATCTAGTTAAGGCTATGTTTTTTCCAGTAGTCATGTATGGATATAAGAGTTGGACCATAAAGAAAGCTGAGCGCCGAAGAATTGATGCTTTTGAACTGTGGTGTTGGAGAAGACTCTTGAGAGTCCCTTGGACTCCAAGGAGAGCCAACTACTCCATCCTAAAGGAGATCAATCCTGGGTGTTCATTGGAAGGACTGATGTTGAAGCTGAAACTCCAATACTTTGGCCATCTGATACGACGAGCTGTCTCATTTGAAAAGACCCTGATGCTGGGAAAGATTGAGGGCAGGCAGAGAAGGGGAAGACAGAGGATAGCATCACCAACTCAATGGACATGAGTTTGGGTGGACTCTGGGAGTTGGTGATGAACAGGGAGTCCTGGCCTGACTCCCTGTTCATGGGGTTGCAAAGAGTTGGACATGACTGAGTGACTGAACTGATCTGATAAAACGTAAAGACTTTGTATTGTAAGGAATATTTTTTTTTTATACTTGTGAAAGTGCATATATTTATAACTCAATTTTTTATTATGATAGTGGCCATAGAATAAGTGATTGAAATATACAAACACTTGCAAATTGAATCCTTTATTATTGTAGTTCTAGACACTTCTACATCACTTCAGTATGTCCCCTGCCTGGCTCACTCATACTTGCTCTATCAAAAGAAATTTCTCTTTGTCTCTGAGCTTTGTCACCAAGTTTCAGGAATATTCATTCAGTTTACAATTGATTGCTTACCAACACATGGCTCAGTCAATAAAGAATCTGACTGCAATGCCTGACACCCAGGTTCAGTCCCTGGTTTGGGAAGATCCCCTGTAGAAGGGAACAGCAACCCACTCCAATATTCTTGCCTGGAGAATTCCATGGACAGAGGAGCTTGGCGGACTACAATTCATGAAGTTGCAAAGAGTTGGACATGACTGAGCAACTAACACTTTCAGTTCACAGTTGATTGAAGTTCATATTTATAATGTATCCCTTCATTGGTGGTGTTTGCAAAGAGAAGTTTTTACTTTTCTATTTCTACTGCAGTTTCTACAGAATGTCCAGTCTTTTCATGACTGTCACTTTTCCTCTGCTGCTCATTGCTTGACACATCTTGACTTCTCTCTGACTTATGCTATGGTTGCTAAATGGTTTTCCATCTCTGAATATTTGGATGGGAATGGGGTTTGGCAATCAGTGTTCCTTTGAGTTGGAGAAGGAAATGGCAACCCACTCCAGTGTTCTTGCCTGGAGAATCCCATGGACAGAGAAGCCTGGTAGGCTACAGTCCATGGGGTTGCTAAGAGTGGGACACAACTGAGCAACTTCACTTTCGCTTTTCACTTTCATGCCCTGGAGAAGGAAATGGCAACCCACTCAAATATTCTTGCCTGGAAAATCCCAGAAACAGAGGAGCCTGGTGGGCTGCCATCTATGGGATCGCACAGAGTCGGACATGACTGAAGTGACTTAGTAGCAGCAGCAGCAGCAGCTGTTCCTTTGAGTCATGCCTGAAAAAGATCACCTTCTTCACAGAAGTCATGAGATCCAAGTTACATCCAGTTTAGCTTCCAGATGGCTGAATAAGCTCTTAGTTATTTCATTCATTATGTAGACTTCGAAAGCTCTCCAACTTCAGTTCCCAAACCAGGAGCCCTCACTGAACTTAGCATTATTAATTTTGCACATTCACAGCTCTTTTTTTACTTGATGCTTCCTCAAAAGATTTTCAAAATTCTTCTCTGGAATATCAGTGGGACTTTCTAGAAAAAGATATGACATATTCATTATAGATTTACATAGTCCTAATTATATTAAACTAAGCAGTATGTTGCTACTTAACTGTGTAGCTTTAATACTTTATGTAATACTGTAAATGTAGTTAATACTTTTATAACTAAAGATAATTTCTCTGTGCTCATCACACAAGGACCATTTCAGAAAATTGTTTCTGTAGCTTTGTTTTTCTCTACCACTTGTAAATTGCTTATCACCATCAAAGCAGCAAAGAAAAAGTGAATACTGTTTGCTCTTCAATATATGGTAACTGCCTTAGGAGTGTCCTGTGCTCTGGGACCTATAGTTGCAATGGAGAAAATTGGTTTAGTTAGATTCATTGTAACACTGTGAATCAAGCTAATTGCTGTTTTCAATGTAGTCTCTACAATGCTAATAAGACAGGCAAAATAACCATTTATTCATTCAACATGTGTTTACTGACCAGTGATGATTTTGGAACCAAAGAAAGGATCAGAGGACAAGGAGAGAATTCAATAGAGTAGATCCTTGTTAAATTTAAAAAAAATTAAAGAAAATCTAAATTAGGAATGATCACCATACCTAATAATTTTAGTAAAATATAGGCAATGCTGAATGCCACATTTTAAAAGATAAAATTTAAATAATGATGCCAGACGGCATTTGACTTCTAATTTTGGTCAGCATTTGACTTCTAATTAAGCTTTTCTTCACCTAGCTCATAATATATGGTATTTAAATTTCTATTCCCCAAACTAGCAGATTACTAACCATCTTTTTCTACTTGAACATAAACTCCTTGAAGGTAGACACTGTCTTGTTTGCCAGGAATGTCACAAATTATGATACATAGGAGGCACTCAACAAATACTTGTTGAATTAACAAATTCATTAGCGTTAATGGGATCCTAACAAGATGGTAAAGTCAGTCTAAACCAGGAAAGCTAAAAATCACAAACAACAAAGGTCCTCTGTGTAAACTTGTAAGAGAAATCCAATATGTGGATATCCAAAGAAACTTCAGGTAAAATCAAAAGAGAGAAAGTGATAATAGCAGTACTTCCATAGTGTTTTCTTGTGCCCAGGGAATCCTCTAAACATTTTATATATTCTCACTCATTGAGTCTTAACAACAACCCTTTGAGGTAGATAATATCATTGTTTGTATTGTTTCACATGAAAAAATTGAGTTATAGAGAGATTAAGAAACTTGCTGAAGGTTATACAGCTAAATCTTGGTTAGTCTGGAATTTTAATCCAGTTTGGTTTCAGAGTTTACTCATAAGACATAAAGTTTCTTGAGACTTCATGTGGAGAGAAGTTAATGCTGGCAGGGGTACAAGTAAAAACCTTTCTGATAATTTATATTAGATTTTATCTCATGGGAATAACTGGATCTTCAGAAAAGGGATCACCTAAACAGTTACTTAAAAATTTTTAGAAAAATTATGTTGATTTTGATGGAAATGGTTGACAGACTACTTCTGTATCTGCTCTACTTCTGGGATGATTCACAGGTATCACTTTGAAGGATATTAACAATTACTTAATGAGGTATATACTGTGTGCTGTTATTGTTCAGTTGCTCAATCATGTCTGAATCATTGCAACTCCATGGACTGCAACAGGCCAGGCTTCCCTGTCCTATACTGTGTAATCAATTCTTTTTCACTGCTATAAGTACAACAGTGCAGTGGAAAGAACACTGGATTTGAAATAAAATAATAATAATAATTCAAACTTTAAGTTCTATAATCTACCATCTCTGTTTTTCTAAAACCTGAGTAAGCTCCTTGAATTGGGATGTGGAATAGACAGAAAGCCAACTGATTATTCCTCTTCTCAAAATTTGAAGCAACTGAGAAATGGATACCCACATAGGGCACAAATGCGATATACGATGCTTGCCATCACAAGGAAGTGAGAAGAAAGCATTCTATATACAGGCCATTAAGTCCAAAACTGATCAAAGGCCATGAAAACACAGGATCTTTTCTTCTCTTAGGGCTTCACAGCTGGTGCTAGTGGTGAAGAATCTGCCTGTCAATGTAGGAGATGCAAGAGAGGCAGGTTTGATCCCTGGGTTGAGAAAATCCCCCAAAGTAGGAAATGACACTCCAGTATTCTTGCTTGGAAAATTCCATGGGCAGAGGAGCCTGGCAGGCTCCATAGAGTCACAAAGAGTTGGACACAACTGATCACTTGAGCACTGACATTGGTCACCTCAAGATATAGCTGTTTCCCAAGTCACTTCTTATTGCACATACCCTAATTTTCAGACACAACCTATGTCAAGAATAGTAACTAACAAACTCCATCCCACTTTCTAAAACTCTCCCACTTTGTCCTCTGGAATACATAGTTAGACATCAGCCATTTCCTCTCTCTTCTGAAAGTCTTTAAGGTTCCTTTCACTTTCTTCCTTTAACTGAAATCTGATTATTTTCTACTTCTCTTACATTTATTCCAGGAGATGGTTGCTTTCTCTCCCATCCTTCAGAACCACTTGGCCTGGAGTGAGTCTGGGTTTGACTTCTTTCAATCCCAGATTAGTCTCCCTTTCTCCACTGTAACTGCGCTCATTCTGAACATCATGTCATCAGATTCTATCACCTACACCATTCCTTGCTACAGACATTTCCCAGTCCTTTAAAGCATTCTTCTTGCCTTCCATGTATGTAGCATTGGCATCACTGTCACTTTAGCACTGCTCGTGACCCAATTTTATTGATTTCAGTATCTGTATGATGATATGTCTAATATCACATCCTCTCCATTTCATGACCAGATCCTCTCCTACAAATATCTTGTCCTTTGTCCTTCCTCAGCTGCTCACATAAAGGATAATTTGTCTGTCTCACACTCCAGTGTGTGATTTATGAAGTTGAATACCATCTTGCTCACAGTTGAATCATTAATGCCTGAACAGAGTCAGCAAATAGGAGCCGTTCAATACTCATTTACTGAATGAATAAGTGATTTAAAAGACATCAGCAAATATTTATCGAATAAGTCAATGCTGTCGGTGTCAACAGGATGCCAGTCTAACCCAGTTTTCCAGCATCCACAACCTACACACTTAAATGTAATTAGAAGGAATCTCTGAATAAGTTTATGGTGAAAGCACATGTACCATACAGAGGCGGTAAGAGCCGAACACCCTTATCACACTGCCTTATCAGACAGGGTAAAGACAAATATTTCTGAGAGTATAACTTGAATAAATACATAACCAGATAATCGGTCTGGTGTTCCAGGCATAGCTATTTCTGGAGGTTTTCTTGTTTTAGTATTTTAATATCCCTTTCACTTTTAATTTATTTTGCTTGGGAGAATTTTCTTCCTAAATGATGATACCACCATGATCCATGATCTTTTGTTAACCGTTATCCTACAATTAAAGCAGGTATCCCTCAAATTAAATGTGTTCATTCACAGCTCCATCCTTGCATTTTTCCTAGTCTCTATGACTTTTTCAATTTTCAGTGAAATTTAGCACTACACCATGAAGACTGGAACTGACTGCATTCTTTTGCTCTAAAAACTCCACATCCAGTGGAAGGGCTTTTTTTTTTTTTTTTTTTTTTTAAGTCCCAAACTTGTCTCCAATGGAGATTCTTTACTAGCAGGTTTCTACTTGACTTGAAGCTGCTTTGAGCTTTGATATTTACAATGGTTGGTATCTAAGCAATGGCGTTACAGCATGGGGATCTCCCGACTTCACTCATACCTTTCCAGAAATTTCAATATCCCAGACTTTGAGGGACTTAAGTTAATTTAATGATGGCAGAAATATTTATTCCAAGCAAGCATTTGCCGTTCCAGCGCACCCAGTTTTGGGTACTGCCAGCTGGTATGTAACCTTTGATGGATCCAATACCTACCCATCGTTGAACTTCATCTATATACAGTTGACCCTTGAACAATATAGGTGGGGACAACTTGGGTCCATTTGTAGGTGGATAGCTTTCAACAGCAAGTACTAAAGTACTATACAGTTGGTGGCTGGCTAAATCTGCAGAAGCAGAACCATGGTTACAGAGAAACAATGTAAAAGGAGGAGTGACTACAAATATGTTTTTCTTAATAAGGGTGCTTCATTGTTTTTTGTTGTTTCCTTTTGCCTTTAGGCAAGTTTTGTAGTTGTTCTTCATTCACTAAATCATGTCTGACTTTTTGCCACCCCTTGCACTGCAGCACACCAGGCTCCTCTGTCATTCACTGCTGCTGCTAAATCACTTCAGTCGTGTCCAACTCTGTGCGATCCCATAGACAGCAGCCCACTAGGCTCCTCTGTCCCTGGGATTCTCCAGGCAAGAATACTGGAGTGGGTTACCATTTCCTTCTCCAATGCATGAAAGTGAAAAGGGAAAGTGAAGTCGCTCAGTCGTGTCCGACTCTTCGCGACCCCATAGACTGCAGCCTACCAGGCTCCTCTGTCCATGGGATTTTCCAGGCAAGAGTACTGGAGTGGGGTGCCATTGCCTTCTCCGTGTCATCCACTATCTCCCAGAGTTTGCTAAAATTCATGTTCATTGAGTCAGTGATGCCATTGAAACAACTCATCCTCTGCCGACCCCTCCTTCTTTTCCCTTCCATCTTTTTCAGTATCAGGGTCTCCAATGAGTCAGTTCTTCACTTCAGATGGCCAAATTGTTGGAGTTTCAGCTTCAGTATACATTCTTCCAATGAATATTCAGGGTTGATTTCCTTTAAGATTGACTGGTTTGATCTCCTTGTTGTCCAAGGGACTCTGAAGAGTCTTCTCCAGCACCACAGTTCAAAAGCATCAATTCTTCAGTACTCAGCTCTGTGTTCCAACTCTCACATCCGTACATGACTACTGGAAAAGTCATAGCTTTGACTATGCAGACCTTTGTTAGCAAAATGATGTCTCTACTTTCTGATACACTGTTAGACAAGTTTAGGTAAGTTTAAACAAATTAAGCTGCTTTGTATGTTAGCTCCTTTCCCGTTTTGGTATGACATGGGATGCCATTATTTGCAGTTTCAGAGAAACAGTATTTCATTTCCTTTTTCTTTACTTTTTGAACTAAACATTTTATCTTCTAATGTCTGATTTGGATACTGTCTTGCAGACGTCCTTATAGGAAGCAATGCAGAGCAAATTTCTTCTTTTTTGGCAGGCAAACATTTGCCATTCCAGCACACCCAGTTTTGGGTACTGCCAGCTGGTATGTAACCTTTGATGGATCCAATACCTACCCATCATTGAATTTCATCTATATACAGTTGACCCTTGAACAACATAGGTGGGGACCACTTGGGTCCACTTGTAGGTGGACAGCTTTCAACAGCAAGTACTAAAGTACTATACAGTTGGTGGCTGGCTAAATCTGCAGAAGCAGAACCGTGGTTACAGAAAAACAATGTAAAAGGAGGAGTGACTACAAGCTGTAAGTGGATTTTCTACCACATGAAGAGTTAGTCCCCCAACCCTCACTTTGTCCAAGGGTCAACCATATTGTGCCCCTGTCTAGCAACATTGAGTGTATCTCACTTTCTTTGAACACTCCTCAGTGACACTGATTTACAATATTACATATCATGAATATTTACTTCACAGACAATAACCTGAAACACCCCCAACTTCACTGTTATATTAAAACTCTTCTGCTAAGGCTTCAATGAACTGTTTCTCTCCTTAGTCTCTTTACTCCATTATCCTCAAACCTAACTATACATTAATGAAATATAACTGTCCTTGTCTATAGGCAGTAGTTCCAAAATTCTGGGACTTCCCTGATGGCTCACCAGTAAAGAATTCACCTGCAATGCAGGAGAGCTGGGTTTGATATGATCCCCAGGAGAAGGGAATGGAAAACCACTCCAGTATTCTTGCCTGGAGAATTCATGGACAGAGGAGCCTGGTAAGCTACACACCATGGGGTTGCAAAGGGCTGTGAACGACTGAGCAACTAACACTTTCCAAAATGTCTTACTGATTGTCTACCTGCAATTTTTTTTTTTTTTTACTTTATTTTACTTTACAATACCGTATTGGTTTTGCCATACATTGACATGAATCCACCATGGGTGTATATGAGATCCCAATCCTGAATCCCCCTCCCACATCCCACCCCATATCCTCTCTCTGGATCATCCCCGTGTACCAGCCCCAAGCATCCTGTATCCTGTATCGAACATAGGCTTGTGCTTCGTTCTTACATGATAGTATACATGTTTCAATGCCATTCTCCCAAATCATCCCACCCTCTCCCTCTCCCACAGAGTCCAAAAGTCCATTCTATACATCTGTGTCTCTTTTGCTGTCTCACATACAGGGTCATCATTGCCATCTTTCTCTATTCCATATATATGTGTCAGTATATTGTATTGGTGTTTTTCTTTCTGGCTTACTTCACTCTGTACAATAGGTTCCAGTTTCATAAGAGAAGAACTCTGACTTGTTTCTTATATGTGGGTTTTTTTTCCTGGAAATTCCTTTTGTTTCTCAGACCTTTGTTTTCGTCTTCTGTTAGATTTAATTTAGCTCTAGTCCTCCTCTATAACCCAGAAATAACTGAAATATCTTCTCATCATCTGATCCCACATAGAAGTGTAGTTGGTCAGTTTATGTCTTCATACTCCCTTCACATCCATCACTGGGAGAGCCTCAAATTATCAATCAGGGAAATTTTTGCTTTCCATCATCAGCAGAAGGCATATCTCTTTTATTTCTGACCATATCAAAACTTTTTTTTTTTAATAAACATCCTTGATTATTTATACAAATCTAATTCCTAGAACAAACTGTTATAGGCATCAGTTCAGTTCAGTTCAGTCGCTCAGTTGTGTCCGACACTTTGCGACCCCATGAATTGCAGCACTCCAGGCCTCCCTGTCCATCACCAAGTTCTGGAGTTCACTCAGACTCACGTCCATCGAGTCAGTGATGCCATCCAGCCATCTTGTCCTCTGTCATCCCCTTCTCCTCCTGCCCCCAATCCCTCCCAGCATCAGAGTCTTTTGCAATGAGTCAACTCTTCACATGAGATGGCCAAAGTACTGGAGTTTCAGCTTCAGCATCATTCCCTCCAGAGAAATCCCAGGGTTGATCTCCTTCAGAATGGACTGGTTGGATCTCCTTAATTTCTTTCCTAGCCTCTGGGTTCATAATAATTTCACTGAGCCTTTACTCAAACTAAACTAACAACACAATTTGTCTTTCACATAATAAGGTCCTAGTCTTTATGTCTTTATAGATAAGACCAGTGACACTTTTGAGGCTAAATTATTGATATAACTTGAGTGATTAAAATAGATATTCTTTATTAAAATTTATAGTGAGCTCAAGATACTTTAAAATTTATGTGTAGATGTGTATATACATGCATACTTTAAATTATAAGATTACTAAAGTCAAGATTTGCTTAGCCCAATATTTATTAAGGGCTAACACTGGGTTTAGTTGACTTGGTTTGGTGAGTCTTGAGGTTTCTAATTTAATTCACCTGACCCTATAAAAAATGCTTATATAGTATATATCTTTTCTTATTAAAGTAAATTTTATTTATTTATAAGATGTTTAGGCTGTGAAATGCATTTCATGAAGGTGTGTGAGGAATTAATAAATTTTAAAATTCTGCTAAATTACTATGAATGACTGTTTTAACTTTGTGGAAAATTATATTACATTTGTACATACTTATGTAGAAATACACAGAAAGAATACTGAGTTTATATATCATATATAATTTCATTATTTTTATATATGAGACTAAGTTGATAACAAGAACATGTTGAAGTATGTACAACACTATAAAGCTCACAAATTTTAGTGATTATCATTTATACCCACCTACTTCTGCACCATATAGTGTACTTTGGGGAAAAAAAAAAAAGTCTGTCAGGTAAGTTATTTTTATATAAAATCTTTTCTTTCTTTCTTCTTTTTTTTTTTTTTTTGTATAAGGTAATTGGCTTCCAAACAGGAGAAGTTGCACTGTTACTAAGAGGCTGCTGCTGCTAAGTTGCTTCAGTCATGTCTGACTCTGTGTAACCCTATAGATGGCAGCCCACCAGGCTCCTCTGTCCCTGGGATTCTCCAGACAAGAATAGTGGAGTGGGCTGCCATTTCCTTCTCCAATGCATGCATGCATGCATGCTAAGTCACTTTAGTTGTCTCCAACTCTGCGCGACCCTATGGACAGCAGCCCTCTAGGTTCCTCTGTCCATAGGATTCTCCAGGCAACAATACTGGAGCAGGTTGCCACTTCCTTCTCCCTAGTAAGAGGCAGGGCTTGAATTTGATCTTAGCTCTGTTTGATTGCACAGGACATGGTCTGTGATGTAATTTTGAATTCACTGGAGATGCTAACTATATTCAGTGTCCTAAAGTTTAAGATTATTGAATATGAAAGAAACACTCTTTGTTAACTGATCATTATTTTTCATTAGGTAATTAGCCTAAATTTTATCTAACCTCTTTGTGTGTGTACATGTATATAAGTGATCACTAAATGTGTCTTGAAAGGAATAGCTCTTTTTCTTACCCATCATTTTGAGTATATTCTTGAATGAATATAATTCCCTTATATAGATATTCCCTCTAGAAATCTATCTTAAATTTAATGTGTCAATTTCATTAGATCCACTTTTTAATTTTAAATTTTAACACATCATCCTTTTTTAATTCTGATTCTGATAGTGACTTTTCCCCATGCTTTTCTTTTCTTTTTATTTTTTTACTATAGCACTCATTCGTCTATCATATTCTTGTGTTCAATGCTTTTTGTACTCTTTATTGTAAGATTTCCAAATTTCATGAGAAAAACTCACCACATTAAATATGTAGACTCTTCTTATCTCAATATCTTTAAAAGGAAAATGAACTTTCTTATTCTGTTTTACAGATAGGAGGATGTTGTACCAAAATAGTGATCTCATTTTGCCTTAATTATAGTGAATGATTTTCCCAGAAAAGAGAACCAGTAAAAATTATCTCTTCTAAAAATTCCTCTTTGTCATCAGAGTACACTAAAAGAGATTTACAATATAAGTTTTAACTTTTAAAACAAGGTCTTAAATGTTTAACTTTTGTCATCTCTAAATGACGTAGAATCATTGTCAAGTAGTAATTCCATCTCCAGGTAGTAGTGATTCTCTTCAGTTCAGTTTAGTNCTGATCCAGGGATCGAACCCAGGTCTCTCGCATTGCAAGCAGACACTTAAAAGGAGAGACTATTATTTTGAAGCCTGGCTGCGCTTTAGCTTAGCAAAGACTTGCCTGTGGTTGGGGTCCCCTCCTGGCCACCCTGCCCCGACGTGTCCTCGCAGTCTGGTAGAAGAGTGATGGGGGCCAGAGCTCGGCAGCACAGAGGACCTGGGGGCCTTGGAGAGAAGAGGTGGGAGCAGGTTTCTGGGCATGAAGAATGCGCCAGGGCTTGGAGGTTGGTTTCCAGGGTAGGGAGTCCTTTCCCCTGGTCTCCAGATGTTTGGAACCATCATGAGACTCCAGCCCCATTCAAGGGTGTGCTCGGGGCTGAGGCAGTGGGCAGCCTGGGGGCCCCCAACCCTTCACCCTCTGCCCTTCCCCCAACTGGGCATGGTGGTTCCTGCGCTGGTGAGACTGATGGTCTCCTGGGACCACGGGATGAGAAGTGAGCCCAGGACCCCCCAGGCGACGCACCCCCGGCTCCAGGCCACGGCAGTTCTGCTGGCCCTGCAGGCGGGCTCTGTGTGGCAGGGTCTGCCCTGTGTCTTCCGCAGGTGGGTGCGGGTCCTTTCCCTGGCCACCCCCAGGCCAGGCCTGGTCTGTCCCCACTCCCTATGGAGCCCCTTCCACCACCAGCCCCCCGGCTTTCGCCTTGGAGCTCGGCGATGCTGTCTGTTCACTTAAGCTTTCCCATCTGTGTCCAAACTAGGAGACCAAATCTCACCATAAATGGAAACATTTCGAGGGGGCCCCAGACAACTGCCAAGCGACTTGGGGCATGACTAAGCGGTGAGGGAGGGAAAGACGTTCCGTGGTCCAGATGTGAGGTTCTCTCTTTGGGGGACAGGGCGGACGGACAGCATGAGTCACAGGACGCCAGCTGCAGAAACCCCGCAGGGAGCGCCTTCTAGTAAAGGTTGAACCGGAGACTCTCCGTGGGTAAAAGGAAGTCTCAGGTTTGACCTCCTTAGAGTCAGTGGAAAGTTAATGAATAAGTACTTTCTTCCAAAAGTTAACACTGAGTGAGGTTGGCAAGAGTCAAAATGAGGCTGTTTCTACGTGGAAACTGATGTGGTATTTTTGTTCACAAAACAATCAAGCGCCAACAGATTTGGTTAATTTAATGAAGAACAGACGAGAGAAGTGATTGCTTATAGTGTTTTTTCTTTTTTTAAAGTTTTTCATCTATTGCCACGTGGATTCGGCTTTTTAGTTTCAGAGGGGCATTTTCTTTCTTTGTTTCCCATTTCTGCCAATGTTCTGTCTAGAATTCTACCCTACCACAGCACAGCCCTCAGGAGGTCACTGATATCTTACACAATAATCTGTGTGAAAATGAGGCCGAGATGAAGTGTGTGGAAAGGCTCATGGGCTGGGGAATGGCCGGGGCAGGCAGGGTGGCACGGCTACCTTCCGACAAGCCATGGGCTTTCTGAGCTCCTGCAGCTGGGTCAGGCAAGCGTGTTCACAAGGCAGGTGTGTAGGTGGCTCTCCGTGGCCCCCGGAAACCACACAGAGGGGCCTGGAGCTCTGCATCCTGGCACAAGCTATGGCCTCCCTGCTGCCCCGAGGACCACGAGGGCCTCAGAGTATCTGGCCCCCAGAGGGTTGAAGGGGAGGTCAGGGAGAGGCAGAGCACTTCCCTTGCGGACAGGGTCCCCAACCCAGAGAGGCAGTTTGTGCTGGGCTCCACAGGTGACCCGCAGCAAGTCTGGGACTTGAACCCAGGCACACCGCATGTTCACCCCACTCTGCACACACAGCTGCATGCCCCTCTTCCTGGCGGGGGGCTGAGTGGCTGGGAGATTGGAGGAGGGTGTGGTGGGTGCTGCTTCCCAGCCTGGCCCGTGAGCCACCTCGAGCGACCCTCCACACTCCTCTTCCCTTTCATCTTTCTGGGTACAGAGGGCTCCAGGGACTGGCTCCAAGGCTCTAGTGGGAACAGAGCCAGTGATGGAAGGTCTTGTGGATCAACTTGCTCTGAATTGTGGCAGAAACAGCAGTAAACCTTTCTGTTGAGCTGCTGAAGCGTTAGTTGCCTGTTCTGGTGCTCAGCTTCCCACAGCTGGCCTGAGAGTTCTGGCCACTGCACCCCTGTACCCCAGGCTCTGGACATGGCCTGCTGGTGCTCAGTACCTCAGGAGATGCATAAGCGATACTTAAGTTGAAGCTTCTCTTGGGCCCAAGATGCAGTAAATAGAGAAACTCTCAGGCGAGGTTCCAGTTCCCCAAGTGGAATCTCACTCTCAGGAGGCGGGGTGGGGTGTGGGTGAGGTGGGCAGGAAGAAGACTCTAGAAGAGACGAACTCTGGGAACAGATTGGCTCCAGGGCAACAGGGTGATTGAGGGAAAATGCTTCCTCCTGTCAGGGACAAGGGTAGGGCCCCAGGGGGCAGGGCCTTGGCTGCCACTCTGGAATCCTTTTCCCCCCGTCCTGCTGCTCTGTGGAGCAGTGCTGATGCTGCAGACCCTGAATTCACACTCTCCAGCAGGATGCCACATTGATCTGTGAATTCAGCTGGGTTTCTGTATTCAAACAGTGAAACATTCTAAATTCTTAAAATTTATTTAATTTTGGCTGTGTCGGGTCTTCGTTGCTGTGTGCGGCCTTTCTCCAGCTGAGGCCAGTGGGCCGCCCTCTAGCTGTGGTTCTCAGGCTGCCCACTGCAGTGTCTGCTCTTGTTGCAGAGCACAAGCTCTAGGGCTCAGTAGTTGTGATTTGTGGGCTTAGTTGCCCCACACCATGTGGAATCTTCCTGGAACAAGGAAAGAACCTGTGTTCCTTGCATTGGCAGACGGATTCTTAGCCATTGGATCACTGTGGAAATCCTCAAACAATGAAAAACTTTAAAACCTTATCATTTACTATAGCATCAAAGAATACATGATACTTAGGGATAAATCTAAGAAAATAGATGCGAGATCATTATGTTGAAAACTAAAAAAAACATAGCTGACAAAAAAAGAAGACTTTAAAAGTAGAGAAATAGACCATATTCATGGATTGGGAGGCTCAGTATTTTTAAACTTCAGAGTTTTTCCCAAATAAGTCTTTAGATTTAATGTGATCCCAGTCAATCCCACCAGGATAAGTAGACATTGAAAGTTCAGTTTAGCTCAGTCTCTCAGTCATGTCTGACTCTTGTGACCCCATGGACTGCAGCACATCAGGCTTCCCTGTCCATCACCAACCTCCGGAGCTTACTCAGCCTCATGGCCATTGAGTTGGTGATGCCATTCAACAGTCTCATCCTTTGTTGACCCCTTCTCCTCCCACCTTCAATCTTTCCCAGCATCTGGGTCTTTTCTAAAGAGTCAGTTCTTCCATCAGGTGGCACAAGTATTGGAGCTTCAGCTTCAGCATCAGTCCTTTCAATGAATATTCAGGATTGATTTCCTTTAGGATGGACTGGTATGATCTCCTTGCAGTTTAAGGGACTCTCAAGAGTCTTCTCCAACACCACAGTTCAAAAGCATCAATTCTTCTGCGCTCAGCTTTCTTTATGGACCAACTTTCACATCCATACATGACTACTGGAAAAACTGTAGACTGGTATGATCTCCTTGCAGTTTAAGGGACTCTCAAGAGTCTTCTCCAACACCACAGTTCAAAAGCATCAATTCTTCTGCGCTCAGCTTTCTTTATGGACCAACTTTCACATCCATACATGACTACTGGAAAAACTGTAGCTTTGACTATATGGACCTTTGTTGGCAAAGTAATATCTCTGCTTTTTAATATGCTGCCTAGGTTGGTCATAGCTTTTCTTCTAAGGGAGAAGCATCTTTAAATTTCATGGCTGTAATTACCATTTGCAGTGATTTTGGAGCCCAAGAAAAGAAAGTCTGTCACTGTTTCCATCGTTTCTCCATCTAGTTGCCATAAAGTGATGGGACTGGATGCCATGATATTAATTTTTTGAATGTTGAGTTTTAAGCCAGCTTTTTCACTTTCCTTGTTCACTTTCATTAAGAGGCTCTTTAGCCCTTCTTTGCTTTCTGCCATAAGAGGGGGAGTCATCTGCATATCTGAGATTATTCATATTTCTCCCAGCAATCTTGATTCCAGCTTGTGCTTCATCCAGTCTGGCATTTCACATGATGTACTCTGCATATAAGTTAAATAAGTAAGCTGACAATATACAGCCTTGATGTACTTCTTTCCGAATTTGGAATCAGTCCATTTGGAACCAGTCCAGTTNCCCAGCAATCTTGATTCCAGCTTGTGCTTCATCCAGTCTGGCATTTCACATGATGTACTCTGCATATAAGTTAAATAAGTAAGCTGACAATATACAGCCTTGATGTACTTCTTTCCGAATTTGGAATCAGTCCATTTGGAACCAGTCCAGTTCCATGTCCAGTTCTAACTGTTGCTTCTTGACCTGCATACAGATTTTTCAGGAGGCAGGTAAGGTGGCTGGTATTACCATCTCTTTAAGAATTTTCCACAGTTTGTTTTGATCCACGCAGTCAAAGGTTTTAGCATAGTCAATGAAGCAGAAGTAGATGTTTTTCTGGAATTTTTTTGCTTTTTGTATGATCCAACAGATGTTGGCAATTTGATCTCTGGTTCCCCTGCCTTTTCTAAATCCAGCTTGAACATCAGGAAGTTCTCGGTTCATGTACTGTTGAAGGCTCAGTTCAGTTCAGTCACTCAGTTGTGTCCGACTCTTTGCGATCCCATGAATTGCAGCATGCCAGGCCTCTCTGTCCATCACCAACTCCCACTGGAATGCTAAAGTAGGAAGTCAAGAAACACCTGGAGTAACAGGCAAATTTGGCCTTGGAATGCAGAATGCAGCAGGGCAAAGACTAATAGAGTTTTGCCAAGAAAATGCACTGGTCATAGCAAACACCCTTTTCCAACAACACAAGAGAAGTCTCTACATATGGACATCACCTGATGGTCAACACTGAAATTAGATTGATTATATTCTTTGCAGCCAAAGATGGAGAAGCTCTATACAGTCAACAAAAACAAGACCAGGAGCTGACTGTGGCTCAGATCATGAACTCGTTATTACCAAATTCAGACTCAAATTGAGGAAAGTAAGGAAAACCACTAGACCATTCAGGTATGACCTAAATCAAATCCCTTATGATTATACAGTGGAAGTGAGAAATAGATTGAAGGGCCTAGATCTGATAGAGAGAGTACCTGATGAACTATGGAATGAGGTTCGTGACATTGTACAGGAGACAGGGATCAAGATCATCCTCATGGAAAAGAAATGCAAAAATGCAAAATGGCTGTCTGAGGATGCCTTAAAATAGCTGTGATTCTCTGACAGATATATAAATCATTTAAACTTGGTAATTTTGATTTTGGTGAAAAATCACATTTATACAGCAAGATTACTTTTTCCCCAATCAGGTACTGCCCACTGTAATGTACATATGATTTATTAGACCTATTGTGATGGGGAAAGAAATGGCAACCCACTCCAGTGTTCTTGCCTGGAGAAACCCATGGGCAGAAGAGCCTGGTAGGCTACAATCCATGGGGTTGCTGAGAGTCTGACAGGACAGAACGACTTCACTTTCACTTTTCACTTTCACTTTTCACTTTCATACATTGGAGAAGGAAATGGCAACCTACTCCAGTATTCTTGCCTGGAGAATCCCAGGGACAGAGGAGCCTGGTGGGTTGTCATCTATGGTGTCGCACAGACTTGGACAACACTGAAGTGACTTAGCAGCAGCAGCAGCAGACCTGTTGTGAAAGTACTTGATAAACATTTAGAAGTTGATTTTGCTTTAATGTTCTGAGACTGAGTTAGAGAAACTATTTATTTATTAAGTAGCTACAAATGGAACAAAGTCCTTAGGACAAATTTGTGGAAGATTTGCCCCATCACTCTAAGCTCATCCAGCAGCTGAGACACCGAGATTCACTCTAAGCATGAGTGGAAAATCATTACAAAAGCCCATAGTAACGTCATTGAATTCCATGAGTTGCCTGGCTTATCTTCTCCAGAGCACTGCCACGTGCTAAGTTCCAGGCTCTCAAGTGTTTATTTTCCAGCAGATGCTCTCCTGAATCATGTTTGTGCCAAGTTTTGCATAATGTTTTATGTTCTTTATCAGTACAACAATATTAAAATTTAATAGGAAGTTATGACTGTGGCCAATATAAAAGATTAAGTAGGCTTGTCAGTCTCTTTTCTCGAAAAGAAACCATGGTATTCAGAGAGAGTAAAAAAAGAGAATCAGACAACCAGATGAGGATTCAAATCAAAATATTATATTCTTCATTTTCTATATCATAAAGTGTTTTTCTATCATTCTTAACCACAATGAGACTATAAGAAACGCAATGAATTTCTATCTATAAAGATAAAATGTTTTATTTTTTTCAAAAATAGGGGAAAATGCTTGCCAAAAGTAAATACACAAAAAGTAGGAAACATATATTGGAAGTTAGGACTTGATGATGAAATAGTAGTTTTTAGAAAATATATTTTACAATCTTAGGACTTAAAATATGATATTTAAATGTGAAGGTATGAAGCTAACAGAATTAAATAAAACAGAAATAACTTGAAAATGTATTAAGCCTATAGTTTTACAAAAATAACACTAATAGATGTTACACATTTCATCAGAAAATAATGAAAGTTACAAATATGGTTCTCATTTTTCTTCTCTTCATACCTTGTCTCTACAGGGCAGTGATAAACTGCATCAGAAAGCAATTCATCACTAAGATAGTGACTTATCAGAGCACCTGGAGTTTTTTGTACTTGTTCATTGCATTTTAGAAAGTAATAGCCTCCTACCCTTTCTAGCAAACTGGCTAATTTTTTGAGATTATTCCTTCTCATTATTTGAGGTGGTCAGTCATTCAGTCCTATTGTGCTCAGGTTTAATATGTAAAGCAAGGTGTAGCAGATAGCCTGTATTACATTAACTGAATTACTTTATTTTCATTGACTTCACTGAGCTTCCTTCATAGTTCAGTTGCTAGAGAATCTGCCTGCAGTGCAGGAGACACTGGTTGAGTTCCTGAGTCAGGAAGATCCGCTTGAGAAGGGATAGGCTCCCCACTCCAGTATTTTTGAGCTTCCCTTATGGCTCAGCAGGTAAAGAATCTGCCTGTAATGTGGGAGACCTGGGTTTGATCCCTGGGATGGGAAGATCCTGGAGAAAGGAAAGGCTACCCAGTTCAGTAGTCCGGCCTGGAGAATTCCATGGACTGTATAGTCCATGGGGTCACAGAGAGTCAGACACGACTGAGTGACTTTCACTTCAATTTCACCACATCTTTCTCAGCACACCCTAGTCTCTGACCCTTCTCTAAAGCAGCATGTAAAGCCACAATTATTCACTAAAACCATCAAGAGATTGATCATGTGCTGTTAATTCTATTTTTGTATCAAGTCCTACTCTACTCCACCCTGTAGTTCTGTTGCCACGGCAAATTATTTGACCTCAAATTATTTATGGTGCTCATTCCTTTTTGAGAATTGAACAAAATCTTTGTGCATGTCTCTAGATTTTCTGTATAAATTATCCTCAGTAAGAAAATAAATCTCAGGAAAAAAACAAAACAAAGCAAAGTGAATCCTAGTTGACTCATGAACCTTGAGTCTTGCTTCATGAAAAATTAGAAAGCCAAACAGGCAATTGCATGAAAATAAACATATGTTTTGGATGGGTTGAGCTTTAATCAGCCTAAGGGCCAAAAGAGAGTTACATGAAAAGAAAACAAAGCTGTACTGAAAAGTCATTTCAGAAGACTGTTTGAAGGCAGGGGAGAATGGGGCTTAGAGACTAAATAAAGGGCATATTTTTGGAGAGGAAGGGTCTTCAGATATTGGAAGAGATGTTCCCTCTCCTTTTTTTTGTTACTGATGGACAAATAAGACTAAGGTGGTAAAAAATTCTTAATAATTTTACCTCCTCACAAGAGTGAGATGGTTTGCTCTTAGGAAGATATAGATATTCTTGAATTACTCAAACATTTTTTAAACAGGATTTTTGAAAATAATTTTATTTATTTAGCTGTGCTGGGTCTTCATTGCTGAGCAGGCTTTTCTCTAGTTGTCATGAGCAGGGTCTACTCTAGTTGTGGGTGTGGGCTTCACTTGTTGATGAGCACAAGCTCTAGAGAGTTCTGACATCAGTAGTTGCCACCTATGGGCTCAGTAGCTGCAACTCCTGGGCTCTAGAGCACAATCTCAGTAGTTGTGGCGCATGGGCTTAGTTGTGGGATGTGGGATCTTCCCAGGCCAGTGATAGAACCCATGTCTCCTGCATTTTCAGGTGGATTCTTTACCACTAAGCCACCAGGGAAACCCTGAAGCATAATTTAGATAATAATGTACTGCAGAAGAAAGAGTACATTGGGTGAAATCTAACTAGACAGGTTTTGATCTGTATTTCATCGAGCTTCTGACTCAGAACAGCCTATTCTAAGTTCCTTAGGGACAAGGTCATATCTGATTATGCTTGAAAGTATTTTGAGCCTTAGCTTATAAATAACTCTTTAGAAAGGTAAATAGATTGTAAACTATCTATTACTTTTTGTTTGCCCATGGTGACTATATCAGTGTGTTGAATATTATCAGAGACTCAATAAATACTTTATGGACTAATTGGCACATGAAATTTTGAAAAGCATGTTCTTAGAAATGCAGCCAATAGGACTTCACAGCATACTCAACTTTGTCTCTGCAGATGTTTGGACTTAAACTAATGTGATCTGTTGAATTTGGCACCTTGGCTTAGAAAGGCTTTTTCTACTCCAGGTGGCAATGCCTTGAAGTAATCGCAGATGACTGTTTCCCAGCAACGAGGAGAAAAGCCTCCTGCTGCACAGTAATTTCCTCAGTTCTTGACACAAATGAAAAAAACAAAACAAAACAATAAATGGAGATTAACCCTGTTGATTGAGTTTATCGTTTCTATCTTTGCCCTTCCTGATAGTCTATCATCAATTAAGAATGTATGGAAGGAAATCTGTTTCAATAAAAACTGTTATACACATATATATAGCATACAAATGTGTATGAATATATACCAGAGTGATTGTGAATAATAGCAAAATCTCATTCAAATTAGATGAAGGGAAAAAAGATTGATCCAAAATTGGATTCAAGTATGTTTGAATTTTATGTGTATTTATGATGTACATATTTTTATTATATAATATATAGTGTGATGTTCATATTTATATATTTTATGATATACATATATATCTGTCTCTTATACACATCTAGATGTGTATAAGAGACAGATATATATGTGTCAGTATATAAGACAATTTATTACTTACAAACTGCTTTCTATATTTGGAAGTTATTTTATTTTTTTTTATATTACTCTTATTCTTGAAATATTTTCTCAGGATATGTACTTGATGTCTGTCTCTTATACACATCTAGATGTGTATAAGAGACAGTAATATATAGTGTGATGTTCATATTTATATATTTTATGATATACATATATATTTTTTGATGTACATATTTCTAGCTAACATTAAAGTTTTTATTTTTATTAGTGGTTAAAACATAGTTTGATTTTCTGAATAAGGTTATAATATCTCAGTCTACAAAGTGTCAATCTTAAAAATGTGTACATTTAAAAATATAATACATTCCTGCTCTAATGATTCTTCTATTTATGCAGTCAAGTTACAGAATCTCCATCTGTAAGTCAGTGAAATTGATCAGTTTATGGTTTTTCACATGAAGGCATCACTGAGAATGCTAGGAAAGGCATTAGCTATTAACTACATGACAGCATAAGAGAGAGAGACAGAAGGATCCAGTATAACACAATGGCCAGGATCCCAAGCTCTAGAGACAGACTGAATTTGCATCTCAGGTTCAACCACTTATTACATGTATGATTTGAGGCAAATTATTTAACAATTCTGTAGCTTAATTTCCTCATCTGTAAGTGATAATGGTGACTTTAATGGTAGTCTCTACATTTTAATATTTATTTTAATAAATTGATATGTAAATATGACTTAGAATGGAAACTTGGTAAAATAAGCTTTAGATTATTCTAAGCACTTCAGTTTATACATACAGTTTACATGTATGTGTATAATCAGTTGTTCGGTCATGTCTGATTCTTTGTTACCCTATGGACTATAGCCTGCCAGACTCCTCTGTCCGTGGAATTTTCCATGTAAGAAAACTGGAGTTGTTTCTGTGCACTGCAGTATGTTCCTGGGATGCCCTTACATTTACATACCTATAGATAAATTAATAGTTGCTTCAATCAAATGTTACTCAGAAGAATATTGGAACATTTCTATTATCTGAGTTAAAGACCTATTCACCATTTTCTTCCCTATGATCCATTTAATAGTTAATAACTGATATTGAAAAAAGTATGGTAATTGTGTAATGTATTAGTTTGCAATGTGAATTAATAATGCATATTTTATAATATACTTTATAATATAATTGTACTAATAGGTTCAATACCAATATGAGGTATTAAGTTTACATTTTTGCATATCCTTAAAGAAGCAACTCTCTATAAAAAAACATTTTTTAAATAGCATAATGGAAACAGGATACACAACTTCAAAAGCAGAGGCAGACAGATATCCTACTTTTGCTTTGCACAACTAATGTTGAACCAATGAAGATGAAAATAAAAAGAGAGTCTATAACCTGAGGGAATAATAATAGTCCTCTGCATTTGTATGAAAAGATATGAAGTGCTAAAATCCATTCAGCCTACTAGACCATCTTCTGAAGCTTCACATCACAGAGCTCTGAGATTAGACCATACCTATAGAAAACAAAAGGGTTTCTTTCTTCCAGTTACTGTGATAAATCTACTGAACACTCCTGAAATTAACCCCCCTACTAGTCTTTTCTGTCTGCCAAGAAAGACTATACTGGGCAAAGAGCAAAACATTGTGATGGCTGTGTACTAAATAAACCTTTCTTTCAGAAAGGAAATTTGGATAACAGAGGACTTAAAAAAAAAAGTTTCAACAAGTATAGCTGAAACTTTTGCATTGTTTATCAATCTTTGTCACTAATTCTATGTATTTTCTTATGCCGTTGGAGGAAGGGATCTAGCTACAACAGGTAAAGAATTTCAAGAGGTGTGAAAATGTGGGTCATTTGGATGCCAATTAGAAATTAAACTGGCCAAATTTGACCCCTGTCAGTTTCACTGCTTTTGTAAGCTTTCTATATCAAATTTCATGACTTGAAAGGACAAAGAGTGAATATGCTGTTTTTCAAAAACTTTTTATGATGGAGGGGAAAGGGAGAGGAGAGAATAAAGAAACTTCAAACTAAAGGAATCTTTATATATTCGAATGCTTGGAAAGTTAGAATTGTACTTTGTGAAGAACATTTTAAGTACTGTGAGTACATATTGAATATGAAAATAAGATTAATTTAAATAAGCAAATATTAGTTGATCGTGCATTACACATCTGGACTTCCAGTAGGTGCTTTACGTTATGGTAAATATAAGTTGAATTATACCTGCCCTCTGATCTTGGAAAATAAACATCAAAGATGAACAAAAATAATAAGGTAGGCAGTGATATATGCTATTGAACAAGGTTTTCAAACTATGTATTATTTTTCATGTGAAAAATAGGAAGAATAGTTTAGCCAAGGCTGGAGGAACCACAGAGAATTTCTTTCAGGAGGCAGAATTTGAGATAGAGTTTGCAAAATGGGTAGACCTTAGTTGATACATATGGTAGGGAGTAATAATCCATATAGATAAATGTGTGGTTAAAAATATAAAGACAAATTTTGACCTGTGTTTTTGGATCTCTGTAAAGTCTATATAAGTTAAATGCATATAAAAAGGAGGAGTGGGAAAGAAACCATGTTCAAAAAAACCAGTTTAAGTCAAAATTATAGAAGTCCTATTTTGATAAGAAACAGGAAAAAATAAAGTTTTTACATTTTTTAGGAATAGGAACCATTGAAAACTGAATTAGAGTCCCATGAAAAGAGGTATGTCTAGGGGGAGGATATACCTAGTAGTTACTGCAATGGTTATGCCATGCATAACAATATTTTATTAATCAAGGCTACAAAATATCTTATATTCAAAATGATTAGTTCTGAAATCCATAAAGATATATTTTGAATTATTTTACTTAAATGTCAAAGCATACATGGTTTTGCTACCTTTTTGGTTTATGTTGTTCCTCACTATCAATCACATTGATATACATATATATATGTTTGTGTATATATATATCCTATATAGTATATCTATAACTATATGTTATGCAACTCTTAGTAGCACTAGTTGTTAAGAATCCATCTGCCAATGCAAGAGACACAAGAGATGCAGATTCAATCCCTGGGTAGGGAAGAACCCCTGGAGTAGGAAATGGCAATCCACTGCAATATTTGTGCCTCGAAGATTCCATGAGCAGAGGAACCTGGTGGGCTACAGTCCCTGCAGAGTCACACATGACTGAGCACCTGAGCATATACATACACACATCTATGATATAAGTATAGATATACAGATCTTTATTCACCTTTAACCCAGTCACAGTGTTTTGAGGAGACTCTAACCACATGGAGATGACATATATATTTTCTCTCTGACAGCTACAGCTAGATCTCTTGATAACATCAACTTTAAGATTTATAGGTCAATGAGCATCCAGATCATTTAATCACCCAGGTTTTAGATTTCTTAGGTGAGGCCTCAGACACATTGGAGCAGAGAGAAACCATCTCTGATGTACCCTTGTCTGAAATCCTTACTGACACTGAGTATGGTGTTCTAGTCTGGCTAATAGATGAAGCTTATTCTTGGCTTGTTTAAGAATTATTTATGTTTATTGAAATTTTTCCTGCCTAATCCATCATATTTTAAGAAAGATTTTTTAAATATCTCAGTATTGTGTAGATTTTAATATCTATACTTGTGGTTGTAAGAGACCTGTGTATGTGGAAAATTTGTTACTGAGGATTTATGTTGTAGAAATTATCATGTCTTCTGATGAAATAAGCCACTATCATTAGATAACTGCCCTCTTTATCTCTGGTAATGTATAACATTTTGTCTGAAATTAATGTGACTATTCCAGCATGCTTTCTATTATAATTGCTTGGTATTTTTCCCACTCTTTCACTCCTTCGGTTTACTTACATTTTAATTCAGTTGTTTGTAAGCAATATCTAGCTGTATTTAATATTTCATCCAATGTAACATTTTCTTTGGATTATATTCCTTATTTTCATTTATCATTACTACTGATATACTTGGATTAATTTCTAAAACCTTATTTGGTTATTCTTATCTTACCCTTTTCCCTTTTTTTTCCTATTTCTGAATAGATACTTTTATTTCATTTTTCCCTTCAACTAATTTTTAATATGTTTACTATTTTGTTATTTCCTCTTGCACCACTGAACTTCCATCTGGGATAGTTATTCTACTTATCTTAGGAATTTTCCTAGAGACAATTTATTACTTACAAACTGCTTTCTATATTTGGAAGTTATTTTATTTTTTTTTATATTACTCTTATTCTTGAAATATTTTCTCAGGATATGTACTTGATGGGATGCATTATTCTGTTCTCAATATTGTGAAGATATTTCCCACTGTCCTCAGGCTTCTGTTGCTGTTGAAAAATTTTTGGAAAGTCAGGGGTTGAATAATGGTTGGTCTTTTGAAAACAGCCTACTTTTTCTCCTCAGCTAACTCAAAGTCACCTTGCTATCTCTGATATCCTGATGAACCATCATACCAATACTACACTCAGTCATTTTTTTTTTTATGAGACAAATACACCTGAATAATTTGAAAATACTCTAATAGAACTCTTGTTATTTGAAGGCTAAAACTTCTAATTTGAAAATGTATGTTGTTGTTCAGTCACTCAGTCGTGTCTGACTCTTTGTGACCCCATGGACAGCAAGCACACCAGGCTTCCCTGTCCTTCACCATTTCCCAGAGCTTGCTCAAGCTCATGTCCATTCAGTCGGTGATGCCACCCAACTATCTTATCTTCTGTCATCCACTTCTCTTCCTGCCTTCAATCTTTCCCAGCATAGGGGTCTTTCCTTGTAAGTAGGCTCTTTGCATCAGGTCGCCAAAGAATTAGACCTTCAGCTTTAACATCAGTCCTTCCAATGAATATTCAGAATTGATTTCCTTTAAGATTGGCTGACAATGTATATATAGTATTTTAGAATTCAAGTGAATTTTTTCATATGATACATTCGAGTGAATGACATTGACTCTGTCTTTTAAGCTCCTCCCTAAAATAATGGAGAAATCTTTGGCAATTTTTTATATTTGGGATGTTTTAAATGTATGATTTGTTTGAGGACTGGATTTTTCAGTCTAACTTTTATTTTACAGGTAAGATTTATTTTACCTCTTTATAATGAAAAGATGATATTTTTCTATTTATGAAGTATCATTTATAGTCACTTTCCAGCTACAGGAATATCCACTGTCAACCTGCATTTAAAAAAATGCATGAACTTCAACAATCTTCACATAGAGCTCTCTGGTGAAATATTAACTGCTGTTTGTATAGTGCTAATAAGATATTTTTGTATAAGTCATTTTGTTTGATCCTTTAGGAAACCTATGCTTTGTGTATTACTCTTGCCATCACTTTTTCCATAGCACAGGAAAAGATTAGTAAGATTAAGTGCTTTCTTAAAGTTTATAAAAATAGTACAAAATTGACACAATCCTTCTAACTTCAAAACTGATGATTTATCAGCACATTTTAGCATTATTCTCCTAAAAATATGGAAGCAAATTTCTCCCTGTATTTGATACTTGTGACTACTTTGGGAACCTAAAAATTATCCTGAGATATCCTTATTTGAGATTACACTTGACAAAGCCACAGTGACATGAGCGGGTATTGTTGCCATTTGAATAATAAACATTTAATATAAAATGGTATGTCTTGGTGAAGGAGTTAATGGCTAAATATTTTGAAACTATTTTTCTACCTGCAAAAATCCATAAGTTGTGCATTATTTCTTCAGTGAAAAGATAAATAAATATATATATATATATATATATACTTAATCAATATCTCATCATCCAGGCATAAAGATTCATCCAAGTAACAAGTGTTTATTGAGTATATGTTAAGTGCTCAAAACGGGAGGCATAACAACAAACAAGACAGATAACATGTGGTTATTTTGTGGGTTAGAAAGGTTTAAAATTCAATAACATTTCAAATGATAATAAGGATATTAATGGCTACTGGTCTGCCCCACTCTATTAAATTTCACAGAAAAAGTTTTATTTTCATGAATGTTTTTGGCGCCTTGCCTTAATTGTCACTACTCCATGTGAAGGTGGAATATCACAGTCTCTTATTCTTATCTATTTTAGGAATTTACCTACTTCCTAAAGTATGTGCCTTTTGTTGTCTTCTAGGTAGGCTAAATTTTACATGAGATATTCCAATATTCACTTGTGAGAGGTGAATGTTTTGCCTTTAATTTTCTTCCCCTTCAAAAGGATGTGTTAAAGTCCTTATCTCAGTACCTCAGAATGTAACATTATTTAGAAATGGGGTTTCTGTAGAGAAAATCAAGTTAAAATGCTGTCATTATGGTGGGCTCCACTACCATATGACTGGTGTCATTAATAAAAGGAGGCATGTGGGTACTGACGGAGAAGGCAATAGCAAGCCACTCCAGTACTCTTGCCTAGAAAATCCCATGGATGGAGGAGCCTGGTAGGCTGCAGTCCATGGGGTCGCTAGAAGTCGGATGCGACTGAGCGACTTCACTTTCACTTTTCGCTTTCACACAATGGAGAGGGAAATGGCAACCCACTCCAGTGTTCTTGCCTGGAGAATCCCAGGGACAGGGGAGCCTGTTGGGCTCCTGTCTATGGGGTCGCACAGAGTCGGACACGACTGAAGCGACTTAGCAGCAGCAGCAGTGGGTACTGAGACAGACACACATATAGGAAAGGCAACGTAAAGACCCAGGGAAAATACCAAGTGAAGATGGAAGGTTGGAGGGCTACATCTTCAAGGCAGGAACACCTGGTTCTGCAAGAGCTAGGACAAAGGCAGGGAACTGATCATTCCCGAGAGCTTTCAGAGAGCCTGTGGTTCTGCCAACACGTTGCTCTCATGACTTCTGGCCTCTTGAACTGTGGAACAATAAACTTCTGTTTTAAACCACTCAGTTTGTGGGACTTCATTATGGTAGCCCTAGGAAATTAATCTAGTGAGTAAACTGTCCACATTATGAAATTCAGCAAAAAAAAAAAAAAAAAGTCAGAAAAAAATAAAAAAATAAATACACTTACTTTCAAATAAAAGGTGAGATTTCCAGCATACTAGAAAGGAAAGAAAAGTATCACAAATAGCACATGATGGTCTTTAATCAAGTGGGAGAAATGCCTCATCATTGGGTTGTGGCTTTCTCTTACACATGTTTGGCTAAAACTGGAAAGCTAGCGGGACTGAAAAACCACAGAGTGGCCTTAAAAATGATTTATTTATTTTACTGGCTAGGCCTGAATTTCAGAGTCATCAAGAGACTCCTATAACTAAGACTGAACAAACAGTAACATATGAGGAGGATAAATTCCAGTTTTTTTTTTTTTTAACTTTGATGGAGAATATTTAAAGGATGTTTTTTAGACTTTATGTCCCTTGGGACTTTATTTCCCTAGGAAATTCATAGTAAAAAGGAATTTTTATTCAAATTTTTGGAAATTATATATTGTTTTATGATCAAATTGCCTTTAAGATTTTATTTGTGATTCACAGTTATACTGCTGCGATAAGTGATGCCAATTGAAGACTAAATAGCATACAACATTCACACTTAAAATAATGATGATAAATAATGCCCTTCATATATTTTCTGTAAAAGTATATTTTACTAAATTTTTAATAAGTTATTTTTACTAAATATTGAGACAATTTTTCCCTATCTATTTTTCCATTATTTTTGCTCACTACACTGATTGTTCTTATTTTATGTTTGAAAACACTTGGTATGTGAATGCAAAAGCATTTTTATTTGAGTGTAATGAGAAAAAGAATGAGCAAGCTGGGAGCTTAAAAGTAAATATTCTGGTGCTTCTCAAATTGTTTTCCTCAAACAGTAGATTGTTGTGAGGTGATAGTCTTCAGTGATCTGATTTAATAATGCAAATTCCAAATTTAATGACAAACTTTATGTGATGTAAGCTAAGGCTATCAGTCTATCCAGTATTATGAAGTCTTGTAATGATTAACAACACTGATGAAATGAAAGGAAAGGTAGCACGGTCGTGTCTGACTCTTTGTGAACTCATGGCCTGTAACCTGCCAGGTCTTCTGTTCATGGAATTCTCCAGGTAAGAGTACTGGAGTGGGTTGCTATTGCCTCTCAATGGGGTCTTCCCAACACAAGCATCGAACCTGGGTACCCTGCATTGCAGGCAGATTCTTTACCAACTGAGCTTCTAGGGAAGCCCCAAATAACACTGAAATATCCACTAGATCAAAATATCCAATGAAAAATAAATCATTTTGCTAGTATGACTCATCCTCTCTCCACTGTTGATTCCTCTTCCTCAGTAAGATACCTTTCAATGAAAGACAAAAAAGATAAGGAAAATGCTAGAAGGGCAAAATAAGTTTTCAGGTTTTATGTAGTGGTAAAAAGATACTATATTACAAATAGTTTAGTGATTTTGAACTATGAAAGCAACAATAATGTACACATCTAATTTAAAAGCATTTCCTTTTCTTGAATACTTACTAGTATATCCAGTCCTATGTCAGAAACATTGCATAGGTTGTTACATTTGTGAAAGAAAGTGAAGTCGCTCAGTAGTGTCCGATTCTTTGCAACCCCATGGACTGTAGCCCACCAGGTTCCTCCATCCATGGAACTTTCTAGGCAAGAGTACTGGAGTGGGTTGCCATTTCCTTCTCTGGGGGATCTTCCAGACCCAGGGATCAAACCCGGGTCTCCCACATTGCAGGCAGACGCTTTACTGTCTGAGCCACCAGGGAATCCCTATATTTCTTCAATACTTTTTAGTATATCCAGACCTATGCCAGAAACATTGCATAGATTGTTACATTTAATTAAAAAGAAATCCATATTAGTATTTCTTTCTTAACATTTTCCTTCTCTGAAATGCAGAAGGGAAAGTTACTAAATGATGATTATATATAATGTCTATAATAGATGATTTTAAAGCTAAAATTCGAACCCCTTTCATTGTTTCTAAAGCTTATATTCTTATCATATAGTTATCCTGACTCTTTATTATGCAAAATCTCAATGATTTTAATAACTGATTATGCCAATTTGGTGTGTTACACAAGCTTTATTTCTCTCTGGTAATAACTATTCAGTTCACAGCTCATTAGTACCTTAACTTAAAATGTAGAAAGGGAACTAGAGCACTATGCAACAGATGAATTTTGTGTTTGTAGAAGATTTAGTATGAATGAACATGAAAACTAATTGCTAACCTAAGACCTCTTTTTTTAGCTAATGTTTTATTTGAATTTTTGGGTTATAGGTGCAGTTCAACTTTCTATTCTATTTCTTTCTCTGATAACCATAGAGAATAACTGAATTATTGGGGTTAGATTTTTCCAACACTTATCGGTTATCTGGCTATCTATCAATTTCACAAACATAAAACCATAAACACCAAATAATAGACATTGTTTTCCTTTCAATATGCTAGCTTGTAATGTGTCATATTTTACTCTTAAATGTCAAAATATAATGTATTTCTTTAAATTCTTACAACTAATTTTTGGCATTTATGAATGAAATAAAGTGAAAGATTTTCATTTTAACACCAAACATGCAATTTTTTTTGAAATTTCCAGCTTCATATTTCTTTTTATGAACCCAATATTCTGCAGCATGTAATACCTCTAAGATCACTGTTCTAGTTTATAAAAATCCATATTACACTCTTAGGCTTCATATAAATGCAATAATCACTTCATTTCTACTTTAGAGATTAAGAGCTTTAAATTTATGATTCTCCCACTGCAAGAATGATCAAGGACTTTATTTTACTTTACTTTTTATGCATGGGATAAATTAAGCATGCTCATGTTGTGACTAATATGTTATTTTCAGTTACAAGTAGAGCTAGGCAAACAGTTGAAAAAGGTTAGAAATTTTGACTATGCTTTGAGGACTATTGCTTCAAATTATTTCCAACCTCAATTTACTTCACTCTTTTTTGTTCCCTTATAAAAGAGTCTTATAATTACAAACATGCAGAGAAAATTTAAAATTAAGTTTTATATTGTTAGAACTATCATTATGATAATAGCATTTCTCAGAGTTGGACTGCATCTTAAGACAGCCATACTAAGATTTCAATAATAACCAAATTCCATTTGTTTCCTAAAATTATTTGAAATCTTTTTCACAATATTATTGTTTCACAATATTATCACTGTATTGAGCATGTTAATAACAATGTAGATATCTTCACAACACTGTATATAATTATAGATAATCCTATAGGACAGACCTAATACAATTTGGCACCTATTTACATAGTGTTGTTAAATCAAATTTTGATTCAGTACATACATGTATATATTAGGTGGCCATTTAAACTTTTACTTGTATTTAATGTTCTAAAATAACTGCCTTTGAGATTTTGCCTGAACTGGTAAAAATTATCCATCTTGTTATGGAATGTTATCTTCAAATTCATCAGGAGAGAGGAGATAATGAAAATTATGAAGGAGAGACATTTGAAGGAATAAGTCTACAAGGCTTGTGGTAGGAAGAGAAGAAAAAGGAAACTAGAAAAAATGAGAGAGAAAGAAAAGAGATACTGGAAGAAATATTTTCAATCTATTGTGTTGATAAGAATATACTCATAAGGATTTTGCTAAGACTTTTAATAGTTTTACATGAAAGTAAATATTATGTCCCTCCAATACTAGAAATATTAGTATTAGATGGCTTACAGCAATATTTGATAACATCAAATTAAGTTGAGAATAACGGATGATAATTTGCTAACCTCAGGAACTTTCTAGGTGTTATCTAAAACTGGCACCCATATGCAAAGGGCAGCAAGAAGCCAAGGAAAGAGGCAAACCCCTACAGATTGGTTGAGGTCAGGTTTAATAAGCAGCAGAACTTACCTATGAGGATTGTCTTATGAGAGACCCCAAGAGGTATAGATTTCTGCACCTGCTTGGAAACCTTGAAAGTTTATATAGAGTTATAATTGGGTTCAGTCATGTATACTATCCAGATGATCTCAGCACCACATTTCTATCTCAGTGCTGTACCCTTGGGGCAACTTTTGGGAACTGGGAAGGCAAACAAAGCACATATTCCAAAAATAGGTGAACAAGTGGGAAGCCTCCAACTGCCAGGGTCCAACTCAAGGTCAACCAATGGGTCATGTCTTTTCAATGACCTGCCCCCAAAATAGATTTTATTAGAATTAAGGCTTTATTTTACAAGCAAAGTCTTATTTACTATTGTGCTATTAGAACATTTTCAGCAAAAATAATTGTCCTATCATTCTAGTTATATTTGAAAGTGAAAAAAATCAACATAATGGTAATCAGTGATTGTAAAGTACTTAGTAAATCCTGCAAGGTGAAAATATTGATTGATCAAGATCGTAACTAGTATGTAGGAAAGTTCTTACACTCAAGTGAGCCTATGTTTATTATCTATGGACATATAAAAGTGTAGGTTAAGTAAGCGTGCATATTTAAAGTTGTTTTATGTTTTGTTTGAAGTAGAATACAAATGAATTGCAGGAATAGAGTGGCAGAGGTAAAGAATGGACTTGTGGACACAGTAGCAGAAGGCAAGGATGGGGTGGATTGAGAGAGTAGCATTGACATATATACACTACCATGTATAAAATAGCTAGTGAGAAGCTGCTGTATAGCACAGGAAGCTCAGCGAGGTGCTCTGTGAAGATACAGAAAGACGGGATGGGGGTGAAGGATGGGAGGAAGGCTTAAGAGGGAAGGGATATAAGTATGCTTATAGCTGATTCATGTTGTACAGCAGAAGCTAATACAACATTGTAAAGCAGTTTTTCTCCAATTAAAAACAAAGAATATGTACCACAGCTTTCTTATCCATTCATCTGCTGATGGACATCTAGGTTGCTTCCATGTCCTGGCTATTATGAACAGTGCTGTAACGAACATTGGGTGATACTGAATGCTTGGGGCTGGTGCACTGGGATGACCCAGAGGGATGGTACGGGGAGGGAGAGAGGAAGGAGGGGGGTTCAGGATGGGGAACACGTGTATACCTGTGGCAGATTCATGTTGATGTATGGCAAAACCAATACAATATTGTAAAGTAATTGACCTCCAATTAAAATAAATAAATTTATATTAAAAAAACACAAAGAATACAAGTGAATCTTTTGTGTACTTATAGACTATTTTAACAAAAACTTAGCAGTTGCTGACTGTACAAAGACAAGACAGACCAAGGAATAACATGTAACATAATGGCTTAAATTATTCTGTGAAAGTGACATTAATATGTAGACCTTTATTTCCTGCTGGAGATTTTATTCTACAAATGTACCATTGCTTTGGAGATTAAGCTAATGTAAACTTTCCTTATAAATACAATGATGACTTTCAAAAAGAAAATACTTTTGTAATAACCTCACTATATAAGAGAAATCTGAATTATATAATTTTAATGATCATCCCAATCAAATTTAATTAATTTCCATTACCTTGGTTATTAGGTGATACTAATAAAATTATATTTCATGTAAACTAGCATTTTCCATAAGCAAAAAGCCTGGATAATATGAAAGATACTTATTATACTAGTTATGTTTCTAATCAACTTCCAACAGGGAGTCCTTTTAGTGTAGGTAATTTTCCTTGTAGAAACATCAGTTAACTCTCTCTGATAAATCTACCTAGAAGTGGTGAGCCACTTTAAATCTCCAACTTCTTAAAGAGTTTGCGATATGGCCATTAATCATTATCAGCTAACAGATGTATTAAAATTTATCACTCTTCTAAAACTCTCCTGTCGATTTGGACCCAGGCCAGGGTGGGCCCTTTTCACATAAAATGGAATAAAACAGACATGCACATAGACTCATTTCAATTCAGCCTGTCTCACCACAATGACTTGAAAAATGTATTCAATAAATTGTGTTCACAGATTTATGACCACCGGATCTTTCCATTTTTGTCTAGAACTAAAAGCAGATATTTAACTGAACTAGATTCTTGTGCTGCTTTCAGTGCTCCATCTAAAGCAATATTTGAAGTATGCAATCACAGAAGAAAAAAAAAAGTAAAATAGGAAAGAATACCAAGTATGTTTGATGTGCCCTTCATACACATTTTTTCCCCCACAATGTCATGACTGCCAACTGCATTATCAATGGCTTCAGGAAATGTGACTAAAAGGTGAAGGGAATAAAAAATTCAGTTTAAAAGGGACAAAATTAACTCATCTCAAGTGTTTTTGATGCTTCTTTGTTATTTTATGGTTATATAATTGATAGTGTCTCAATCTCTGTGATCTCTAGATCCAGCTTTTGCTTTTCTCAGTTTCTTTAGAAAAGAAAGAAATGCTGTCTATTTTTCATGCATAAAGAGCTTTATAGCTTGTGTGTAAATATTTGTTTCTCTTTACCCAATGTAAACCATAGTTAAAGCTTTTCTTGTGTTTCTTTGTACATTCTCAGATACAGTGTTTGAGAGTCATAGTCTCACATCACTGAAATTTTTCAGCTCCAGTATAATAGGTAGCAATTTTGTTTAATACCTAGAGAAATTATTTTTTATCCTTACAGAGATTTAATACATATACATACAGAGGAAATTATAATCTTTCTACCCTTTTTAATTCAAATGGTAGCACGTTCTATTCCTTGTTACATTTACATAAAATATACATGTTGAAAATTTTTCCATATGGCTACATGGAGTACTCTCCCCTTTGCTTTTCTGTGGTAGAAAACACATAACATAAAATTTTTCATCTTAACTATTTTTAAGCATGCAACAGATCTCTAAAATTTTTTTTTTTTTCAAAACATAAACTCTGTTTTCATTGAACAGCAACTCCCCTTTCCTCAGCCCAGGGCAACCACAATTCTACTTTCTAAGAATAGGTAACTAATATGTGAAATCATGCAGTATTTATCTTTTTGTGATTGGCTTATTTCATTTAACCATATATAGTCCAGTTTCATCCATGTTGTATCATATGACAAGATTCCTTTCTTTTTAAGGCTAAATAAAATTGTACTGCATTTTTGTATTAACACCACATTTTCTTTATCCATTCTTCAGTCAATGAACATTTAGTTTGCTTCCATATCATGGCTATTGTGAGTAATGCTGAAATAAACATGGGAGCACATATTTGTCTTTAAGATCCTGAATTCAGTTTCTTTGAATATATACCAGAAGTGAGATTGGTAAATAACACTGTAGTTTTAATTTTTTGAGAAATTTCCACACCATTTTCCATGGTGGCTGCACCATCTTACATGCGCACCAACTGAAGCCAATGGTTCCAGTTTTTTCACATTGCTGACAACACTTGTATTTCCTATTTTTGTGATTCAGTTCAGTTCAGTTCAGTCGCTCAGTCATGTCCGACTCTTCACAACCCCATGAATCACAGCACACCAGGCCTCCCTGTCCATCCCCAACTCCCGGAGTTCACCCAAATTCATGTCCATTGAGTTGGTGATGCCATCCAGCCATCTCATCCTTGGTCGTCCCCTTATCCTCCTTTCTCCAATCCCTCCCAACATCAGGGTCTTTTCCTATGAGTCAACTCTTTGCATGAGGTGGCCAAAGTATTGGAGTTTCAGTTTCAGCATCAGTCCTTCCAATGAACACCCAGGACTAATCTCCTTTAGAATGGGCTGGTTGGATCTCCTTGCAGTCCAAGGGACTCTCAAGAGTCTTCTCCAACACCACAGTTCAAAAGCATCAATTCTTGGGCACTCAGCTTTCTTCTCAGTCCAAATCTCACATCCATACTTGACCATAGGAAAAACCATAGCCTTGACTAGACAGACGTTTGTTGGCAAAGTAATGTCTCTGCTTTTGAATATACTATCTAGGTTGGTCATAACTTTTCTTCCAAGGAGTAAGCGTCTTCTAATTTCATGGCTGCAGTCACCATCTGCAGTGATTTTGGAGCCCAGAAAAATAAAGTCTGACACTGTTTCCACTGTTTCCCCATCTATTTCCCATGAAGTGATGGGACCACTCAGGTATGACCTAAATCAAATCCCTCACAATTATACAGTGGAAGTGAGAAATAGACCCAAGGGATAGATGATAGACAGGGTGCCTGATGAACTATGGATGGAGGTTCATGTCATCGTACTGGAGACAGGGATCAAGACCATCCCCCCCACAAAAAAAAAAAAAAATTCAAAAAAGAAAACTGGCTGTCTGAGGAAGTCTTACAAATAGCTGTGAAAAATAGAAGCAAAAAGCAAAGGAGAAAAGGAAACATATACCCATTTGAATACAGAGTTCCAAAGAATAGCAAGAAGAGATAAGAAAGCCTTCCCCAGTGATCAATGCAAAGAAATAGAGGAAAACAATAAAATGGGAAAGACTAGAGATCTCTTCAAGAAAATTAGATACCGTGGGAACAGTTCATGCAAAGATGAGCTCAATACAAGACAGTAATTGTATGGACCTAACAGAAGCAAAAGATATTAAGAAGAGGTGGCAAGAATACACAGATGAAGTATACAAAAGAGAACTTCACAACCCAGATAATCATGATGGTATGATCACTTACCTAGAGCCAGACATCCTGGAATGTGAAGTCAAGTGGGCCTTAGAAAGCATCACTACAAAAAAGCTAGTGGAGGTGATGGGATTCCAGTTGAGCTATTTCAAATCATAAAAGATGATGCTATGAAAGTGCTGCAATCAATATGCCAGCAAATTTGGAAAACTCAGCAGTGGCCACAGGTCTGGAAAAGGTCAGGTTTTATTTCAATCCCAAAGAAAGGCAATGCCAAAGAATGTTCATACTACCACACAAGTGCAGTCATGGAGAGGGAAATGGCAACCCACTCCAGTATTCTTGTCTGGAGAATCCTGTTAACAGGGGAGCCTGGTGGGCTGCTGTCCATAGCGTTTCATAGAGTCAGACATGACTGAAGCAACTTAGCACGCACGCACGCACGCACACACATGCTGGCATGGAGAAGGCAATGGCACCCCACTCCAGTACTCTTGCCTAGAAAATTCCATGGATGGAGGAGCCTGGTAGACTGCAGTCCATGGAGTCGCTAAGAGTTGGGCACGACTGAGCGACTTCACTTTCGCTTTTCACTTTCATGTATTGGAGAAGGAAATGGCAACCCACTCCAGTGTTCTTGCCTGGAGAATCCCAGAGACAGTGGGCCCCCGTCTATGGGGTCACACAGAGTCAGACACGACTGAAGCGACTTAGCAGCAGCACCAGCAGCAGCACATGCTGGTAAAGTAATGCACAAAATTCTCCAAGCCTGGCTTCAACAGTATGTGAACGGTGAACTTCCAGATGTTCACGCTGTTTTTAGAAAAGGCAAAGGAACCAGAGATCAAATGGAAACATCATTGGATTATCAAAAAAGCAAGAGAATTCCAGAAAAATATCTGTTTCTGCTTTATTGACTATGCCAAAGCCTTTGACTGTATGGATCAGCACGAACTGTTGAAAATTCTGAAAGAGATGTAAATATGAGACCACCTGAACCCTCCTGAGAAATCTGTATGCAGGAAACAACAGTTAGAACTGGACATAGAACAACAGACTGATTCCAAGTAGGGAAAGGAGTAAGTCAAGACTGTACATTGTTACCCTGCTTATTTAACTTATATGCAGAGTACACCATGAGAAATGCTGGGCTGGGTGAAGCACAAGCTGGAATCAAGATTGCTGGGAGAAATATCAATAACCTCAGATAAGCAGATGACACCACCCTTATGGCAGAAAGTGAAGAAGAACTAAAGAGCCTCTTGATGAAAGTGGAAGAGAAGAGTGAAAAAATTGACTTAAAGCTCAACATTCAGAAAACTAAGATCATGGCATCTGGTCCCATTACTTCATGGCAAACAGATGGGGAAACAGTGGAAACAGTGGCTGACTTTATTTTGGTGGGCTCCAAAATCACTGCAGATGGTGACTGCACCCATGACATTAAAAGACATTTACTCCCTGGAATAAAAGTTACGACCAACCTAGATAGCATATAAAAAGCAGAGTCATTACTTTGCTAGTCAAGGCTATGGTTTTTCCAGTAATCATGTATGGATGTGAGAGTTGGACTATAAAGAAAGCTGAGTGCTGAAGAATTGATGCTTTTGAACTGTGATGTTGGAGAAGACTCTTGAGAGTCCCTTGGACTGCAAGGAGATCCAACCAGTCCATCCTAAAGGAAATCAGTCCTGAATATTCATTGGAAGGACTTATGTGGAAGCTGCAACTCCAATACATTGGCCACCTGATGCCAAGAACTGACTCATTGGAAAAGGCCCTGATGCTGGGAAAGATTGAAGGCAGGAGGAGATTGGACGACAGAGGATGACATGGTTGGATGGCATTACCGACTCAATGGACATGAGTTTGAGTAAACTTCAGGAGTTGGTGATGTACAAGGATGCCTGGCGTGCTGCAGTCCATGGAATCACAAAGAACTGGACATGACTGAGTGACTGAACTTAACTGAACTGTACTGAGATGTACACATAACTCAACTTTTATACTTTAAAAAGAGGAATCTGCAAATGATAGGATAAATCCTTCCTGTTGTCTGTTTTTGCACATTCCATGAGCGCAGAATGGCTTTTCTATTTATAATTTTTGATAACAAATATCAAAAGAGTAATAATAGGTTGTGGCATGTGAAAACTGCATGAAATTCAAACATCAGTGGTCAAAAGTTCTATTTTAACCCAGTGATCACTCATTTATGTACCATCTGTGGTTGTTTTCACTACTACAAAGGCAATGCTGGATGGGCACTTGTGATAAAAGCCATATAGCTACAAAGAGCTACAAAGTCAACACTACTTACTCTCTGATAGTTTAAAAAGTTTTCCCATCACATTCTAATGGTGAGAGCTTAAAGCTTCAGTGTATCATATTAGTCCCTTTTCTAGGACCAATATTTGCTTTAGGCAGGAAGTATCTAAAATACTAAAACCCAAACTTGCAGTTCAATAGTAAGGCTCCTTTATGTCCAATCTGACTTTTGACCATACTCCTCAGAAGTCATTATCAGCTACTAAATGAGTTTCTCCCAAGCTTCTGTCACCAGTTAGGTCTCCCTATTGCTTTGACATGTGCTCCAACCACAGTGGGTAGTCTAGCTTCAGGTCCCAGGAACTTGTCTACTTCATGACATTTCAGCTAAAAGAGCATACTTTATTTTTGATAATACGTACTAGGATCCTTCTTGGATAGGGTTTTCCACAGTGTGTTTCATGAAACATTATTTTCCCAGGATGCTCTAGTATGTTGCTAAATGTATTCATATTCAAAATAAGTTAGCGAATCTCTTGACTGAATAAATTTAAACAGTTTCTCTTCCAAATGACTTCTTTGTCATCTGATTTAACATGCAGAATCCCTCAAACTTACTTGACTGTCAAACATCTTTTTATGTGAAGCATGTCATGGGACTTCAGTTTTCTCTAAGGTGTCTTAAGTGTTTAGAAATGCAAAATTAAAAATCAAGCTAATGATATGCCAATATTAAAAGTGAGGAGATTTTTCACCTTTAATCTATATAGTAGTTTTCCACTTTTAAATTTCTCAAATGGATCCATTGTTTATTTTTATTTAGTGATTAACACATAAATAGCATTCTGTTTCAGACATTGTTCTAGACACTTTTCACATACTGATTAATTTAAAACTTGCATAACAACCCTATGACTAAAGTGAATTATTATCCATGCTTTACAAATGAGAAAACTAATACAACAAAAATATAAGGTGATTTTACCAAGGTCATTTGTTAAAAGGTGGTAGAGCTAGAGTTCAAATCCAGACAGATTGCTCTCAGATTGCTCTCAGATTGCTCTCAGATTGCTCTCTTTAATCCATAAACCATACTGGCTCTCCTGAACCACTCACAAAATTTCTCCAAATGCAGAAACATACTCATCTATGACATATTTGTTTTTGACAAAGGAACTTTCTAATCAAACTATATGGCCTGCTCTTCCTCTGATTTCCCATATGTAGAAGGAGACTGTAAACAAAAATAATAGTAACAATAGCAACAGTAACAAAGATAAAAAGAGAGACAACAAACCTTTCATTATCCCTCTGCATTAGTTTGGGTTGCCATAATAAAATATCAGTAGCACAAACAGGGTGGTTAAACAACAGAAATTTCTCATTATTCTGAAGGCTGAAAGTCAGAGGTTAAAGTACTGGCAAGCTAGGTTTCATTCTGAAGCCTCTTTTGGCTTGTAGACACCCATCATGCTACTGAGTACCTACATATTCTCTTCTTTTTATACACATAGAGACATAGAGATGGGGAGAGTGAGATCTCTTTGTCTCTTCTTATAAAGAAACAGTTCTCCTGAATCAAAACACCATTCTTATGACTGCATCTCACCTTAATTGCTTCCTATAGATTCTGTCTCCAAATGCCTTTACTCTGGGGGTTAGGACTTCAACATAGGAATTTGTAGGGGGACAGTGATTCAGCCCATAGCAGTCCACTATGGACATCTTCAGAGGTACCTTTACAGTTAGATAGGAGTCAGTTGACTGGTTCTTTTCAATAAACTGAAAACAGAAGTATTGTGTAGGCCAATTTAATTAGGAACTATTCTTTCCAACTCCTTCCTGCTGTGGTAACCACAAAGGCTACATAATTCAAATGATGCTATTTCACGTTGTAGGAGAGGAGTGGGTATGTGTCACGTACAGTAGAACAGAGTGTAAGAGAAAAACATAACACTATTCCCAAATTAGTTTCACTATAAAATCTAGAAGCCATAATTTTTTCATCTTTTTAAATCTATTTAAAACTTAACTCAGTTTTTTTCCTGGAAATATAAGTGTCTAAGAAAGCAGCTGGAAGGAATATGTACTGGATGTAATAGGCTGGTCATAATCTCCTATTTGTCAAGACTTAACTCTGACCTTTAACAAATCATTTAACTTTTCTGGACTTTGGTGTCCTCTTATAAAAATATTGGCCAGATGGATTGGATATCTCTAAGACTATTTCAAATCTGTTATTAAAACATAACATAAAACCAGAGGAAATATGCTTTTACCAGGATAAAAATATTCTGAGAATGTTGTTTTAATTTTTTCACATTATTTTTATTTGAAAGACACATAACCCCTCAGTACCAAGAGTATTAAACTCACTAATAAGAACAAATAATTTGTATTGTGTCAACAAAATTTGAAGCTTTAATTTATTTCCGTTGAGTCTTTAAAATAATTTAACAATAAAAATGTAAAAATATGTGAAATATTCCTTGATGCTGGGAAAGATTGAAGATAAAAGGAGAAAAGGGTGGACAGAAGATGAGATGACTGAATAGTACCATTGATTGAATGGACATAAGCTTGGGCAAACTGCAGGAGATAGTAAGAAAGAGGGAGGCCTGATATGCTTCAGTCCACGTGGTCAGAAAGAATGGTACATGACTTAGTGACTGAACAACAACAATGTAATATTGCAAAGTCATTTTATTGTCTGATTTAGTTCAGTTTCTCATAGCAGAATACCACAGGTTGGGTAGCTTAAACAAAAAATTTATCTTCTCCAAGTTCTGAGCCTCAAAGCCCAAGCCCAGTGTGCTGGCAGGGTTGGTTTCTGGTGAGATCCCCCTTCCTGGTTTATGCATGACAACTTTTTGCTGTGTCATCAAATGCCTTTTCATTTCTTATATGAACACTATTCCTACTGGATTAAGGCCCTACTCTTATGACTTCATTTAACCATGATGACTTTAAGGATCTAGCTCCAAATACAGTCACAGTAAGAGTTAAGGCTTCAACATAAGAATTTTGGGTAGAAAAAATTCAGTTTATAACATTGCCACTTAAAACCTTTTACTTTTCAATAAACTTCATTGTTATAAATATAATGAAATATGCCTAATTCCTTAATTACAGATCAAGATATCTGTATAGCAGTGCAAGTCAAGTTTTGAAATTCAGTATCATATATTTTACCTGGAATTATTTTCAGATAAATTATTGTAAGAAAAAGTTATTCCATTTTGAAGACTGTGTTTTTCTCCCTTAAGCATCTCTAAGACTCATTTTTTTTCATTTACAAAATGGGAATAAAAAGACTGTATCATATAGTTTTGTCTCATTAGATTTAAATTTGTAGTAGTTCTTTACAAGTGATGAACATACTAAATGTAAAAAAAAAAAAGAGTATAATCTTCATTCTGCAGATTAAATTATGTGTTAGTTTGAATTTAAACCATCTATAGTAGACCAAAATACTTTCCTCAATCAACTAAATAGTAGGATAAGAGCTTAAACTTCTGAAAAACTGTATCAAATTTTCCAATTTCAAAAGAAACACAGTTTGAAGATGCATTATTCTGTTTGCAATATGAAACTTGAAACTGTAAATTTATGATGACAGTAAAATAAATTATTATTTATACACATCTCTGTATCATAGAGTTTTGTCTCATTAGATTTAAATTTGTAGTAGTTCTTTACAAGTGATGAACATACTAAATGTAAAAAAAAAAAAGAGTATAATCTTCATTCTGCAGATTAAATTATGTGTTAGTTTGAATTTAAACCATCTATAGTAGACCAAAATACTTTCCTCAATCAACTAAATAGTAGGATAAGAGCTTAAACTTCTGAAAAACTGTATCAAATTTTCCAATTTCAAAAGAAACACAGTTTGAAGATGCATTATTCTGTTTGCAATATGAAACTTGAAACTGTAAATTTATGATGACAGTAAAATAAATTATTATTTACATTTTTTTCTCCATACTCTATGGAAGACTTGCATGCATGGTTGTCATCAGTGAAGAC
Source organism: Cephalophus harveyi (assembly GCA_006410635.1). Taxonomy (NCBI): domain Eukaryota; kingdom Metazoa; phylum Chordata; class Mammalia; order Artiodactyla; family Bovidae; genus Cephalophus; species Cephalophus harveyi. The sequence goes on from SJYT01043635.1 coordinate 216,141, forward strand.
CAGTAGCAGCCTTTGAAGGCATCAGTGGAAGCCAATATTCATGATAGACATGATGGAGGAAGCAATGTCAGTAGTGATGTAATCAGCATGAGATACATGAAATTAGGGTACTTCAGAAGGAAGAAGATCTATGCTATTCCATTACAAATAGATTCCAAAGAGCATTCCACTGTGAATAACAGCATTGCTACTTTTTATTTTTTAAATGACAGGTGTAAAATTATCCAGGAACAGCATATTTGACAAGAAAGAATACAAATCCCATCAATTTCTTTTCTTTTTTTTTGCCAAGTAACCTGTATGTTCTAAGGGTTACCCTAATGTTGGACTTCCCACAAGACTTGGGAAGAAAACTGGAATTATTTAATATTAAGAGAAAGAATAATCCCAACAGTTTAGATGCATTGGCTACTTCTAGTTTATGCTAATAGCCTATTTTCACCCTATTAGCCTAATCTTCTCAGCAAACATTTTAATTCCTTGCTATCAATTAATATTTGATAAGTATGCATTCCACTGTCAAAAAGCAAGTAAGTAGAAAAGAGTTCGCAGAACTCAGGTATTTTGATTTTTTTTTACTTTTGTGCTCTTTACGCTGAAATAAGTGATGTCTTGTTGGGAAGTTTAGCTTTGTCAACATCAACAAATAGTCTTACAAGTCCTACTTATTTTTCTCTATCCTGAGCATAGATCATGTGGCCATAGGGTTATCTGACTTGTGCAATTCAACAAGATAGAGAGATATTTTAAAAAAGGTAATAAAGATATTTTTTTTTTACTTTTGTGCTCTTTACGCTGAAATAAGTGATGTCTTGTTGGGAAGTTTAGCTTTGTCAACATCAACAAATAGTCTTACAAGTCCTACTTATTTTTCTCTATCCTGAGCATAGATCATGTGGCCATAGGGTTATCTGACTTGTGCAATTCAACAAGATAGAGAGATATTTTAAAAAAGGTAATAAAGATAAACTCCTCACCCTGAGCTCACATGCACTATGCTTTCCAAACTGTCTACAGGATTATTAGCTGCTCTATTTTGATAGGCCTCAGTGAGATTCATAGATCCTTGACTAGAACACTGCTATACAATTTAATAGCAGTTCTTCCTACATCAGCCTTGCATTAAATAAGGACACAGCAAGATTGGATAGCAGCTTGACTACAGCTTCACAATAATCACTGAAATACCAGACCTAGAAGCACATATCTCAGTGTCTGGGATTTTTGAATACTAATCCCAGATTCTCTACTTTTATGACAACTTTTACATACTTTTCTGAATATTAGTGAGTTATTCAGAAATGCATATGAAGTGCATAGTAAATATGCTGTATGCTATGTGAGGTCCCAAGAGATTTACTTTTTACAAACAAATGCAAAATCAGGGGATCCCCTAAATGTACATAGAAAGAAGGATAATTGAAAATGAAAGGCAATTTTTCTTGGTAATCATTGAGACCAGCTCAATCTACAGATACTATG
>SJYT01043637.1:0-46618 GCA_006410635.1 Cephalophus harveyi
TTGCTGATAGTAGTCTCTTATGATCCTTTGTATTTCTGTATTGTCTGTTGTGATCTCTCCATTTTCATTTCTAATTTTACTGATTTGATTTTTCTCCCTTTTTTTCTTGAAGAGTCTGGCTAGTGGTTTGTCAATTTTATTTATGCTCTCAAAAAAACCAGCTTTTGGCTTTGTTGATTTTTGTCATGGTCTCTTTTGTTTCTTTTGCATTTATTTCTGCCCTAATTTTTATGAATTCTTTCCTTCTACTGACCCTGGGGTTCTTCATTTCTTCCTTTTCTAGTTGCTTTAGGTGTAGAATTAGGTTCTTTATTTGACTTTTTTCTTGTTTCTTCAAGTATGCCTGTATTGCTATGAACCTTTCCCTTAGCATTGCTTTTGCAGTGTCACACAGGTCTTGGGTTGTTGTGTTTTCATTTTAATTCATTTCTATGCATATTTTGATTTCTTTTTTGATTTCTTCTGTGATTTGTTGGTTATTCAGCAGCGTGTTGCTCAGCCTCCATATGTTGAAATTTTTAAAAATTTTTCTCCAGTAATTGAGATCTAATCTTACTTTATTGTGGTCAGAAAAGGTGCTTGAATGATAGTAAAGTTGCAGGATATAAAATCAACACAAAGAAATCCCTTGCATTCCTATACACTAGTAAATGAGAAAATAGAAGGAGAAATTAAGGGAAAAATTACTTTCAGCATTGCAACAAAAATAATAAAATACTTAGGAATATATCTACCTAAAGAAACTAAAGACCTATATATAGAAAACTATAAAACACTGGTGAAAGAAATCAAAGAGGACACTAAAAGATGGAGAAACATAGCATGTTCATGGATCGGAAGAATCAACATAATGAAAATGAGTACACTACCCAAAGCAATCTATAGATTCAATGCAATCCTTATCAAGCTACCAATGGTATTTTTCACAGAGCAAGAACAAATAATTTCACAATTTGTATGGAAATACAAAAAATCTTGAATAGTCAAAGAAATCTTGAGAAAGAAGAATGGAACTGGAGGAATCAACCTGTCTGACTTCAGGCTCTATTACAAAGCTGCAGTCATCAAGAGAGTATGGTACTGACACAAAGACAGAAACATACATCAATGGAACAAAATAGAAAGCCCAGAGATAAATCCATGCACCCATGGACACCTTATCTTTGACAAAGGAGGCAAGAATATACAATGGAGAAAACACAATCTCTTTAACAACTGGTGATGGTAAAAGTGGTCAACCACTTGTAAAAGGATGAAACTAGAACACTTTCTAACACCATACACAAAAATAAACTCAAAATGTATTAAAGATCTAAACGTAAGAGCGGAAACTATGAAACTCTTAGAGAAGAACATAGGCAAAACACACTCCATCATAAATCACAGCAAGATCCTCTATGACCCACCTCCCAGAATATTGAAATAAAAGCAAAAATAAACAAAGGGGATCTGATTAAACTTAAAAGTCTTTGCACAACAAAGGAAACAATAAGCAAAGTGAAAAGATAGCCTTCAGAATGGGAGAAAATAATAGTAAATGAAGCAGCTGACAAAGAATTAATCTCAAAACTATACAGGCAACACCTGCAGCTCAATTCCAGGAAAATAAAAGACCCAATCAAAAAAGGGGCCCAAGACCTAAACAGACATTTCTCCAAAGAAGACATACAGATGGCTAACAAACACATGAAAAGATGTTCAACATCACTCATTATCAGAAAACTGCAAATCAAAACCACAATGAGGTACCATTTCACACCAGTCAGAATGGCTGCTATCCAAAAGTCTACAAGCAATAAATGCTGGAGAGGGTGTGGAGAAAAGGGAACCTTCTTTCACTGTTGGTGGGAATGCAAACTAGTACAGCCACTATGGAGAACAATGTGGAGATTCCTTAAAAAAATGAAAATAGAACTGCCATAGGACCCAGTAATCCCACTGCTGGGCATACACATCAAGGAAACCAGAATTGAAAGAGCCATGTGTACTGCAGTGTTCATTGCAGCACTGTATATGATAGCCAGGACATGGAAGCAACCTAGATGTCCATCAGCAGACGAATGGATAAGAAAGCTGTGGTACATATACACAATGGAGTATTACTCAGCCATTAAAAAGAATTCATTTGAATCAGTTCTAATGAGGTGGATGAAACTGGAGCCAATTATACAGAGTGAAGTAAGCCAGAAAGAAAAACACCAATACAGTATACTAACGCATATATATGGAATTTAGAAAGATGGTAATGAAAACCCTGTATGCGACACAGCAAAAGAGACACAGATGTATAGAACAGTCTTATGGCCTTTTGGGAGAGAGCGAGCGTGGGATGATTTGGGAGAATGGCATTGAAACAGGTAAATTATCATATGTGAAATGAATCACCAGTCCAGGTTCGATGCATGATACAGGATGTTCAGGGCTGGTGCACTGGGATAACCCAGAGAGATTGGATGGTGAGGGAGGTGGTAGGGGGTTCAGGATATAGAACACATGTACACCCATGGCGGATTCATGTCAATGTATTGCACAACCAATACAGTATTGTAAATTAAAACAACAACAACAACTACATATAATTTGAATAAGAGTATGGCAAAACCAATACAGTATTGTAAAGTAAAAAAAATTAAAAAATAAATAAAAATTAAAAAAAAAGAAGATAAACAGAGAAATCAGTGACAAAGCTAGGTGTGAGATGATGATGGCCCAGAACATCAGAACAGGGTGGTAGTAGTGCATAAAATGAGATATTGTCAGATTCTAGATAATTTTATAAATGATAAGACATATCATGTGAGAGGAAGAGATGGATTAAAGAAAGGCTCTTAGTGTTTCAGCTTGAGCAACTAGAAGGATAGAATTGCTGTCTAGCAAGATAAAGAAAGCTGTGGATGGAGCAGGTGTATGTGTGGGGAGAAATATCAGCAGTTCACTTTTGGGAGAATTGAGTCTGAGATGTCTTTTAGACATTTAATTGGAGAAGTTGAGTAGGCAGGAGTCTGGAGTTCAGGAAAGACTGGGTTGAATTATAAATTTGGGATTTTGTGAGAATTAAATGAGGCACAGTTATCCAAGTCTATGCCCCAACCAGTAATGCTGAAGAAGCTGAAGTGGAACGGTTTTATGAAGACCTACACGATCTGTTAGAACTAACACCCAAAAAAGATGTCCTTTTCATTATAGGGGACTGGAATGCTAAAGTAGGAAGTCAAGAAACACCTGGAGTAACAGGCAAATTTGGCCTTGGAATGCGGAATGAAGCAGGGCAAAGACTAATAGAGTTTTGCCAAGAAAATGCACTGGTCATAGCAAACACCCTCTTCCAACAACACAAGAGAAGACTCTACACGTGGACATCACCAGATGGTCAACACCNCTTGACTAAATGCACCTTGGTTGGCAAAGTAATGTCTCTGCTTTTCAATATGCTATCTAGTTTGGTCATAACTTTTCTTCCAAGGAGTAAGTGTCTTTTAATTTCATGGCTGCAGTCACCATCTGCAGTGATTTTGGATCCCCAAAAATAAAGTCTGACACTGTTTCCACTGTTTTCCCATCTATTGCCCATGAAGTGCCATGATGCCATGATCTTCGTTTTCTGAATGTTGAGCTTTAAGCCAACTTTTTCACTCTCCACTTTCACTTTCATCAAGAGGCTTTTTAGTTCCTCTTCACTTTCTGTCATAAGGGTGGTGTCATCTATAGCCATAAAAAACCCAGCCAGGTTTGTCCCACTGACTGTGGTTTGCCAACTCCTGCTTTAAACTATCTCTTGACTCAGACTTTGGACTCCATCTGTAATTTCTACATCTCTCTGAGAGAATATCTTTGTAAAATTTTTTCCCTGGGACCCATCTAGAAATATTCAGCCTCCAAGAAAGATGAAGGAAATAAACACCTCTTTGAGGTCCTACTATCTCTATTACTGAGCATAGAAATGTTGAAAATTCAGAGGTTATTGAAAACACATAATTCTCAAGGTTCAACAAAACTAACTGCTCTTTTTTGATGTGAATATTGACTGCAAAGTGCAAGTTTTGCCAGAGAGGCTCTGCTGGATCAGCGCTGAACTAAGGGAGAGAGCAAAAGTGGAGCCTGATACACCAAGGTTTGAACCTAAACAGACCCTTAGAGATTGAGATCTTGGGTGTGTATATGACAACTTCTTCAGCTTCTCTTTCTTCATCTGTAAAATGAGAGATACTACTACCTATCTGATGGAGATCAGAGAATGGAGATCAGAGCTTTAAGGAGAATGTCAAGAACCTGAAACACTGTAGGCACTAAAGTAGCTGGCAGCTTTTATCACCCAGAAGATGGCGATGAACCATAAGAAATACCTAAACATCTGTGTATGAGAGCTAGGGTACGATCCAGTTTTAGTGGTGGGTTATATGATGTCTTAGTCTATTCAAGCTACCCTACCATAGAATACAGCAGCCCATTTGGGCTGAATACCATAGACTGGATGAATTATAAACAACAGAAATTTGTTTCTCAGAGTTCTGGAGGTTGGAAGGTCCAAGATCAAAGTGCCAGCAGATTGGTGGTTTGGAGAGAGCCTGCTTCCTGGGTCTTAGACAGCTGTCTTTTCATTTTCACACTGGTGAAAGGGATGAGGGAGCTCTGGGGTTTTGTTTATAAACTAACCCTGTTCATGAGGGTTATACCCTCACGACTTAATCATCTCCCAAAGACCTCACCTCCAGATACCAACACACTGGGCCTTAGATTTTCAGCATATGAATTTGAGGGGAACACAAACATCCAGTCTATAGCACATGGTGATAGAGATGGATTGAAAGAGCCTTTTGAGAGTGGTTGTTGTGTTAGTCAGACTCTGCAACCCCATGGGCTGGAGAGCAGGGTACACACCCAATTCCACTTTTTTCTTACTCAGATTAGCTCAGTGGCTGGCATCTAAAGGGATCTCACCTGTAGGGGAAAAGTTGTGCTTCACTGGAAAGCACACTCCTCTGGGTTTATCCCATTCTGGTTCCCAGGGGCTCTGTCCTTTTCCTTGCCTTTGAGATATTTTAGGACTCTATGAGTTGTAGATAACTGAAAGCAATGTGAAATAACTCTTAGACATGCAACGACAGTCTGTCTAGAGGAGGTTCAATTCACTTCTCTCCCTCTTTGTGAAAGAGGCTAATTTTATATCCATTGCAAATCCACTTCAGTATTCTTGATCTGTAAATGTCTCTGACTTTTGCTTTTAACCTACTATAACATCGGCCTCGTTTCCTTATCAACAATGAGTTAAATCTTTGCCACTTGTTTCTTTTACACCTGCCTGACAGTCATGATTCTACCTGTTTTTAGGTAGAAAATTATCTCTTAACATGCTGTTTAATTGTAAAATTGAATTCAGGAATGTTTTCCTAGAAAACATTTGAACAGTATCCAAGGGGACAACCTAAAATTCTTTTGTCTCCCCCTTTTGAATCAAATCATCTCTCTTCTTATATTCTACTCACAACTCAGCTAGGAAATAGTGATATGATTTTAAATGATGTTTAAAATTTCCCATCTGCCAAATAAGGAGTTGGACTAGAAAACTGTTGATAAGGCAACATTAAACTTTATGGTCTAAGGACTCTGTTTCACTTTTAAAAATTATTGACAACCTCCTTGAATTATGAAGAATTTGGTTTAGGTGGATTATATCTATTGCTATTTACCATATTAGGAATTAAAACTGAAAATTTTTAACTTATGCATCTATTAATTCATTGAAAATAACAATGATAAACCCATTACATGTTAACATACATAACTATGTTGTCCAAAATAAAAAACAAATACATAATGAGAAGAATGGCCTTGTTTTTATTTTATTTTACAATTTTGAAAATCTTTTTTAATGATTGACTTAATAGAAGACTGCTAAATTCTCATATGTGTGTTTGCCTTCAGCCTGTTGTGACATCGATATCTTTTTTTAAGTCGCTCAGTCACGTCCGACTCTTTGTGACCCCATGAACTGCACAGTCCATGGAATTCTCCAGGCCAGAATACTGGAGTGGGTAACCTATCCCTTCTCCAGCAAATCTTCCTAATCCAGGAATTGAACCAGGGTCTCCTGCATTGCAGGCAGATTCTTTACCAACTGAGCTATCATGGAAGCCCCATCAATATCATGGAGCCTCTCAAATATCCACCCTACATTCATTAATGAGCATAACTACTGATAACATCTTAGTATTATTATGAATGAGAGCAACTCACACCCTAGTATTATTATAAAAATAATTTTGCAGACCCCTTGAAAGGCTCTCAGGAACCCCTATGAGTTCCTGGAACACTCTTTGAGAACTGCTGTTGCAAAATAAACGGAGATAACCTGCAGGAGGACGTGGTGATTTTCGGCAGTGGGATGTATGAGTATCTCATGCTGACCTCTTTCTTAGGTGACAGTTTGCTTTTGCAAGCATTATAGAACAGTAAGGTTTCCTCCCATGCGTGCAGATGCCAGAGCAGCACTGACTGCTGATCTGTGCTAGGATTCTGTGTTCCTAGTCTGAGTGGGATACTGCACATTCTTGGAGGAGGGACAGGAAATGGCGTGGGGGTTGGGGGGAGGAAATGAGCACCATTCTCATCCTTTCCCAAAGACAGACTGGGTGAGACCTTGAAGCTACTACATTGCAAGAGCTCTTGGCTGGGCTTTCCGCCATTGAAATGCCTCCACTGCCACTCAGACCCTGCTTCTGACAACTGGAGGGTCACTGGGCTCTGAGATCACAGAGGAGCAGCTCCTGGAAGGGAAGGGATTTTCCTTCTCCTGAAAGAAAAGAAATACTCCAGAACTTCCCTGTTACAAACAGCCTTTTTGGTTCTCCTTGCAAAGGCTTCTCCATAGCAGGAAATATTTTCTGAGCCAGGTGAATACTTCCTAGGTACCAATGACTACAGTGATGAAAAGGCAAGTATTGTCAAGAAAGAATTCCCCGATTTCTTCATTTCAGAGAAGATTCAGGGGATTGAAGTTTACAAACAATCTGTTTATTCTATAAATAGGAGCAGATTCTGAACTTTTTTTTTTTAATCACCTCTCTCTGATGCACTTGCATTCTAATGTGTATTATAGTAACTCAGAGCTAAGTTTCTGGAATTAAGACAGATTTAGGTTCATGGCCTCAATTTCCCACTTAATAACAGTGGGAACTGTGGGAAGTGTTAACTGGTCTAAATTTCAAATTCCTCACCTATAAAATGGGAATGAATTTGTCTGAGTTGTCCTAAAGCAGAGTCTGAGTGCAGGTAACTCATTGGGACTGGTGGTGAGAGTGATCTCAGAAAGCAGAAATGAAGGAGGTAAGAAAATGAAACAGATAATGAGAAAAAAACCAATATGATGTATTATTAGATTATTATTATTATTACTAGCCTGGTCAACTGAGACTCAGGCCTGCCCAAGACCCTCTGAGAAATCCTACAAAATGTACCCCTAAATTAGCCTCTGAAAGGGGGGCACCTCATCCCCCACTGGTTGAAGATTATCTCTGAGGGCACTTCACTCCCATCCCCACTCCAGGGAAGGAGGAGTCTCTACTGCAGCTGCAGCTGCAGTCAGAAGTGGGTCACCGGATATGACATGAGGCAAGAAAGATGCCTGCTATGGGAGATCAATAATCTCCATGTCACAGTTATTGTGAGAATTAAATGCAGTTATGTCTACACGATGTTTAGTATCATGCTTGCACATAGTCAAGTGCTTAATAAGTGTTCACTTTACTGTTTGTTATTATCATTGTCATCATGGTTATTATCACTGTACTTCTTTGAATGAAAAAGACAGGGGTAAGTTTATGGCTTAGAGGACTCCAGGAATGATAGACTATCTATAGCCTGTCTCTTTCATATCATGATTTACCATGACCTATGGCCAATTATTATGAATTATGTGGTTTATTACAGTATTTTTAATTTCTCCCTTTGTGTGTGTGTGTGTGTTGTTGTTGTCAAAATTTGGGCACAAAGAGAAGGCGTATTCTGTTCATTACATGGGGTGGAAGGAAGGTTGCTAACAATTGCTCTGGAGCAGCATTTGCTAACAGAACTTCATGAATGTAGGGAATGTCCTGTGTCTCTGCTGTCCAATAGACTGATCACTGGCCGCACATGGCTGCTGGGGACTTGAAATATGGTTAATGTGCAGAGAAACTGAATATTTCATCTTACTCAATTCTAGTTAATTTAAATCTAAAAAGCCACATGGAAACAAGGACCCTGCATATCACAGGGAATTATACTCAGTATCTTATAATAGTTTACATTGGAAAAGAAACTGAAAAAGAACATATATATATATGTGTGTGTATATATATATATATATAGTTGAATCACTTTACAGTTCACTAGAAACTAACACTACATGGTAAATAAACTATACTTCAGTTTTTGAAAAGAGCCACAAGTCGACACGGTGGAGGGCAATTAAAGACTGTGTTCTCAGTAAAGAGCTGAATGGACCCTCCCTAGAAAGCTGAGCACCAAAGAATTGATGCTTTGGAACTGTGGTGTTGGAGAAGACTCTTGAGAGTCCCTTGGACCGCAAGGAGATCCAACCAGTCCATCCTAAAGGAGATCAGTGTTGAGTGTTCCATTGGAGGGACTGATGTTGAAGCTGAAACTCCAATACTTTGGCCACCTGATGCAAAGAGCTGACTCATTTGAAAAGACCCTAATGGGAAAGATTGAGGGCAGGAAGAAAAGGGGATGACAGAGGATGAGATGGTTGGGTGGCATCACCAACTTAACAGACATGAGTTTGGGTAAACTCTGGGAGTGGTGACGGACAGGGAGGCCTGGCGTGCTGCGGTCCATGGGGTTGCAAAGAGTCGGACACGACTGAGCAGCTGAACTGAACTGAGAACTAAAGCAATGTAGTCAGCAGGATTTCCTCTGGCCCTGGGGCCAACAGGGGCCCCCAAATCTCACTTCCAGGTTGGAAAGCAGTGGTATCTTTTAGGCCAAGGGGCTGCTAGCTAAAAAGGATGAAGTTGTGGGGTCATCGAGCTGGCACCAGTTGGGGAGGTCACACTGACTTTTGTGGGGGTGGTAGGGGAGCACTTACTTCTCAGTTGCCTCTGGGAAGCTCACAACAAGACTGACTTTTATAGCTATGTCTCTGCCTCGTTCCACTTCTCTGCAGACATCTGCCCTGTGCTCAATCCATCAGGCATCACTACTGCATACTGCCTGTGTCCCCAGCTGCTGAGCTAGGTGCTGAGGATTAAAGAGAGACCTGCCCAGCTGGCATTCTCTGCTCGCTAGAAAACGACAGTTCACCCAGCGAGGCAAGATTCTCATATAATAAGCCATTAACTCCAACATCACCTTCTGTGGCTGGTGATCCACCTCTGCCCTCCTCCCCTCTGCTTTCTGTGTCTGAGAACTTCTCACCATGACTGATAATTACTGTTTACTTGTTTACTTTGTCCACTAAAGCACAAGTTCCACAAAGGCAGGGCCTGTGGGGTCTACCTTAGCACAATGCCTCAAACTCAGATACTGGTCTGTTCAGTGATGATGACAAGGACAACAGGAATTGAGCGAGGAAGGAGGTAAGCATCCCCTGAAGTCGTTCACAGGCAGCATCAAATTCAGACTGGGCTTCAAACTGAAAGAGATTTGTTTACTGGAAGAGCTGAGTAATGGCATTCCTGAGGGGGTAACATCATAAGCAAAGGCATGGAGCTAGGGTTGAAGATGCTGTATTTATAGGATACAGGATGAACCAGAGCAGAGTTTCGAAAACAAAGTAGGAATAGCCGGATGACCTTGACTCCCCAGGGCCTTCCCAATCAGGCAGTTGCGTGTGGACTGGAGAGGCTGATAAAGAGCTCCATGAGCCAGATTACTCTGGGTGGCTACATGTGGGGAGGCCTAAGTTACATCAGTGAGTCTGGCAAGATGTGATTGGTACCAGTTATTTTTGCCTTTAACCTTCAATCTCTGATTCTCTAGCACAAGTGCTTCAATTTTCTGGGACCCACTGTCCTGCCTGTGTGCTCAGGTTCACAGATGGCTGGGCACATGAACCAGATCCAGCCAATAAAAATCTTAGGAAGTTTCGGGGATACAGCCAGGAGCTTCTGCTGGTGCTGCTGTGATCTTTGTTCTGTGGTTGCTAAATGGGTGAGATGTGAGTATGGAGCTGCGGAAACTATTCTGAATCTGCAGGGGAAGAGTCTGAGAGTTAAACCAGCACAGAGCAAAGCAGAGACGAGGGAATGAGACAGACATCTGATGGTATCATCTGAGCACCTGGATTCAGCCGAGCCTGAAGCGAGTCTGTTTCTGAGCTCTCCAGTGATTAGCCAGTTTCAGCTAGGTTTCTGCCACTTGTAACCAGAGGAGAGTCCTGATTAATGAATGCTCAGGGGTAAGTAGGATGGCTTAGAGTGGGAGGAGATGAGAGTCAGAGTGGCTATACCAGTGGATGGACATGAGGCATTGAGGGTCTAAACCATGACACCCTGGGGTAGAGAGAAAAGGCAGTGAGTCAAGAGCAGGAACCATCTAGACTTTTCCTCTCTTTGAAAGTTGTGCAAGCAGGGTCCAGTGATTACCACCTCTTCCTTCATGATGCCCTTCACCTGCTCTTTTTCATTTGGCTTAGACAACTGTGCGAGGCAAGTGAATCAGGTACGCTGCTCCCATTTCTTAGCATGGAGAGGTTAAAGGACTCGGCCAACATCTCACAGAACTCTGGGGCTCCATTCCTGTTTTCCAGCTCACCGTGGATGGGCTCTTGCTTGCCTACACTATGAACCAAGGTCACTGGGCACCATCTTTCCATCACCTTGATGAAGAAGGACACCCTGCCTCCAGGCTTCTTTTATCATAGACATAGAGAAACATGGGGATTGTTACTGAGGAAAGGCCTGGGAGCCCATGACCCCCTTCATTAAAAATAAATTCTGCCTGAATCTCCTGGTTCTAAATAGAAGAGAATGTAGATTTGGGGCAGAACCGAAGGGGAAGGGATTTCCCTTGGCAAATTATTTGCAATTTGTGGATTGGAGCTGACCCAGCTCCAATTCCCACGTCACTGTGAGCACTATCTAAAATGTGAGCAGCTTATTAAAGAGCCAGAGCTGGAGGCGATCCTCCCCAGGGGCTCAGCGGAACAGGAGCAGAGTTAAAACCCACCAGCTTCCTCCTCCCAGTGTCTCACATCCAGGAACAGCCGAAGTTCTCAGCCACGGTTCACTCTAGGGCGACCACTCCCTGCAGCTGTGGGAACAAGGGCCAGCATGTTGACAGTGAGTGTGTGCCTTTCGTGAGGCATGATGAAAAGCCAGCTGTCGTAAGTACTTAAATCAGTGGTCCTCAGACTGTAGCATGCAACCGTGCATGGTCTTAAGTGCCATCGCTAGTAATTCTGAACTAGCCATAGGCTTTCCAAGTGATTCTGAAGCAGGGGATCCAGAGACCACAGTCTGAGAAACAATGATGAAGTAAACAAATGCACAAACTCCAAGTGGCCCCTTCATCAGAGGTCCAAAGATGCTTTTGTTGCAGGCACACTTCCTGAGGTCCAGAGTCTCCTTCTCCAGGAAAGAATACTGGAGTGGGTTGCCATTCCCTGTTCCAGGGGATCTTCCTGACCCAGGGATTGAACCCGGGTCTCCTGAATTGCAGGCAGATTCTTTACTCTCTGAGCCACCAGGGAAGCCCCTGCTTCTTGCTAACAGGGTCTATGACTCACTGGCATAATTTGGGAGACATACAAAAGGGTTTCTTGATTGAGAATATCTCCAAGGAGCCATGAATCTAGAGTCCTAAGCATTTATCTTCTCTCCTGCTTCTTTTAAACCACGAGCAGCTTACAGAGAACAGCACGTTCTCTGTTCAATTATTTTTTTTTTTTGTAAAGAAAAAATCCCCGTGTGACATACCCATAGGATGTTCAAGCGTAAATGCAGCTCATCTGTCTTCATAGTCCAGCCTGCCAGTCTGGACTCTTCCCCGTATCCTTTCTCTGTTCCCAGGCACTATCCCCTGGGAGAAAGGCTTTTCAAGAGCCTCATGTGAGTTTTTGCCTCCTTGGGTGCCTTTATTAATAAAGCCCTAAAGAAAATCCATGGATTTCTATTTCCTCATCCATCTTGTTATGTGTTATCATCCTTCCCAAATTAACCATAGAATCGTTGTGGGAGGTGGTCCACAGGCTTTCGCAATAAAATCAACTGCATATGGAAATGAATCTGAAAATTCCATTTATTAAAACAAATACATTGTCTATGGGGGGTGAAAGTGTACACATCACATTCAGGTTTTTCTGCTTTAACATTTCTGCATTTCTCTCTCTTTGAAAGATACACTCCATAGATCTTATATAGGAAAAAATGTGAACAGTTCTAGAACTGGGAAAACATTAATGTATATGTATAATAATTCACCATTTCCAGGAGCAGCTAGAAGCAAATATTTATAAAAAAAAAAAAAAGTACAAAAAATCCCATAAGACAGCCGGCTTGATTTCTCAAAATTCTTTTTGTGATTATAAGTATACGGAGAAATGGTTTAAAATTTTTCCTTGGTAAGCAATCTCTTTCAAATATTATGAGCAAAGTTAGCCTCAGTTCAAAGTACTTATTCACAAGCTCTGACTTAAATAGCACTTGGTTTAAAATTGAAAGAAAAAAAGAAGAAAGATTTAATACTTAGGATGATACAAGATTGGTTTTTTCCTTAATAGAGTTTGCATTCTAAGTAGAGGGTTATTATTAATGTTTAATGAATTTCATGGCAGATTTTCATTACTACCCAATATATTATATACATAAATTAGGGCCTTGAATAGGGCCTTGACTAATTAAGCTAAGCTTTCCTATTAGTCACCCCTTAAGATAAAATTATGCTGGTGAAAATGATTGTTAAATTTCTAAAAGAATTAAAACTCATTAGAGGCATAAGTAATCAAAAGATTATTTCCTCCTTAACAAGTAAAAATACCAATAAGTTAAAACTCATATAAAAACTCTGGGATTATAATTCCCTTTTGTAGGACATGAAATTATGAATGAGCCAAACATTTTTCTTAAACTTAATTTCAGAATACCTGTGTATTTTCTGCCTTTCTTCTTTAATAAATAAGATCACACACAGTTTGACACTTCCTTAACTTTTAATTAACAGAGCTGTATTCCTATGAGTTTTAATTCCATTTTAACTGCTCCAAAGATCTAGCTTTACATGAAAATATAGAGACCCCTTCTGAGAAAAATAACTGGTGTGGATTATAAAAAGTATCAGTGTCTTACAATGATGCTTTAATCACCACCAAAGAGTGCTTTATTCACACCTATTTTTATGTGAACACATATTCAATTCATATTTTGGCTTATTTTTAAAATATGGTTGGGTTTTAGTTGATTCCACAGTATTAGTAAGCCAATGGTACAATACTGTAGTTTAATATTCTGCCAGGGTTTTTCCCCCACTAAATCTTCATCAGAGTCCCACTGACTGTAACAAAACCCAAATGTTTGAACAGAAGTATTTGGTTACAGGAGTGCATTCATGAATTTCACAATGTCTTAATATTCTCCCTGCCCCCCCAGATATGAGTTTTAATTGAATTTATTTATTGTTTTACCCTCATCCCCATACAAGAAGCTAAGCAAAGTGTTTATCAAGTTTCTTTCAAAATCTGTCTCTGGGCAGATTTTTTTTTCTTTTTTTCCTTCCTTGCTCTCTTTTTTTTTTTTTTGATGGGAGGAAGAGAATGGAAAGAGAATAAAATTAATTCAGAAATCGACTTTTGGAATTTCAAAATAAAAAAAAGAGTTGTAAAAGAGCCCTCATCTGCCTAGAAACAACACTGAAAAAAGTGAGAAAGACTTCCAAGTTTCCCATTACTGGTGGACTGGAGCCACAAAGAAAAAAATCACTTTCAACACATCTCTTGGGAAGAGAAAGCTAGAGCTGCAAGGAAGCTATAAACAAAGGCAGAGAGACTAACCAACAAAGCGGAGAACAAACACAAAGAAAAGACTCTATTGAGAATTTAGGTGAAAACCAAAGGCTATCTCAGTGGAAAAAAGACCCAGAACTGTTTCTGGTGGAGCTGCTTGGGGTGGCATCTGACCCTTCCTCGCTGGCATGTGAACAGCTGGATTCTGAGAGTGGATTTGATTTGGAGTCAAGGGTTATTCCTCTTGATACTTGAACAAATGAGGGCCATGTATTTTCTTAAGAAGAGCACAAAAAGCCTTCTTCACTCTAGAATTTTGGTGACTCAGGGAAAAAGGGAATTTGCTCTGACTCTGTGACCACAGCACTTCCCAACTCAAGGTGAATCCTTGCTTCTGTTGCTTGCTGCTACGTGTGCTGCCCTGGATTCTGGATCAAATCAAAATGCTTTGGATTCTGGAAAATACGTTGAAGAAGCACTGACGCCTCTGTTAACTAGGAGGTATTTTAGGCATGGCTAAGGCTCTGAAGTCATCTCAGTTTTCAAGATACTGGGTCTTGTCCTCCCTAGCTTTATTTCTCTTTTATTCTTTTTCCAAACTTTATAGTAAAACAAAACTTCTGAATGGATGTAACATGGGGACATTTTCATGCAGTATTACTCAAAAACTGTCACAAATATATGAAAGCACCAGTCACAACACATGATTTACTTTTACTCGCAGAATCAAAGCTATCATGTACAAATGTTAGGAATAGTGATCAAAGAACATAGACAACCGGCATTTGTTGTTGTTATTACCATGAGGATAAACCACGGGGAAATCTCTCTAAACCCTTTGGGTGCCCATCCTTCAAGTTCAGTCTTACAGGCAAATCCAGCCTATCTCTTCACTACTCTAATGGAGAGGGGTGGAGGGAAGGGTGGGGGAAAAGGGAAAAAGAAAAGAAACAAAGACGAAACATCAACGCCATTGAACCGAACCACGGCTACAGTGGGCGACTCAGGTTGTCAAAGGGTATTCTAAAGGCAATATTCATTCCAAGAAGGTCATACATATCTGAGCTCAGTACAGCTGTCTGTTTTAATTTTTATTTTTTAAATATGAAGCAGAAACATAAGGTTTGGGGAGGGATAGCAGGAAAGAAATGACATCAATTTTATCTTTACATATTCCCCTCCTCTAGGCAGGTCTCCAGACATCAGATCTCTTAACTTGGGGTGTGGATCAGCTTTCATACTCATAAAGGGGACCAGTTCTTTAAACATGCATAAGCCTGGAGACTCCAGGATGGTTCTCCTTCCTCTCTTTAAATGCTGTGGGCTAGAAAGGCGCCCACTTTGCTAAAAACTCTACATCAGTGTCCCTGGAGCCCCGAGGCTCCTCAGGTTCCTCCTGAAGACTTAAAGGATAGCACAGAAAAACTTCTTCTCCCTAAATGGGTTTTCTGAAGCCGGAACAGGTGTCAGGAGGGGATCTTCCTTGGCATGCGCTTCACAGTAGGCCATCAAATCTGCAGCTGCCTTGGACACCTGGAAAAGATGACAAAGACAACCAAAACTTTAGCCAAGGCGTCGCCGAAGGCACTGATGCAGGCTCAGTGAGTCAAGGCTCAGACTTGGGTGTCCACACTGCCTGGGTTCAAGTGAAGCAAAATACTCATCTTCACAAGCTACTGTTTCCTCATCTGTGAAGAAGGGAGGTGATGATCTGGACCTCAGAGGGGTGCTACAAGCAGATCCGGGATTAGGGAGAGGTAAGTGAGGCACTGATGGAGGCATTCATGGTCAGGGTCAAGCAAGCATCAGCCTTGTTATTTGTCCAGGCATCTCCTTAAATGCTGTGCCCCAGGTAGGTTGCTTGCTTCCCTCATCCCAGTCCCAGCCCTGGCTGCAAGGGCTTATGAGGTAAACCACATACATCACTTAGTGCCTAGAACACTACAAGCTTTTCACACAGGCTATCCATTATTATCATTCTGTAGTTGTGTCTCTCTGCTTCAGAAATTGAGCTAGGGATGCCTAGAGCCATGTTGATGTGCTCTTAACAAATACATGAGGAGGTATTATATATGTACTCACGTAACTTTATATATATGATAATATTATATGTAATTTATTACACATATTTTATGTGTTACTTCAACCAAGCATCACACGCTTTAAGGAATTCCATTGGGAGGCTGGTCAGTGATCTCAGTGATGCTGTCATTCCTCACAACATTTCTGTAGCTCTTTGTTGAATGTCTTCTGGAGTACCTTCCTTTGATGAGCTTTGACAGTGGCAAATTTTCACAACTGAAGGGGAATTTAATATGAGGAAATAAATTACAAGTCATTTGTAATTGCATCCTGGGCTTAGGTGGATGATGATCTACCCGGAGAATGCCATCTGGGGGTCAAAAACCATAAAACCAAGAGTCAGTCTCTTACAAGACGTAATACACTTTACTCTAGAAATCAATACAAACATTTCCCCACATCAGTGCACTACTACAACAGCAACTCAGAGTGACTACTGGAAGACAGTCCTCTCTAAGAGCGGGGAGACAGGATTATTTCTGAAAAGATTCATTGCTCCTCCGACATGCGGGTTATACATACCCAATAAAGGCATCAGACTTGCTCAATGAGATATAAGCAGAAGTGATATGAGTCACTTTGGGGCAGAGACTTCCAGAACTAATGCATAGTTTGCCATCAAAGTCTTAAACACAACTGATTTTTGTATGTTGATTTTTTTTATTCTGCTACTGAGTTCATTTATTAATTCTAACAGGTTTTTTTTTTTTTTTTTTGAGGGGGTGACATTATTAGGATTTCTCTATATAAGATCATCATCTGCAAACAGAGACAATTTTACTTTTTTGGCTTTGGTTTCAATACCTTTTATTTATCTTTTCCTTCCTGGTTATTCTGGCTAGGAACTCCAGTACTATGCTAAATGCAGTCATGAGAGTGGGTAACCTTGTCTTGCTTCTGATCTTACAAGAAAAACTTTGCATCTTTTACCATTGAGTATGATGTCAACTGTGGGCTTGATATATATGGACTTTATTATGTTGAGGTGCATTCCTTCTATACTCAATTTATTGATAGTTATTAACATGAAAGGATGTTGTATTTTGTTAAATTTTCTCTAATGAGATGCTCATGTGATTTTTATTTTTCATTCTATTTATGTGATGTAGCACATAATGTGCTGTTGAGTTTGGTTTGCTAATATTTTTGTTGAGAATTTTAGCATTCATATTCATCAGAAATATAAGCTTACAGTTTTCTTATAGTGTCCTTACGTGGCTTTCGTATCAGGGTAATGCTGACCTTGTAAAATTAATTTGGAAGTGTTCTCTCCTCTTCAGCTTTTTGGAAGAGTTTTAGAAGAATTGGTATTAATTTTTTAAATGTTTGGTAGAATTTACCAGGAAAGTCGTCTAGTCTTGAGATTTTCTTTGGTGAGAATTTTCGATTACTGATTGAATCTCCTTACTGGTAATTGGTCTGTTCAGATTTTCTATTTCTTTTTCAGTGATTCAGTCTTGGTAAGTTACATGTTTTTAGAAACTTATCCATGTCTTTTAGATTATCCAATTTGTTGCATTTAATGATTCATAGTAGTCTCTTATGATCCTTTCTATTTCTGTGATATCAGTTATAATGTCTCTTCCTTCATTTCCAGTTTTACTTATTTGAGTTTTCTTTTTTTTTTTCTTAGTCTAGCTAAAGGTTTGTCAATTTTGTTCAACTTTTTCAAAAAATAGCTCTTAGCTTTGCTAACTTTTGTCCTTCTGGTCTTTATTTCATTTATTTCAGCTTTGATCTTTGTTTTTGCTTCCTTTCACGAACTTCGTGCTTAAAATTGGTTAGTAGTTACTTGAGGTATAAAGTTAGGTTGTTTAATACCTTTTAAAATTTATCACCATAAACTTCCCTCTTAGAACTGTTTTTGCTGCATCCCATAAGTTTTGATATGTTGTGTTTCCTTTTTTTTTTTTTTTTAATTTGTTTTAGGATACCTTTTAACTTTTCTTTTTATTTCTTCTTTGATCCACTGGCTGGTTGTTTACAAGTGTGTTTTTAAATTTCTGCATATTGGTGAACTTTCCAGTTTTATTCCTGTTACTGATTTTTAGTTTCATACAGTTGTGATTGGAAAAGATTCTTGGTGTGATTCCAACCTTCTTAAATTTGCCAAGACTTGTTTTATGATCTGTCATTTGACCTATCCAAGAGAATGCTCTGTGTGCACTTAAGAAGAATGTATATTCTGAAGCTGTTGGATGCAACGTCCTATATAAGTTTTAGGTTCACTTGATCTAAAGTAGAGTTCAACATTTCTTTATTGATTTTCTGTCTGGATGATCTTCCCATTGTTGAAAGTAAGGTAGTAATGCTTCCAACTATGACTGTATTATCTGTTTCTCTGTTTAGTTCTGTTAATATGTGCTTACTGTATTTAGGCACTCTGATTTTGGATGCATATATAATTGTTGTATCCTTTTAGTAAATTGACCTATACATCATTATATAATAAACTTCTTTGTTTTTTGTTATAAGTTTTGGCTTAAATCCTCACTGTTTAATAGGCATTACATTGATTATTAAAGTATTTTTATTGTGTTTCTATTTTGTTACAGACATTAAGTTTTCTCTACTGATCCATTATCCTCCCTTTATAGATTAAAAATTTAGGCTCAACACATTGCAGGAGTGGTTCAGTGTCATTCAGCAAAGTATGCTGCAGAAAAAGAATTTGAACATTAATGTTTAGCCATTAAGCCACAGCCATCTATATACAAACAACTCAAACAGCCTTCTACATACAAACTACTCAAATGCAGGGCTAGTTCCAAAGGTCAACTGAAATTCTTTGTGCATCTTTTTGAAATGCTATTATGACAGAATGAAAGGAAACAGCCTGTTCTTGTCTTAGCTTCTCTAAATGAAAGCAAAGAACAGAATTTTAGAATCTCAATTACTTTTATTGTTTTGTTTTTTTAATTGCTTGAGTCATAGTCATTATTATGCAAGCAGCAGAGACTAGACAATAGTAATGTCTAAAACTTCCTTGTTAACAAGAGATACAGCAGTGTCCCTACTCATTTGCAATGCTCACATACAAATGTGCAGCAGGAATTTTCAGTCTTTTTATGGTACAGAAAGCACTATACCAGGCAAATTTAACATGTTATTGACAGAGGAATTTTTGCAGAAGCTAATGCCTATGGCTGGTGATTTGTTATGTAAGGGAATACTGAAACATCTCTGGTCTATAACATTTGGATAATAAGAGATGAATTAATATGTCTCTGGTTAATAATGTGTTAACAGCTTAGAGTTGCTCAGATCTTGTATTTGAAAACTTGATTCTAAACAATTTCCTTCTGAAAATATATTCTGTGTTTTATCATGTTTCCTCAACTAGATTGCAATCTCCTGTGGGTGACGGTCCAATACAATGTCAGAATCCTAGCGGTAATTAGAACAACGGCTAATATTTATCTGCCCTTGATACATGTTACTTTACACACAGTATTTTATTTAATCCTTAAAATAACACTATAGGTCACTAGCTATTATTATTATCCTCATTTTTAATATGTGAAGGTGAGGTTTCATTAGGTAAGAGTTTGCCCTAGTTCTCACAGCTCGTGAGTACCAGAGTCATGAGTCTTAGTGTTCTTGACTTAATTTTTAGGAATGCCCTTTCTTTCTAATTCTTAGTATTATCCTTTATCCTTTACCTTTCAATGAGTTACAGCAATAGCCTGCCTGGCAAATCTTCTGGCTTTCTAACCATCCCTGCTAACACTTCTCATAGAGATTCTTTCACATTTCACATTCCTAGGAAATCTTCGATGAAGATTTCCTCAATAACTTTAGGTAACCTCTCTTTTTTCTGTTCTGTTGATTGTTCCTACTAAAATATCTTAAATTTTAGAGATGATCAAGATGCAGTAGGTGGACCTGGAACTTATCTCCCACCACAGGCTCAGCAAAAATACTTCTACGTGTGGCACTGAAAACTAACTGGAAACTGGCAAAGTCTCCTATACAACCAAGGCTGAAAGAAAGAGCTACACAGAATTGGGGAGGAAGGGAAGAGAAGCAATCAGGTCAGGACCTGTGGCTCAGGCAGGGGACTCAGAAGAAAAGGGAGATTATGGGGGGTGGGGGTGGGTGGGTAGAGATCCTCCCTGGGGAATAAATGGTTCAAGCTACATATTACAGGCACAAGTCCTGAGGTCTGGCCCAGTGAAGACCAGCTCCCTTGACTGACTGGATGACTGGGAGGACTAACATGAGGGCTGTGGGAAGCCCAGACTCTGTCTACTTGGGAGGAGTGCATGTCAGCACTCACTTTCTCCTGAAGCAGAGTGGAGAGGGCTGATTGAAAGTGCATTGGTGGCTGGTTGGTTTCCCATGACTGCCCCAGAGCACCCCAGCTTAATTCATGTCATGCCCTGCTTAATTCATGTCATAACTCTACGCTGGAGTGAGGGCTGCGTGACAGAGAGAACTCTGCTCTAAGATGCAGAGGGGGTTCTGGCCAGAAGCACTGTGTGAGCAGGGCGGGGGCAGCCACCACTGGCACTCTCCCAGGCAGTGCATCAGAAGCAGCCTTGAACTCTGAGGCTGGACCACGGCAGCTTGCACCCTGACAGAGAGCCCAGATGGGCCCCTCTTGCTCCAGCACTGCTCCCAAGGGTGCTGGTGCTGGGATAGGGGAGAGTTCACACTTCAAGGGAATAGAGCCCGCTTGGACGCAACCCTCAGAGCGTCTGCTCTAGCAACTTGGGACCTGCCTGCACCCCCATTAGGGCAGTAACAGCCACGGAGCAGGCGGGAAGCCCCGGCTTCCCCCTCGCCCTGGTCTTACCCCCTTCACCTCCAACCCTACCCTCCTACCAAGGTGACAGCTGCCAGCACACCCTGAGGAAAGATGAGACTTGTGTTCATGCCAAATCCAGCTCTCCTGCCAAAGCCATTGAGTACATGCACACTGTATAGGGATGCTCCCACAAAAACATCTCACATCTGTCCCCTTATTGTCACCTCTTCTGCAAATGCCTTAGTCCAAGCCTCCATCTTCTTTTCCACAATTACTGAAATAATCTCTTAACTAAAAATTTCCAAGGGATCATTTATAGACTGAATGTTTGTGTCTCCTCCCTACACCCCTAATTCATGTTGAAGTCTAATCCCCAATGTAATGGTGTCTGGAGTTGGGGCCTTTGGAGGGTGATTAGGTCATGAGGGGCTTCCCTGCTAGCTCAGCTAGTAAAGAACCCACCTGCAATGCAGGAGACCCTGGTTCACTTTCAGTTCCTGGGTTGGGAAGGTCCCCTGGAGAAGGGATAGGCTACCCATTTCAATACTCTGGCCTGGAGAATTCCATGGACAGAGGAGCCTGGCAGGCTACAGTCCAGGGGGCTGCAAAGAGTCAGACATGACTGAACGGCTTTCACTCTCATTTTTAGGTCATGAGAGTAGAGCCCTCGTGAATGGAATTAGTGCTCTTATAAAAAGAGACCCCAGAGAGCTCCCTTGCCCCTTTACCCACGTGAGGTCATAGAGAGAAGATGGTCTTCTATGAACCAGGAAACAGGCTCTTACTAGATGTCACATCTATGGTACCTTGATCTTGGACCTCTAGCCTCCAGAACTATGAGGAATAAATTTCTGTTTTTCATAAGACCCTAGTGTATGGCATTCTTTTATAGTTGTTCAAATGGACTAAGATGGGCTTGATGAACTGAATTCAAGGTGTGGTCTGTGAAGTTCAAAGATAAAAAAAAATTACATTGTTATTTTCACCAATCTCAAATGGAAATCTAACATTTCTTTCCACGATAGAGGTAGACAGGTAGCATTAACAGTTTCTGTGATTTAGTCATCCATAAAAATCAGATATTTTCCATCATATTAGTTAGTATAGATATATCAACATTTTATGTTCTTTCATTTTGTAAGTGCATACCCATTCTTATATAACCTAATCAGTTAATAAAGAAGTATATATGTTTAACTATATCACAAAAGTTTTCCTAAAAATATTCTGATGAACTATATTTTAGTATAATTCATTTCCTTTGTAATTTAAAAACATTATTCTGAGAAGGAGACCATATGCTTCAGCAGACAGCCAAACAAGCTTAGGGGCACAGAAAATTTTAAGAATCTCAGCTGTATATAACTTCTCTTTCACAACTGTGCCAGGAGTAGTATTCTCCATACTGCAGCTAGAAAAATAGTTTTAAATATAAATTGGCTCATATCACTCCCTATTTAAAACTTTCAAGAGCTTCTCACTGTAGTCTGTAGAAAGCCAAGACATCACAAAAACAGCCTGTGGGTCCCGCCTACTTTTGCCGTCTCTCCAATTTCACGTTGTAGCGTTTTCCCCTCCCATACCAGTCTCCTCTAACTCTGTGAAAGCTCTAAGTTCTTTTCTGCCTCGAAGCTTCACACATACAAGTCCCCGGAACACTCTTCTCCCCATCTCCTCACCAGGCTGGCTCCTCCTCTCTCTTCAGAAGTCAGTTGAAATATTGCCTCTTTGCAGAGTCTTGACTGATTATCTTATCCAATAATGATGAGGTCATCACTTTCCTCACCTATTCTGTCTCCCCACTCTTTCCCTCCATGGAAAAACACTTATCACAATTTATAATTACAACTCTTGCTTGTTTATTTGATGTTTGATATTTCCCTTCAGGCATTTGGCTCTTTGAATGTAGGAATCATATCTATTTTATTCACCACTATGTCATCAGTGCCAGCACATAGGAAAGACTCAAATAATTGCTGAAAAAGCTCTCGAATATAATCTTAATCAATCAATACTCCATTCAAATAATATTTACTGAATACCTAATATGCAAGTCACTGTTCTGGAAGGCTGAAATAATTAGGGAACAAAATAAAAATTCCCGTCCTTGTGGAACTAATGTAGTATTCTAGACTTCCAATTTTGACTATGATGGAGGAACAGGGACTAATTAAACCCTCCTGCTTTAACTTAAAAACTGAAAAAAAAAAAAATGAACAAATGTTTTTTAAAACACTAGACAGTAGGCAGCAGAGGACAGTTATCCCTGAGAGGAGGGAGGCAAGATAAGCCCCATGTCCCAGCTTACTGCTTGAAAAGATTTCTAGGCCACAGCACAGGGAGGAGCTACCCAAACAGATTTCAGAAACCTCCTTGAGTTGATGAGGGAGTGACAGAGAAGAAAAACCTACACACACACACACACACATTCACTGGAGAGAGAGAGAGAGAGAGAGAGAGAGAGCAAGCACACACTCTGGAGGCCTCCAGAGGATTCCTTTAGAGTCTTTGGCTGAATACTGATCAGCACATATGTGGGAGAAAACTGCGTGAGACTATGAAATGAATTTCAGAAAGGATCAAGTGAAGCAGTCCCTGGTGATCACACAGGGCTGGAGTAGTTTGTGTCTCTGCTGGACAGAGTAGAAAGATCTCATACACATAGGGGATTGACGGGTCTTAGAAAGGGTATCTTCAGTAGTGGTGCCAAGTAGGCCTTGACTAACGGCTGAGGTGGACCCACCTATCAAAGTTTAAAAGAACAGATCAAAATGTTTCCGAGTTATTTAACTGGACCACAGAACAAAACCTCCAAATATTTAAAGACTACAAAAACTTCCAGTATGCTACACACAAAAAAAATTCACAAATTGTGGAATGTAATAAAAAAAAAAATCCAGGCATACAAATAAGTAGGAGAAAAACATCCCATAATGAGAAAAAAATTAATACAAATTAATCCAAAAATGAGGAGAAAAAGATGCAGAATTGACATAAATGATAAAATAAATAGATAAGGATGCTGTTAAAATAGATATTGTAAATATTGTCTACATGACCAAGGAAATAGAGGACAGCAAAACATGATTAAAAGAGACATCAGTTCAGTTCAGTTCAGTTGCTCAGTTGTGTCTGACTCTTTGCGACCCCATGAATTGCAGCACGCCAGGCCTTCCTGTCCAACACCAACTCCCAGAATTCACTCAAACTCATGTCCATCGAGTCGGTGATGCCATCCAGCCATCTCATCCTCTGTCGTCCCCTTCTCCTCCTGCCCCCAATCCGTCCCAGCATCAGAGTCTTTTCCAATGAGTCAGCTCTGCATGAGGTGGCCAAAGTATTGGAGTTTCAGCTTTAGCATCACTCCTTCCAAAGAACACCCAGGACTGATCTCCTTTAGGATGGACTGGTTGGATCTCCTTGCAGTTCAAGGGACTCTCAAGAGTCTTCTCCAACACCACAGTTCTAAAGCATCAATTCTTCGGTGCTCAGCTTTCTTCACAATCCAACTCTCACATCCATACATGACCACTGGAAAAACCACAGCCTTGACTAGATGGACCTTTGTTGCAAAGTAATGTCTCTGCTTTTGAATATGCTATCCAGGTGGAAGATATTAAAAAGGCCCAAATCAAATTTTTAGAGATAAAAAGCACACTGGATGGAATTAGCACCAATTAGACA
Organism: Cephalophus harveyi; assembly: GCA_006410635.1. Classification (NCBI taxonomy): domain Eukaryota; kingdom Metazoa; phylum Chordata; class Mammalia; order Artiodactyla; family Bovidae; genus Cephalophus; species Cephalophus harveyi. The sequence goes on from SJYT01043637.1 coordinate 24,453, forward strand.
CTGCAGAAGAAAAAATTAACAATGAACTTGAAGACAATAACAGGAACTCTCCAAAGTGAAGCACAGTGAGAAAACAGACTGAAAACAGACAGAGACCACTGAGCTAGGAGACAACTTCAGGTAGCCTAATAATCATACAATTGGAGTCTATGAAGGAGAGGAGAAATATAGAGTGTGGAAGAAAGGAAAGAAAAAATAAGTGAAGACATAATAACTGAAAATTTCCAAATTTGATAAAAACTATAAATCCACAGTTTCAAGTAACTCAATACCCAAAGGAAGAACCATGAATCAAACTACACCAATGTACAGCATAATCAAATTGCTTATGTAGTACTTGAGTAGAAGGATGGAGAGAACAGAAAATAAAACATAATAAATAACTATGGAGGATGTTAGATGATAGTCTGTTTTATAAGAAAATAAAAAGTACAGCAGGATAAACTACCAAGAAAAAAATATCTCTATATGGAGAAACTTGGAAGACACCACCTTAATCAAGTAATTAAAGTTAATACCACCAGTAGGTGACAATATGAAATCATGTATCACTGACAGAAGGGAGCAGTGAGAAGGATATCCCACCAGTTCTCTGATATTAATGTCAAATTTCTGTTACTTTAATTAAATCATAAAGAAACACCAGGCAAATCAAAATAGAGTGATACTCTATAAATCTATATAATCTTTATAACTGTCCATGTCCTAAGACTCAGGGACGTCTAAGGAACTGTGCCTGACAGGACAGCTAAATACAACCCATGATTTGGAACTGGGTGCTTTTGCTAAAAGGGACATTACTGGGATTATCTGAAATACTTCAGTGGGGTCTGAAGAGTAGAAGGTGGTGATGTATAAATGTATAAATGTTAATTGTACATAATGATCATATTATGAATATGTAAAAGAATGTTTTTACTTATAGGAAATGTTAAAGTATCCAGAGGTAACAGGCACCTGTTGACTATTCTTCTCAAATGGTTCAGGGGAAAACAAAATTCTTTGCATTGTACTTCAAACTCTTCTGTACCTTTGAGGTTATTTCCAGAGTAAAAATATTTTTTCTAAAGAAAAGAGAAATTAGAAATACTCAGTATGAACTTTCTCAAGAAGTTAAGCTTCAAAGCAGAGCAAACAAATGACGCAGTTGCTAGAGGAGGAAATGAGGGGTTCAAGAGAAGAAATTTAAATTTCATTTAAGATGTACAAATAACACTATATTTGAATGATGATGGAAATGATGAAATAAAGAATCAAAACTGGTGATTCAGAATGAGCAGCAAATTGCTGGAGCATGTCTCTGATAAGGGAGATGAGATCTACTGTGTAATGAAGGAATGTACTTTTGATAAGAGTAAGTATCTCCCTAGATTGACAGCTGCTGAAACCTAGCTACCCAGGCACTTTACCCAACGGGACTGGGGCTGAGAATCATTGAGAAAGAGAAGGAGGGCTCTAGGTAGTCCCAATAAAAACCACCAGATTATAATCTTGGGCTCTGAAAAACAGGAATCTACTCTGGCAGACACCTTTACAGCTCTGAGTAGTATAGGTTGTCAGTAAGAATAAAAACCAGACTCGAGAATTTAAACTGTAAGTAAGGGTTAAGTAAGCTCCATCTTCATTACATCCTGAATCCTGAAACACACCTTAAAATTAATGCTGCAAAATGCTTGCAACCCACTGATGGGTCATCACTGCCTGTGCCCATGGACAACTGCCTATGTGTTAAGGGTATCAATCATTCAGTCACTCCTTCAGTTGTATTGCCTGCACTATTGGAGCCATCCAGGATTTACAGTTTCAAACTGACTCCTAAAAGGACTTCAAAGATCACACTGGGATGGAGCCTTAGAACGAGAAGTTATCCTGAACATTGCCTGTCACAAGCCTGGCAAGACAGCTGAAGGCAAAAGAAACTGTAACACCTCTGGGAAGAGATCATAAAATTTTCACACTAGAGAGACTGACCTGCACTTGTTTAGAAAGATGTTTTTACTTAGGGCAAAAGCTGTCGGCTACAGTAAAGGCTTCATCATTCATTGAATTATCAATATGTAATTCAAGTAAGGGAAAATTGAAACATCTAGTTTGATCCTTAGCAAATACAGAAGAAATGTCTGTACTCTTTCCTGTGACTTGGAATTATACTGAAAACACAACAGTCGGTATGCTGAGCAACATTAGGAATGCCAGAAATGGAAAGCAGCATACCACCACGATGTCCCGTATCACCAAGGGGCCCACATCACTGCTGGTGGTCAAAGGCGAGCCTAAAGGATCTCTCCATTATGACTGTGGAAAGCACCCAGGATCAAACTTTGATTGTGATATTAGAGAAAGTAAAATTTTATGAATAAATACCTAGCATTTTAAATTTGTAAAATAAAGTATAAATATTCTAAATAATCTTGCCCTCCCTGTTTGTTCAAGGTGATATTAAACTGATGATACACATCAATAAGATTTTTTTAAAAAAGGAAATAAAAGAATTAATTTTCAAACCAGTCATCAAGAAAAGTACATGATATTTACTCAATTTAATTAAAAAAAAAAAAAGACATTCAAAATTATCCAAAGTAGTTATATTTTGAAGAAGGAAGAGCTTCCTCTGACCTGAAAACTAGGTTATTCAGAAAAATTCATTTTCTAAGGATTTTGAATTATCAAGGTTTAGCAGTACTGCTTCTCTAGCTCCCACGTATAATGCACAAGGCTAAGAATATACTTGGTGCTTAACAAACATCTACTGAATTTTGAAAATTGTATCAACCCTCATAAAAATGAAGTTTTATGCTCAATTATTAATGTATGCCTGGATTCAATTTAAATTTTTTGTTCCACTTTCAGGAAATCAAATGAATTAAAATGGGTATCTTTGTACACAGCCTTTTCCTCTATAAGTTCCAGATATACAATACCTATTTTGTTAACCCTGAAAATAGTCTCAGTTTGACCTATATGTAAGGTTAAAACTTACACTTACTAATAAACTGAATGCAAGAATTTTAGGGAAGAGATGTTAAAACTTTTGATTCAAATGCTGGAGAAGTATTTGAAAAGTCCCAAACCTAGGATGTCTGCCCCCGTCTCTAGAAGGAAGCAGGATGACTAACTGACTTGTGTCTCAGTACAACTTTCCCTGCAGTTCAGTTCCAATGTATTATGAGTTAATTGTCAGAAAGATGATTTACTTACTAGAAACGTTTACATTTGGTTCAATAATTACACAACTTTGTCAGTTATGAAAATCAGTCTGTTCTTTTTATGTTGAGCTGTTTTCAAAAAGAAAAGTATACTATAAATGCTGGCAACTTATATTCATATACTTGACATAAAACAATTTACCTATTTTAAAATGATCAATTCTGCCCTACTTTTTGGCATTTTACTGAACTTTCTCCTATATGATGAGTTTTCTTTGGCCAGTGACATCATGCTTGGAATTTCCCAAACCATAAATGTAATTGGAAATGTCATCCAAAATACAGTTCTTAATGTCTTGTTATATGACACATTTAGTACATGAATTTAAAGTGAAAGAAAGTGAAGTCACTCAGTCGTGTCCGACTCTGCGACCCCGTGGACTGTAGCCCACCAGGCTCCTCCGTCCATGGGATTCTCCAGGCAAGAATACTGGAGTGGATTGCCATTTCCTTCTCCAGGGGATCTTCCTGACCCAGGAATCGAACCCAGGTCTCCCGTATTGCAGGCAGACACTTTAACCTCTGAGCCACCAGGGAAGCCCTGGTGAACTTAAAGTTATCCACTAAAAAAAAAAGAGTGTTTTCTCATTGCCTGCCTATCTCATCATCAAAAAGTAGACAATAAGGTCTTTGATGTTGAGGACTGTGTAATTTATCTGATGAAGGTAAAATTATTTAGTAAACTGACTAATAAGTAGGATCAGAATAGAAAAGATTCATGAACAAGTGGGGATTTAAGCTGACCTGTCATAGAGGAGTAGGATTCAGATATTGTTCCATTTGGGCTGCTCTAATAAAATGCCAAAACCAGGTGAGTTGTAAACAACAGTTCTGGAGGCTGGAAAGTCTAAGATCAAGGTGCCGGCAGATTCAGTGTCTGTTGGGTCTCGATTCCTAGTTCATAGATGCCTATCTTCTTGTTGTAACCTCACAAAGTGGAAAGGGCAAGGGAGCTTGCTGAGCCTCTATATGGGCACTAATTCCATTCCTGAGGGCTCTGCCTGCATGACCGCTAATCACTTCCCAAAGGCCCCATCTCCAAATACTGCCACATTTGGGTGTTAGGATTTTAATGTATGAATATGGGGAGGGACACAAACATTTAGTCTACAATAAATAGGAAAAGAATATAAAAGACCCTGATGCTGGGAAAGATTGAAGGCAGGAGGAGAAGGGGATGACAGAGGACAAGATGGCTGGATGGCATCACTGACTCAACAGACATAAGTTTGAGCAAGCTCCAGGAGATGGTGAAGGACAGGGAAGCCTGGCATGCTGCAGTCCTTGGGGTTGCAAAGAGTCAGGCATGACTGAGCAATTGAACAACAACACAAATAGGGAAAGAATAAGGGGAAGGGTGTTCTCACTGAGGGATTCAGAATAACCAGAGAGACGGTAATCTGCACAACATATTCTTTAGACAGTGAAGAATGCCAGCTGGAAAGGTCTATTGGAACCATTTGGGAGAAATGAGAAATAACTTTGGCATTTATATGTGAAGCCAGTATAAGGAGCATCCAATTAGTTAAGAAGCAATCATTTCACCCATGCTCCTGGCCTTGGCTTTCTTTTGCACTTACATGTATATTATTCATGATGCCAACAATGCCATGCATTAAAGGGCTTCCTTTCAGCTTATGATGATTCTCACCCCTCCTTAACTACCCTTCCCATGCTTACGGGTGGGTGGGTTCCTAGGAGCCATGTTTGTGCAATGTGCTTTAATTCGAGTGTTAGTTGATTGAAGCTGCAGATGGCTCATCTTTGGTAGAACAAATGTACCACTCTAGGAAGTGAGACTAAAAGGGATGACATGAGTCTATGTCTTTCTTCATGGAGCTGAAAGTGTGATGTGTGATCCTGGGAGTTGTGGGCAGCCATTCTGTGTCCACCACAAAGCAACAGGCAGCTGAGAAATCTATTCCTCCCAGGAAAGGAAAGAGGCTGAGAGAAGCAGAGACATCCCAGAGCCCCCACAGTTCCTGCTGGCCTCTCAGTTCTGACTCCCCATGCTCACTCAGCTACATTTCTGCTCTCAGATTCTGAGACGCCTTGTATCTTTTATCATCAATCCCTTCTTTCTGCTTAAGCCAGCTTGGGTTAGGTTTCTATTATTAGAAACCCAGAGTCCTAATATAGTGATGAATAAATAGATTCACTGAAGTCTTACTGTCCTTTGCTTTCACACGTGCTCTCTTGACTTGCACTCTCAGGACAAGCTTTCTTTCACCGGCCTTTGCTCAACAGCAGCATATCTTGTTGTTTCATACATCTCTGAGTGTCGCAGTCTCCAAAACCTCTCTCAGCCCCTTTTCCCAGCCCATCCCAGCTTTCTTTGGCTTCTCTTTCCTTTCTGTCCTTGAATGAAATGCTAACAAAGAAACACAGAGAGGCTGGGAGTATAATTCATATATGCCTGAGGCTTATGAACAGATAATGGGTTCATTAGCCCAAATCTCCCAGGATCTGTGATACAAAGGGATAGGAAACAAGAAGGCTTAAAAAGGAATATGCTCTTCAGACCCTCTCATAGTAAGACTACTCTAGGCAGCCAAGGATATTCTGGAGGCCACAGAAGGGATAAGGCTACTCCTTGCGGAAGGGATGCTGGACACCCCCAGTGTCAGCTGTGCCCCCTTTTCCTTGCTCCCTATTGCCTCAGCTACACTAGGCTCTGCAAGAGGGACATCAAGCCACCACAGCCTTTATAGCTTGAAGAGGACTGCTGTGATTCAAAAAACCACAAACCAGGGATCTTCAGAGAGAAGCTCCTTCTTGCTGACAGGATCATGCATGGAAAGTAGGTAGAGAAACCTGAACGCTCAAAACCCTGAAAGGGACTCCGAAAGGCAGATAAACTAGTCCTAAACCAATGGCAGTTTTATTCCAAGAGCTAAACTAAAAATAACCTGACACTTCACCATAGCATGATTGCCTGGCTCTGATGTGCAGAATAAATGCTGAAATATAGGCTGCCGCTGTTATTTCCAACCATTTTAGGCCCAATGATGTCAAGAGGAATTGAGATTTGAAAGTTGCAATCAGCTAGGAAGGCAATCACTCACTGTTCAGTTTATTAGGCCAATGCTTTATGTCTCAAAGAGATACTGATTTATTTGGTCTCTTCACAAGTAGTATACCAAGATAATCAGGGTGAGGTATTGGCTTCATTCTGATGATACTTGGTAATTATGCTTTTTGGATGTCTTACTTGTATCAGTAATAGGTCTTGTTCATTTTTTTTGGTAACCCTTTATTAGACTAGGAGATCCTTGAGAGCAAGAATCATTTCTTTATCTTTATCCAGCTCTGTATCTCTAAGACCTAACAAGGCCTGGCAATTTAGAAAGCTCTCACTAAAATATGTATTGGATAAAGGAATAAATAACAGAAAAACAGCAAAAGTCCACTGTTATGATGAAGGTCTGGGAAAGCATCTTAAAGGATATAATGATTGAGTCTTCAAGGAGTCATGGGAGTTGGGAAAGCAGAAATGTAAAGAGGAGGAGACTGCATGTTCCAGCCATTTGAAATTCCCATCAAGGGAATTAAGAATGGTTCAATATGGCATGGGGGTGAGGGGAAGGGACCGAAGCTGAAGAGCGGCAGGGGCCAGAAGGACCTTACACACACTCTGCTGAAGAGTTTGAATTTCAAGTTCCAGGTGATAGGAGTCATGAAAAGATGTTCAACAGGAGAGCAACCTAAGGAGCTTTTCTTGTGGCAAGTGGTCTTTGGCAGCCACATGGAGGCTAAGTGATGGTGGGGATGGACTGGGGTTGAGAAGGGATTGCAGAGGTCAGCTAAGTGCACTGTGCAGTCAGTAATTCAGGTGAGAGGTGATGATGGTCTGACCTACGGCTGAAAAGGTCTGTTTCTGTGCTGTTCCTCCCACTGTCAGCTTCTCATACCACCTACACCATCACATCCTGCTTCAGGACTTGGGCCTGGGGATGCTGAGTTGTACCAGAAAATGCCAACCATATCGGGGCTTGGCAAACACTTTCATCTTCACTGGGCCACCCCAAAAGGCAAAGTGGCATTTTCCAGAGGCCCACATGCAGAACATCTCCCAGCAGGGAGAAAAAAAGAACTGAATGACTCTTTTTGGTGCCACAATCTTTGTGTGACCTCACTCCTCCCAGCAGGTACTATGCCCACTTGCCACACTGTACTTTTTAAAGAGAGGAAATAAAAAAGAACAGGTAAAGGGGAAAATGGAGAAGAAGAAGGTAGTGAAGGTACAAAATAGATGTTAAGCACCCTTTATCACATTATAAATAAAGAAGAATTAAAGCAATTGCAAGAAAGAAGCTGTTTACATTTTGTGGCTCATTACCAGGATTCAAATTGTATAAAGGAGATTAAGGATAGATGGGAAAATGTCTATGGTTATTTGCTTGGCTTACCTACAGAGGAAAATAAGCTCTCCCTTCAGACTCCAGCACAGACCTGATGGGAGTTATAAGGAGCAAACCTCCCATGGGACCATGGTTCTCTACCTTAGATATACATTAAAACTAACTGATAACGTAAATAAAAAATTACTGTTGTCTGAATCATAGATTCTAATTTACCTGGTCTACACTGTGGTCTTAGAAATGGTTCTTTTTATAGAATTCCCTGGGTGATTTGAATGTACAGGTGGGCTGAGAATCACTCCTCTAGACCAGGGTTCAGTCAAGTTTTTTCTAAAAGGCCAGAGAGTAAAAGTTTTAGGCTTTCTGAGCCAAGTGTTGCAACTACTGCAACTATTCTACCCTGCTGTTATAGCATCAAAGGAGCCACAGACAAGATGTAAATGAGTGTATGGGGCTGTGTGCTAATAAAGCTTTATTGACAAAAACGGACAGTGGGCTGGATTTGGCTCATGAGCCATAATTTATTGACCCTTGCTCTAGAAGCACATTCCAAAGGAGGGCTGGATCGTTCAGGTTCCTAAGGCAGGTATGGACAAATTTTCCAGTTTAAAAAAGGCATTTGGGAAAACGTTCTAATTTTAATAAAATGAAATACACTGCTGAGTTCTATGTCATAAAATGCTCAGGTCTTCTGAGGAAGTGAAGCTTTGACAGTTGACAAAAATTTACTACCTGTGGTAGCTATCTATGTGGGTTAATTTACATTGAAAATCTGCCAAGAAAAGGTGTCTATTTAAAGTCCTGGCTCAATATGTTAGGTCCAACTTAAGGCAAAGCTATCAGGTTAGATCTGGGGAGTGAGAGAAACAAATAAGTAGATTACTAACTTCCATGAAGCCTTTATGCTGTTTGACTTCTCAGGGAGACCATGTGTGGTTTTTGTGTTCTGAAGAAAAAAATCTAAGAGTATAAAAGAGTAAAAAAGTAAAAATAAAAATGGTGGCTAGAAGGGCTAGACCTGAAGATAGACACTAAAAATTAGAACATACATCAGGAAAGAAAAAAATTAAACCCGAGTGAGAAGGACTTCTTTACGAGGTCAGAGAAGTGAACTGGTCGATTGCTATGTTTTGTGGCTTCTCCAAATCCTTTGGCTAGAATTCAGCCATGAGCCTATGTTCTGATTTGAAGTTTACTCAGCGAACTAGTTTTAATTTATACTATCATTTTATTCTGGAAAATTCCAGAGAGGGCAAAGGCACATTAGAAAATGAACTTTTGCCTAACTATTAAGTTTCTTTCCCACCATCTCTGGTTTCATCACTCTCCATTGAAGAGCAGTCAAATGACACCTGGCTACAAGTCATACTCCTGACAAGGCCAGTGGAGCCTGTGGGTGACGCCATCCTCACCTTTATCCTATCGATGTTGGCTTCCATCTTCAGCTGTTCTACCAGTTTCCTGGCTTGTGCTATGCTGGCGGTGTTGTTGCTGGCCATTGGAATGCTGGGTGGGTTTCAGATACACTAGGAAAGAAAACAAGGAGGAAAAATACATCAGAGAAATCACCAGCTGCCAAATGTGTGGGTTCACCATAACTGGGAGATCCCAAAAGAATGACTGCAGTCAGGCCAGGCTTCTGCAGCCATCTACATCCCCAGTCCAGCACTGTGTCTGCGGGGCAGGCAGACCAGAGAGACGAGGATTGCTCTTCCTCCTCCCTGTCTCTCCCCCTTCCATTCTTTCCTCAGGGGGGATCACTAAATCAGCTAAGACGAACTGCCACATGAAGAAAGCAAGTTATCAAATTTATCTTAATTTATGAAATTTATTATAGAAGTGGACGACAGAGGATGAGATGGTTGGATGGCATCACCGACTCAATGGACATGAGTTTGAGCAAGCTCCCAGCGTTGGTGATGGACAGGGAAGCCTGGTGTGCTGCAGTCCATGGGGTCGCAAAGAGTCTGACACAACTGAGCGATTGAACTAAATTTATGAAATAAGTGTATGAAATAAATTCAGAACGGTAAGGGTGACAGTATGCATAATTACTGTTGTTATTTATTGGGTACTGCTATTGTTAGATATTGCTTTAGAGAGTGGAGCTCTGTGCCTATGTAGATGGTGAGATGGGTTCTTTGTCTCTGGCTCTGCCAGACCTCTTTCCATCCTTGCCCTCCACCCCCTTCAAATCCTATCCCAATTTCATTTCTCTTCTAATTATTTCTTGACCCCTCCCATCTCACTTTATTCTTGCCGCTCACCTCAGAAAGTATCCTATTTTATTTTCAGTGCCCACTTCCCCAATATTGTGATCAGGTCTTCCTCCATGTCAAGGTGCCATATGCTATTTCTGGACTGTCTGTGTAAATTTGCCCTTTAGGTCACTGAAGCAATGTCTGAGAGCTGCAATTTAACTAGAGTGTATGACCCGATAAATGAGAAGCATTAAACACTGCTTTAGTCAACACCAGTTGAGTCTTGTTCGGAAGATATTACATTAAAAACCATGACTTCCACTAGCTTTGGGGAATATTTTTATCTAAGGATAAAGTAGGCTCAGGCTACAATTTCAAAAAGGAAAGAAGACACATAGAAAACCTATAGAAAGAAAAATAATCCATAATAAATTCAGTACATAGGTTTTTACACATTCATGAAAATCAGGAAACAATTTTTAATTACCAAAAAAGCAAAAGTCTACAAATTATTTTCTTTGGTTTTTATTTCTTGATATTTAGTTCTTCAAGACAACAGAAATAATTAGACAGAACTCTCTGTGGACAAAGAGGTCCCTGCATAGCGAATGTTATTTTATAAAGAATACTGCAAATGCCAACCCAACAGCACACAGTATAAATTGGAAGATAGTTAACTATTTCAGGGGCTTCCCTAGTGGCTCAGATGGTAAAGAGCCTGCCTGCAATGCAGGAGACATGGGTTTGATCCCTGGTCAGGAAGATCCCCTGGAGAAGGGAATGGCAACCCACTCCAGTATTCTTCCCTGGAGAATTCCATGGACAGAGGAGCCTGGTGGGCTACAGTCCATGGGGTCCCAAAGAGCTGAACATGACTGAGTAACTAACACTTTTAACTGTTCTATTTTCAAAGGGCTTTGAGACAATAAAATGGGAAGGAAGGCTGAAAGAATTTTGAAGCCAGGAAGATCTCTGAACTCTAGGTTCAAATGCTTGAAGATCAAGGGAGGGATATTGCATATAAAAACAAACAAAAGGGAGGCTTTAACAACAACAATGATTTCATCAGCATGGTTAGGGATGGAATAATTTAAATATAATTTAACCCAAAGGTAAATTATATGCCCCAAATCAAACAAACATCTTACAGCCTCGAAAAACTTCACAGGGCCAAGCAAAAGAAAGTGAAAGTCGCTCTGTCGTGTCCAACTCTTTGTGATCCTATGGACTATACAGTTCATAGAATTCTCCAGGCCAGAATACTGGAGTGGGTAGCCTTTCTCTTCTCCAGGGAATCTTCCCAACCCAGGGATCGAACCCACTTATCCAGTAGCATCGTGTAACTCTTCCATTCATCCAAAGATGGAAGGAGCCACAATCTACAGGACCATGGAAACTGCTCTGGGAAGTTAATATTTCCTCCTAATTAGAATTTATCACACTAGGATACAGACTATCACAGAATTTCCAAATCCTCATTGGACCTGAGGGAGCTACGAGAGACTGGTCAGCTATGATGCTGGCTTTCAATCTAAACCAGATCACACAGTAACTTGTGGCAGAGACCACAAGTCTCTGGAAGTCTCTTGTATTGGAAGAGCTTGCTTCCAATACCACTTTTCCTTGTCTTCATCAGTGATACCAATTTTTTTTTTTTTTCTTTTTAACAAAGACCACAAGAACCCTGAATTTTAGTTGAGTATATTTTGCTGAAAAATATACTCCCGGGTTCCCTTGCAGCTTGATATGGTTATTTGACTATGTTATGGCCACTGAGACATAAGCAGAAGTGTCCTTGAAGGAAAGGGATGTGCTCTTTGCCTTCCCTTCCTCTTGCTGCTGGCCTAGAAGGTAGTCATGTTCAGCACAGGGTTCCACCTTGAACATATGGCCTAACACTCCAGGATGAGCAGTAAGGGATGGTCCTTACTGATACTGTAGAGCTACCATGTCAGCTGTGAACTGGCTGCCGTCTACGTGAACAGAAATAAGCACCTATCTTGTTTACACCACTATTATTAAGGGTTTCTCTGCTGTTAGCTGACAAATCTGCCATTAACTGATTAAATGATCCATTATTTTCATGAGTATCCAGGAAAAGTCTATGTCCTAATGGCTGTTTATGTTCCCTGGAAAAGGCATAGCTGTCCTTAGGAGGCTGAGATGGAAAGCGTGTGAGTTTTCTATTGCTGCTGTAACATATTACTGTAAATTTAGTATAACTAGCTTAAAGAATATAAATTTATTATCTTACAGTTCTGGAGGTTAGAAGTCTGAAATAGGTCCCACTAACCTAAAATCAAGATATTGGCAGAAGATATTCCTTCTGGAGGTCTAAGGGAAAATGTTTCCTTTCCTTTACTAGCTTCCAAAGATTGCTGACATTCCTTGGTTCTTAGCTTTTTTTTTCATTTTCAAAACCAACAAAAGTGAGTTGACTCCTTTTGATTCTTTATCATGCTGAGCTCCTCTGTAGTCACCTCCCTTTTTGACCCTCCACTGCCTCCTTCTTCCACTTTTAAGAACCATTGTAACCACACTGGATCTACTCTGATAATACAGGATAATCTCCTTATCCTTAGGTCAGCTGATTAGCAACCTTAATTCCATTTGAAGCTCAAATCCCCTTTGACATGTAACACAACAATCTGCAGGTTTCAGGTACAGGGACACAGACATTTTGGGGGGCCTTTATTCTATCTACCATGGAAGGAGACCTCTGTGCAGGTAGAGTTGGAAAGTGGGAAGGTGGAGTGTTGAGATAGGAAAAGAAGAGGGATGAGACAGGACACAAGTCTAGAAATGCAGGGGAAAGAATACATAAAACCTAAATGGTCTGGAAACCATTTACCTCAGACTGGGACTTGAACCCATGTGCCAGGATTTGAACCTAGCCAAAACCTAGTTTGGGACTCAAACCCACATGGCCAGAACTCAAATCCAGCTAAAACCCTGCTTGGGACTTGAACTCATGATCTTTTAATTAGAACACACTTACCTGATGTCTGAACTTACTGAGGCTCAGGTTCTTTATGTCTCAGAGCAGAAGGAATTCAGTGAGAGGCAAAGTGACAGGCAAGAAGCAGATTTACTAATATAGGATGCTTGTAAGAGATGCCAATGGGCAGGCAAGGGAGCTCTGCCCAGAGGACTGAGTGGGTTACAATCTATAATGAAAAAGGGTCATTCCCCCTTTTTCAAGTAGACATAGATGCAGACTTAAGGCATACATCACTAGCTCCTGCTTCATATTAGGCAGGAAAGTGCCTGCCTCTATGAGGTCAGGGGCTTCCCAGGGGGTGCCAACGGTAAAGAACCCACCTGCCAATGCAGGCAGGAGACATAAGAGATACAGGTTCCATCCCCGGGTCAGGAAGATCCCCCTGGATGAGGGTGCGCCAACCCACTTCAGTATTCTTGTCTGGAGAATCCCATGGACAGAGGAACCGGGCAGGCTACAGTTCTGCTGCTGCTAAGTCGCTTCAGTCATGTCTGCTTCAGTACCCAGGGTTGCGAAGAACCACACGACTGAAGCAACCAAGCACGCATGCACTATGAGGTCTAGAATTATGGTATGCAGGAAGGGTGGTAACATTTTTCTCCCATCTAATGGCCTGGGGCATATATTGTGGTTTTGGTCATGGTTTTATACTTAAGCAATCTGCTTCATTGAACGATGTTCCAATAGGTTTCTCAAGCGATCAATAACTTACCGTGGCCTCCTAAGGTTTCCTAGGTTTCCATGTCTATCTATAGTCTCCCACCAGGACTTCTACAACTACCTGTATAACTATGCTATTCTATCCCTATCAGTCTTAAGAAAAAAAGGAGACAAAGGGTTTCGTTTGTGCTTCTAGTTTTAGAAAGATCCTGTATATTTTTGTTTTACCATATGACCCCCCAAAATCTAGGGCCACTTTTAGAATCACTTAGTGATATTTTCTTCTTTTTCACCTTCAGCTGCTTTCCCACAAAAGCAATGAAGAAATCCCCCTTGCAAAAACTGAAAGAACTATAGAGTCCTAGACCAGTGTTCCAAAGAAGTATATAATATTGAGATTTATAAGAAATATATTTGGTCTTTGATCTGTTCTTGGCTCAGAGCTCCTAAAACCCTTGTAATCTCCTACAGAGTAAAGGTCTTTTGTTACGTTAATGAGGTGACTTTTGGAGAGCTCTTAAGCAACCTGGGGATGGCAGTGGGGCGGTGGGTGGGGGGAGGGTGTTTGCCAGGAGAACCAACCATGTAATTAGAGGGTTGGAACTTTCAGTACCTACCCCCACCCCAACTTCCTGGAAGGGAGAAAGGTTGGAGGTTGAATCAATAGCCAGTGGCCAATGATTTAATTAATTGTGACTATATAAAGGAGTTTCCATAAAGACTCAAAAGGACATGGTGTGGAGAGCTTCCTGGTTGATGAATTCGTGACGATCCTCGAAGAGCGGTCTACCTAGAGAGGGTACTGGAGCTCTGCACATTGTCCCCACATCTTGCCCTTTCATCTGGCTGTTTTCTGAGTTATATTCTTTTATAATCAACTGGCAAACTAGTATATAAAATGTTTCTCTGAGTTCTGTAATAGTAAATTAATCAAATCCAAGTACTTTGTATTTTCAAATGTATTGTTAAAGATTTTTGCATCAATCTTCATGAGATTATTGCTCTCTTCAGCTTTTCTTTTCTTTTTCTTTATTCCTTCTTTATTTCTCCCTCTCTCTCTCCTTTTTTATCCTTCTACCTCTCCTTAGCTTTGGTGTCAGGATAATGCTGCTGCTGCTGCTAAGTTGCTTTAGTCTTGTCCAACTCTGTGCGACCCCATAGATGGCAGCCCACCAGGCTCCCTCATCCCTGGGATTCTCCAGGCAAGAACACTGGAGTGGGTTGCCATTTCCTTCTCCAATGCATGAAAATGAAAAGTGAAAGTGAAGTCTCTCAGTTGTGTCTGACTCTTAGCGACCCCAAGGACTGCAGCTTACCAGGCTCCTCCATCCATGGGATTTTTCAGGCAAGAGTACTGGAGTCAGGATAATGTTTGCCTCTTAAAATGAATTGGGAAGAGTAACATCCTCTTCTATTTTCTGGAGGGTATTGTGTAATACTGCTGCTGCTAAGTTGCTTCAGTCGTGTCCGACTCTGTGCGACCCCATAGATGGCAGCCCACCAGGCTCCTCCGTCCCTGGGATTCTCCAGGCAAGAACACTGGAGTGGGTTGCCATTTCCTTCTCCAATGCATGAAAGGGAAAAGTGAAAGTGAAGTCGCTCAGTCGTGTCTGACTCCTAGTGACCCCATGGACTGCAGCCTACCAGGCTCCTCCATCCATGGGATTTGCCAGGCAAGAGTACTGGAGTGGGTTGCCATTTCCTTCTCCAATGCTAGTGTATGCCAAATATTTGACAGAAACCATTGATGATATCATCTCATATCACCAAAACCAAGGAGGAGGTCATGGAAACCTCTCTGATTTATAGCCAGGTAGGGGGAGTGGGAGAAGGAAATGGCAACCCACTCCATTGTTCTTGCCTGGAGAATCCCAGGGATGGGGGAGCCTGGTAGGTGGCCGTCTATGGGGTAGCACTGAGTCGGACACGACTGAAGCAACTTAGCAGCAGCAGCAGCAGGGGGAGTGGGGAGAAGGCAGTCTTGTAGGATTCAACCCTTAAGCTATGGAACCAGATGCTGTCCCTGGGCAGACAGTGTGAGAATTAAAAAATTAAGTTAAATTGCGGGACAGTCAACTGCATGAGAGGATTGCCTTTTGGTGTGAAGGGTACCTGCATGTCAACACACAGTTCAGATCTCAATTGCAAGCCTAGGTTGTACTTCTGATTGACTGGCTATAATTCTTTTGAGGATATACCTAGAAATAGAGTTGTTGGATCATTGGGTAAGCTTATTTTTAATACTTTGAGGGACAGCAATACTGTTTTCCACAACAGCAGTGCCATTTTACATTATCACTAAAAGTGCATAAGGGTTCCAGTTCCTCCTCATCCTCATAAACACATTATCTTTTTTTTTTTTGAAAGTAGACATCCTAATAGTGTGAGGTAGTATCTCATGCAGTTTGATTTGCATTTCAATGATTAGTGATGTTGAGCACATTTTCATGTGTTCATTGGCCATTTAGGTATCTTTTTGGGGAAAATGTCTATTTAAGCCTTTTGCCCATTTTATAATAAAATCAGGTTTGCTACTATTGAACTTTAGGAATTTTCTATATATTCTGGATATTAACNGATGTTGAGCACATTTTCATGTGTTCATTGGCCATTTAGGTATCTTTTTGGGGAAAATGTCTATTTAAGCCTTTTGCCCATTTTATAATAAAATCAGGTTTGCTACTATTGAACTTTAGGAATTTTCTATATATTCTGGATATTAACCTCTAATCAGACATATGGTATGGAAATAGCGTACTGTGATGCATAAAAGTTTTTTTTAATTTTGTGAAGTCTAGTTTTTTCTTTTGTTGCCTATGCCTTTGATGTTAGGCCAGGAAATCACTGCCAACTCCAATGCTGTGAAGGTTATGCTCCATTTTGCTTTGAAGGAGAGAAGAATATACTAACCTCAAAATATATCATGATGGTGTACTGATGATATTGAATTAAAGAAATTCATATTGATATTTTGAAATTTTGATTTTGAAATTCATATTGATATAAATATCAATTCAAATTGATATTTAAGAAAACAGTCATGAAAGAAGAACACTCTTATTCTCTTTGTCCCCTGAAACCAAGAAATAAGTCTCCCATATGAAAGTACCCACCCTCTACCAAGAAGGTAGAAGTTATCCTCATTGCCAGAGAGGCGGAATTCAGGGCCAAGAGGGCTGTATCAGCAAACCTTGTAACCTCTTCCTTAATTGCTACCCCAAACCCAAACTCTGTTGTCTAGTCAATTATTCACAAACATATTGTTTCCCTGGCTAAAAGGTTAAAAGCTGCCTGCTTTGGTCACTTCTTTGAGTGTCATATCTTTATGGGCTCTCGTATGTACAAAATCAAATTTAGTTTTCTGTTAATCTTCAGTTCAGTTGCTCAGTTGTGTCTGACTCTTTGCGACCCCATGAATCGCAGCATGCTGGGCCTCCCTGTCCATCACCAACCCCTGGAGTTCACTCAGACTCACGTCCATCGAGTCAGTGATGCCACCCACCCATCTCATCCTCTGTCGTCCCCTTCTCCTCCTGCCCCCAATCCCTCCCAGCATGAGTCTTTTCCAATGAGTCAACTCTACTTGACATACTCCTTTTCCTATTTGGAACCAGTCTGTTGTTCCATGTCCAGTTCTAACTGTTGCTTCCTGACAATCTTATGTCAATTTAATTATTAGAGTAATCAAAGAATTAAGAATGGAAGAAGGGGAAAGTGTTCATCCTCTACAGCTTAGGTGCCCAAAATGGGGCTTTCCCCTGGCTGGTCACTGTTCACCTGTGGGCTGCTGCAGTGGAGAGATCCTGGGACCTCTGGTAAGTGCTGGCAGAAGGAAAGAATTCTTAGCCAATCAATCTCCCAGATCTCTGCCTGCAACATGTGGTAGAAGTGAGAATGGTAAGAGTCCTTTTCTTTTTCTAAATTCAGATTAGTAGGAGAAAATATTTGTATGAGTTAGTTTTTTGGGTATAGCAACTTGTAAAGATTTGTTATGAGTATGCTTGCTAACTATTGATTCCTTTTCTTCTAGAGATGGTGATTGTTTTCCTTTTCCTCCAACTTTTGTCTCATTTCTCATAAGAAGAAAAACCATAGGGTAGAATGCAGGCATAAGTTCTGTAAGCCTGTTGTTTGAGCTGCCTTCACACCCTGGTGAGTTCATGGTTTTTATCAGACTGGCATCTATTTAGACAAACTTTGCTCTGGGCTCTCTAATGTAAGAGAGTAAAGTTTTCCTTTCATCTTGTTCTATATCCTGAGAGCATGACTCTGTGACCAGTAAGAATATTCTCTGGTTTCTGCTAGCCAGAGGGTACAAATAATAGTTGCATATGGAGGCCAGTTGAATAGACTGAGTTCCAAGGCATGAAGTCACAAGCATTGTGCTCTTTGTCCAACCGTTTCAGCTTTCAGGGGAGTTTGTCATAAAGGGTCCTCGTCCATAAGGGGTCTTTGTCATCTCAGCCTTCGTTGTCTAGTTAGTGCTGGAGAAGTCTCATTCTATTAATGCCTGCCCGGTGTCGCAGATTAGTAGGTCTGTGACTAGAGCAGCCTTGTGTTCTTGTCAGAGACTAGAGACACTCTTTGCAATATGCCGTTCTTACTGCCTGGGACAACAAAGGTCTTTGCTTTCTTAGGCTAAATCTGGGAACAAGCTTTCTGGATCTTCTGAGGGCTGAATCTTTTGCACTTTCCTTTGGGATGCCTCTTGCATCCATGGTTAAATCATATAAAGGCTTTTTGGTTTGAGTCACTATTGTGATTAATATAAGTTCCTACTCACTGATGACCAGACAAAGGATCCTTTGAACTGGTCATGTTAAAAAAAAAGAGTTTTTTATGGAGGTTCTCACCCATAACATTTTACTGGTACCTATGGAAAGACCAAATTAAAAAGAGGACACAGTGAACACAATGGCCATAGCCTTAGCGATTCTCTTAGCAAGATGAAAGAACAGACATTAAGACTTAGAACAAAAATTAAAGACCACATCCAACATATTCCTCTTCATCTCCTCAGCAACTTCTCTTAGTTCTCCAACTCCTCCATATTCCCCAGAAAATCCCTTAAACACTCAGCCGCCTGTTTGAACCTCCCTTTCTCTAAAAGATTTATAGAGAACACTCTGATCTCTAGGCCTCAAATATATAGGCTACTCTTGTAAGTGATGAAAGCTAAGAAGTAAATTTAACAGAAGCAACCAGGATGGAGAGTAAGGGTCTCTTTGCTCTTCCTTACAGCTCCTTGCCTTTGGGACTCTGTCATCAGGCTCTGCCAGCTTCGGGTCTTTCTATATAATGTCCTTTGCCCTTTGCAGATGTATCCTGGACACCCCTACTCCTACCCCACGGACACCACAAAGAATTCATATCCCCTAGAGATCTTTCAAATTATAAAACCCTTTTATCTTCACCTTCAGAAGATCCTACCAAATTTAAAGAGGTATTAAAAAGATTAGTGGCCATTTTCAACCCTTTTTACAGAGGAAAACAGATGACCAGAATTTCTCCCAGGCCCTCCTATTAAATGGTCAGGAAATGGATCAGCTGGAGGCTGATGTTTAACAAATGTATCAATATTACATCTTTTTATATATTATGTGCAAAGGTGCACTTAGAAAAAGGAGGACATCCAAAGGTCTTTGTAACATGCTTTGTACAGACTTTTCAAAGGCATGCTGCATTAAGCCCTGAAGATCCAGAATACAGAAATCTTTCAATTTCCTCCTTAATAGGAAATTTTCTCCTAAATTTAACAAGGCAAATTCAAAAGTCCTGGATGGATAGTCAACCTCTAAGCATAGTGATAGAAGCAGCTACCTAATTCTTTAAAGATAGCTTGCAGGAATTCAGAAGAGAAAAGGAATTACAATCAGAAATACTTGATTTATCTGCTTGAATCTTTAGAAAAACAAAGCATAACTTTGAAAGCAACTCAAAGTCCACTTAGACCTTTTCCCGTTTGCCTTCAGGTGTCTGTAGATATTATTTAAAAAAAATCAGGACACTGAAAGTACAATTGTCCTGACTTAAGGGAAAGAAGAAAAAAAATTAAACAGCAATTATCCTAGACTTCTGATAATGAAGATACACCAAAATTCCTAGGAGAAAACTTATATTCTTTCCCTGTCCTTTGAAGATGCAAATCTTATCATGTATTTATAATGAAAATACCTCAGAAGGTAAATAAAACACTGCTCACAACTGCCTAAAACACAAGATAAAAAGGGGGTGGGGGAGGTTTTTAAAAATATAAACTGATAAAACTCACTTGCCTAAATCAAGTCCACAGTGTTCAAAAGACTGTTAAGGATGATCTTGTCAAAGACAAACACAAACTTAAAAGTCTTTTGCACAAACATTAGTAGAAAGCTTTAGCCATTTGAGAGAGTAACCTTAATGTGTTCTGTTTGACAGAGATATAACTTGAATTCAACTGTTATTTATAAACTAGTGGCCCAGATGATCATGATGGTGTGATCACTCACTGAGAGCCAAACATCTTGGAATGTGAAGTCAAGTGGGCCTTAGAAAGCATCACTATGAACAAAGATAATGGAGATGATAGAATTCCAGGTGAGCTATTTCAAATCCTGAAAGATGATGCTGTGAAAGTGCTGCACTCAATATGCCAGCAAATTTGGAAAACTCAGCAGTGGCCACAGGACTGGAAAAGGTCAGTTTTCATTCCAATCCCATAGAAAGGCAATGCCAAAGAATGCTCAACTACCGCACAATTGCACTCATCTCACATGCTAGTAAAGTAATGTTCAAAATTCGCCAAGCCAGGCTTCAGCAATATGTGAACTGTGAACTTCCAGATGTTCAACTGGATTTAGAAAAGGCAGAGGAACCAGAGATCAAATTGCCTACATCCACTGGATCATGGAAAAAGCAAGAGAGTTCCAGAAAAACATCTACTTCTGCTTTATTGACTATGCCAAAGCCTTTGACTGTGTGGATCACAATAAACTGTGGAGAATTCTGAAAGAGATGGGAATACCAGACCACCTAACCAGCCTCTTGAGAAACCTATATGCAGGTCAGGAAGCAACAGTTAGAACTGGACATAGAACAACAGACTGGTTCCAAATAGGAAAAGGAGTACGTCAAGGCTGTATATTGTCACCCTGTTTATTTAACTTATATGCAGAGTACATCATGAGAAATGCTGGGCTGGAAGAAGCACAAGCTGGAATCAAGAATGCCGGGAGAAATATTCGTAACCTCAGATATGCAGATGACACCACCCTTATGGCAGAAAGTGAAGAGGAACTAAAAAGTCTCTTGATGAAAGTGAAAGAGGAGAGTGAACAAGTTGGCTTAAAGCTCAACATTCAGAAAATGAAGATCATGGCATCTGGTCCCATCACTTCATGGGAAATAGATGGGGAAACAGTGGAAACAGTGTCAGATTTTATTTTGGAGGGCTCCAAAATCACTGCAGATGGTGACTGCAGCCATGAAATTAAAAGACGCTTACTCCTTGGAATGAAAGTTATGACCAACCTAGATAGCATATTCAAAAGCAGAGATCACTTTGCCAACAAAGGTCCATCTAGTCGAGGCTATAGCTTTTCCACTGGTCATGTATGGCTGTGAGAGTTGGACTGTAAAGAAATCTGAGCACCGAAGAATTGATGCCTTTGAACTGTGGTGCTGGAGAAGACTCTTGAGAGTCCCTTGGACTGCAAGGAGATCCAACCAGTCCATACTAAAGGAGAGCAGTCCTAGGTGTTCATTGGAAAGACTGTTGCTAAAGCTGAAACTCCAATACTTTGGCCACCTCATGCGAAGAGTTGACTCATTGGAAAAGACCCTGATGCTGGGAGGGACAGGGGGCAGGAGAAGAAGGGGACTTCGGAGGATGAGATGGCTGGATGGCATCACTGACTCGATGGACATGAGTTTGAGTAAACTCTGGGAGTTGGTGATGGACAGAGAGGCCTGGTGTGCTGCGATTTATGGGGTTGCAAAGAGTCGGACACGACTGAGTGACTGGACTGAAGTGAACTGAAGTGAACTGAGTGTTATTTTATTGTACCTGATTCATGGCTCAAGTTTTAGAACAAAAACTATCAAGTCTCTGCAATCTGTCTGCATGTTTACATATGTCTATAAAAATACGTTATGTGTATGTGATATTTCCTACCTCTGCGTAGTATTAACAAAATCAGTTTGCACGTGAGCTCTATTTAACTGGCTTACACTTTAGCTCTTATAAATTAAGCATCCCTAAAACTCAGAAATATAGAAACCAACTCAAATGTTTTTCAAGTGCATGTGATGTGGGATAATCTCTGCTAAGCAAACACTAGTTTAAGTTTGTTGGTTTAATTAAAATAGACATGTCTTCAGAGTTATCAGCATTAAGTATAATGCAGACATGCAACTTTTATTCTACCTGGGTTTGCGTGTGTTAGTCGCTCAGTCATGTCCAACTCTTTGTGACTCCATGGACTGCAGCCCACCAGTCTCCCCTGTACCTGGGTTTACTAGCCAAGTAAGCCCATGATATCCCTGCTGAAAAATTTGTAAACAAGAAAAATAACTTAAAATGATGGCTGGCTGTTTTGCTGTTTATGAAATTTTCATGAGTGATCTAGATATGACTGAATCTGAACAACTGAATTAAATAAATGTCAAGTAGGATAAAAATTTTAAAGTGAACTTTTCAATAATAATTATGTTTTAAGATGTGATCTTAAATAGTTTCCCAAATGTCTTTGGTAACTTA
>SJYT01043637.1:46740-102694 GCA_006410635.1 Cephalophus harveyi
ATCTTAAATAGTTTCCCAAATGTCTTTGGTAACTTATATTCTTAGAGTTTTGCTCAATTAAATTAAATGATAGAAATTTACTGACTATCTACATAATTTTCAAATGAGATAAGACACAGGAATATCAATTCTTTAACTTTTGGTTTCTTATGACAGAGATACCGAAAAGGTATTTGGGTCTATTAGTAAACACATGTGTCATATTGAAAGGTTACAATACAAAGAAACATGTTTCCAGAAATTGTAAAATATATTCATAAATTTGCCAATCCAAAAAGATTGGTATAATGTACGTTCATAACTGCTTACTTCTTGGTTTTTACCAGAAATTAATGCTTTTAAGAATTAAAAACTCTTAATAAATACAATTGAAATTACTAAAGATAAGAAAAACGTCTCTATGCAAGGAAAGTTGGCTGCATTTGGGTAAAAAATAAGGTATGAAGATGCATTTTTGTTAAGAAAAATGAAGATAACTTTATCCTAAATTAAGGTTGGTTATTTCACAATGGGAGAAAGAGAAATCAAGACAAATTAAATTGAAAATAGAAAATTGGGAAGTTGAGAAGGAGAGAATTTTATCTTGTGCAATCAAGTTGGTTAAAATATAAGAGTTTAAAAAACAAGCTTTAATATCAATAGTGTGCTTATGTAAAATTCAGTTTAGTTCAGTCATTCAGTCATGTCCAACTCTTTGCAACCCCATGGACTGCAGCACGCCAGGCTTCCCTGTCCATCACCAACTCTGGGAGCTTGCTCAAACTCATGATCATTGAGTCTGTGATGCCGTCCAACCACCTCATCCTCTGTCGTCCCCTTCTCCTCCTGCCTCAATCTTTTCCAGCATCAGGGTCTTTTCAAATGAGTCAGCTCTTCGCATGAGGTGGCCAAAGTATCAAAGTTTCAGCTTCAGCATCAGTCCTTCCAATGAATATTTAGCACTGATTTCGGGCTTCTCTGGTAGCTCAGAGGTTAAAGCATCTGCCTCCAATGTGGGAGACCTGGGTTCGATCCCTGGGTCGGGAAGATCCCCTGGAGAAGAAAATGGCAACCCACTCCAGTATTCTTGCCTGGAGAATCCCATGGACGGAGGATCCTGGTAGGCTACAGTCCACGGGGTCACTAAGAGTCAGACACGACTAAGCGACTTCACCTTCACTTTCCTTTAGGATGGACTGGTTGGATCTCCTTGCAGCCCAAGGGACTCTCAAGAGTCTTCTCCAACACCACAGTTCAAAAGCATCAATTCTTTGGTGCTCAGCTTTCTTTATGGTACAACTCTCACATCCATACATGACTACTGGAAAAACCATAGCTTTGACTAGACAGACCTTTATTGGCAAAGTAATGTCTTTGCTTTTTAATACGCTCTCTAGATTGGTCATAGCTTTTCTTCCAAGGAGCAAGCGTCTTTTATTTCATGGCTGCAGTCACCATCTGCAGCGATTTTGGAGCCCCCCAAAATAAAGTCTATCACTGTTTCCATTGTCTCATTTATTTGCCATGAAGCGATAGGACCAGATGCCATGATCATAGTTTTTTGAATGTTGAGTTTCAAGCCATCTTTTTTATTCTCCTCTTTCACTTTCATCAAAGGCTCTTCAGTTCTTCCTTGCTTTCTGCCATAAGATGGTGTCATCTGCATGATATTGATATTTCTCCCAACAATCCTGATTCCAGGTTGTGCTTCATCCAGTGTGCTTATATTTGTATGCTATGTTATATTTGTATGTTATAAAATATACAAGTGTGTTTTATGATATATGTATAGGTATATTCCAGAAATTATATGAAATTTCTAGAAATCTGGTATGTCCAGGCATAATGTGATCACTAGTTATTATCTTAGAATGTATGTTACAGAAATAACTAAATTTCCTTGTTAATAGTATTGTAATGAGCTCTTATTAGATCTTTAATCCTGGACATTTTAAAGTCTTTTGTCATTTACAGTTATTGTTTTACTTTATGACTTTCACAAATGTGTTTCATATTCAGAGAAATTCATGGAAAGGGCTCTGAGGAGTTCTGTGGATTACAGGCTTTTGACAACTTTCAGATAATACCACTGAATCAGGTAGGGATTTATAGAACTCTAAGGAAAACTGGATTCATAAAACTGCTAACCAAAGATCAAGATCAAGAATTAACTACATGGGATGGAATAAAGATGATTATAATTTTTATGACTTTGTTTGAAACACTGCTAGTTCTTTAATGTTTTGTTTTTCCAGATTCAAAGAAAAATTTTTTTCTTTTCTCAAGCTATTAAGACTTAGAGCAATTTGGTAAAGTATAACTTTGTGAACAAACATGAGCATTTACTTTTCATCTCTCCAGAATTAAGAAATTCTCAATGAGTATTCTTATTTTCATGGCACTATAATTATTTGCACAAATTCAGTAAGAATTTGTTCTGCTTGTAACAGGACACAGTTAGAAACATTGTTTATATTACCAGGGCTTTGATTAGAATGTTTTATTTAAGAGAGACATACATAGATTCAAATATGACCAGAAAGCTTTAGGGAATTAAGGTTGACTTTATGGAGCCAATAAAGCCCTTTGTAAAAATTAGCCAATCCTGTTTACAAGGTTCCTGGCAGCTTTGTCTGGTGAGTAAGGAAGGTCACCTCCTGGCAAGCGTGGGAACCTTAGGATGTTTTGCAAATCTCAAAAAGAGGAAAATGTATCCAAATCTACAGGTAAAGTTTGATGGAAAATCTTTTGCATGGCTTCCTAGCTTAGAGAGGCTTTTAAGAGTTTAATCTGAGATTTTTTATAAAAAGTTTCAGCAAAGCAAAGTTTGAAAGAGTCTATATGGTTAATACTATTCTTGCAGCACTTAAGTAAATAATCAGGCAAAGTTTGTTGAAATTATACTAAGTTAGTCTTATTATGGTTATCTTTGATGGAAATGGAGGTAATTATAGTGAAAAGTTCCCCCCAGCCCGACATTTTCTTCTAAGAATTTTATAGTTTTAGCTCTTACGTTTATGTCTTTGATCCATTTTGAGTTAATTTTTGTATATGGTAAGGGTCCAACTCTATTAACTTTTTTTTTTTTTTCACATGTGGATGTCTAGTTTTCCCAGCACCATTTGTTGAAAAGATTGTTCATTCTCTACTGAATGGTCTCACCATTGTTGTTGAAAACTATTTGTCTATATATGTGAGAGTTTATTTCTGGCCTCTCTATTCTATTATATTTGTCTATCTTTATGCCAGTGCCCTACTTATTTTATACTACTTTAGTTTTGTTGTAAGTAAACTGAAATGTGAGTCCTCCAACTTGTTCTTTTTCAAGATTCTTTCAGCTATTCAGGGCCCCTGACATTCCATACAAACTTTAGGATGGCTTTTTTTATTTCTACAAAAAATATTGCTGAAATTTTAATATAGAGTGCATTGAATATGTAGATTGCTTTGAGTAGTACTGACATTTTAACAATATTAAGTCTTCCAATCCATGAACATGGGATGTCTTTCCATTTATATATGTCTTCTTTGTTTTAGCAATGTTTGCAACTTTTATTGTACAAGTTTTTATCTCCTTAATTCCTAAATATTTTATTCTTTTTCATTATATCGGAACTGGAATTGTATTCTTAATTTCCTTTCCAGATTGTTTATCATCAGGGGATAGAAATGCTACACCACTGATTCTAAATGGGGAAGAGGAAACTCGTTGTCTTCACTCCTACCTGAGTTACCCGAGTTGAGAGTAATTGCACGCAAGGAGAACTGCTGTTGAGGAGAGGTGTGCCTTGTGAATACAATGGGGCCAAGAAAAAGTGTTGACAGAATCCTGTTAGATGCTTAGGCAGTTTCAACTTGGACAATCATCTTAGGCAAGCACAGATATTCTTTGCTAATGTTTCCATTTCATTTTACATGTAAAATGTAACTAGGCAGAAACTATTTTTCTAAGAGGGAAGGGAATGGTTTAAATACACTGACAACTGAAATAGCTAAAAGAAAACCTCCTGAAAAGATCATGCAGACAAAACTTTAAAATCACACACACACATTTCTTAAAAATAAACAACAATAACAAAAAACCCTTTTAGTTAAGAAAGGGAGATTAATTTCTATAGACCACTCCCCCCTCAGGCTTCCCTCATAGCTCAGTTGGTAAAGAATTTTCCTGCAATGCAGGAGACCCCGGTTTGATTCCTGGGTCAGGAAGATCCCCTGGAGAAGGGATAGGCTACCCACTCCAGGATTGCTGGGTTTCCCAGGTGGCTCAGCTGGTAAAGAATCTGCCTGCAGTGTGGGAGGCCTGGGTTCGATCCCTGGGTTGGGAGTATCTCCTGGAGAAGGGAAAGGCTACCCGCTCCAGATGATGTCTATCAAAGACATGATAATGACTTTCACTTTCACTTTTCACTCCCCCTCACCCTATCAGCCTAGTCTGGACTGCTTTTCTGATGTACTGTGGTTTACCTTTGCGGGGGCCCAGCCTGGCAACCAAGTTATGGCACAGAATATGAGTGGCTACATATCCCTGAATTTGAATCAGGAACTCTAATGCTGCAGATAAATTCTTTCAGAATCCTGCAGCCAGTATCTCTTCTTAAAATTCTAAAAGTCTATCCTCAGGAAATTCAAAATTCAATCTTTTCTCCAAGCCTCACACTAGAAGCACAGGCAGCAGTTCTCAGCCAAGGGAGGTATCATCCAACATGAGGCATTTGGAAATGTGCAGGGGTGGGTGGGTTCTGACGATACCTAGGGGCTACTGGCATTTAGTGAGCAGAGGCAGGAACTCTTCATGCCCTGTAGAACGCCAGGGAACAATGAATCATGCTGTTTAAAAGGCCCACAGCACCCTCAGTGAGAAAGGACTCTGAAAAAATAGCCATAGAGCCAAGCATGAAAAAATCTGCTCAAAGAAAGAACTCCATAAGAAAAGGTGCAACTCACTGGGCTTTTATGCTTATGTCTTCTGATCCCTATTACCTTCCCAGTGAAAAATAAGTGCTCATAATTCTCATTAGCATTATTTTGCTTTACAGATATTTGGTCCATATTCACGTTTAAAAAGAGCATAGTCTCTTTTTTGCAATGTACTGGTGGAATGAGATTATTCTGAGTTATATCTGCCAGTGAGGGGAAAAACAAACAACAAAAACCCCTAGAACAATTAGCTTGTGTGTGAGGGATCAGTGGAATTTTGCAAGAATGTTCTAATTATCCCACCTGGATTCCAAACCCAAGAATAATAACAGAATACATTTTATTCTTTTCAACTGAGGACAGTAGACTTCCATCCCTGAGGGTCAGGCTTGTTATGGAATAATAACCATCAGATGGCTTTCTTTCTCTAAAAATATATCCAGTATTTTCATTTCTTTTAGGAGGAATCTTTGTGTTAAGAAACTATATATTTTTTTGTCACTTAGGCTTGGGAATAAAACACACAACCCCTTATTTCCATGGCACAAAGATAAATAAATGTTTTGATCGAGGGATCTTTGCCTTGGAGACTGTAGGTTAATCGTGGAGGATTCCATTCTTTTCATACTTTAATGGTGTTTTTTAAGCATGGATCCAGGCAGGCTTCCCTGAGGCCTTTCATTTTAATTATAACTGTGTGTTTCTCTGAACTGTGTTTTGATATTTGCAGTAGGTGCTGAGGGGGTTTGATTTATTTGTTTTGTATATTTTCAGGTTACCATTACATTGGGAATAAACAAACAATTTCTAAGTCTAGAAAACAAATTAGAGGTTTATAGCCTTCCAGTCACTTGGTGATATCTATATTATTCTCATTTGTCAGTTAGCCCTAGCATTGGTGATTGGTTAGCAGTTACTTTTAAATTAGAGGACTAATTTCAAACTGGGCTTCCCTTATAGATCAGAGGGCAAAGAATCTGCGTGCAAAGAAGGAGACCCGGGTTCGATCCCTGGGTCGGGAAGAGCCCCTGGAGAAGGGAATGGCAACCCACTCCAGTATTCTTTCCTAGAGGATTCCACGGACAGACCACGGGGTCGTAGAGTCGGACACAACTGACCAACTAACACATAACACACAATTTCAAACTATTCCAATTCAGAATGTTTCAGAGTTTCTACAATGAGGCAGCTGAGAAAACGTATCTGTTAGCTGTTCAGATCTACAACCAAAGTTTGGGCTTGGTCATTCTGCGACTCGTTTTTTGATCCTTACTCTAATTTATTCTGCAAAAAGTATGTCATCATCAAATGGATTAGATCCTATGTAGGAAGGACTGTTAACTATTCTTTCTTGTAAAGGTCCTTCAGAGTCAAAACACTAGTAAATGTATGAATAGTGGCTACACAATTGTTAGGTAAGTAGGATAGGAAACAGGAGTCCAAAATGGCGGTGGCTAAAAGACAAGGAAGGGAAAAGCCCGCGGAAATAGAACAAAGGAAGGCCTGAGGACTGGAGTGAGGACCTCAGGTAGAACAAACAGCACTCCTGGCTGGCCCAATTTGCATAGGGCAGGCCCGGGGTGGGGGACATATAAAAATATAAAAGGAGGAGCCAAAGCGCATGTGCCTGCGCGCGCGCTCTCTCTCTCTCTCCCCTCCCCCCACCCCACCCCATCATGGGCTGGGGCGTTTTCTTTGTGTCTTTGGGTCGACATGCCCTCATGCCCCATGAGGATGGATTTTCCTGCTATTATCTAAATAAAATAGAGCTGTAACACGGAGCTGTAACACTGATTTGTCTAAAAGCTATAACACGGTCTGTTTGAGACCTGAGAGCTGTGACGCGCCGAGGGGGCTTTAATGTCCGTCACTCCAAACCTTTGTTGTGACAGAACCTAGGAGCATACACTCGCCTGACACAATGAATTAAATAAGAATTGTAAAATGCCCTGCCAGGTTTCAGGGCAGCTTTTTGTCAGGCATTATCCTCTCAAACCAGTTGGCCATTTTGACTTGAAAATAACAAAAGAGTACATTGCAATCTCTACTCCTCAGCAAACACCAAACTCTTTTTGGTTCTCCAGCCACAAGGGATATTTATAATCAATAAAGGATTTATTTGTGAAGCTGGTTGCTTTCCTCTCAATACTTTGAAGGCCCAGGGCATTGGGGGTAGAATTTATGTTGCTCACTCGCTTTTTCCCAATCATATGTTTCAACAATTGGAGACGTTGCAAAGATTTCTTTTGGATGTCAGTGTCGTGGTTTCACTTGCCTTTGCTCATTTTTGAGGAGCAGTATAGAGTTCAGAAAGGACAAGTACAGAGCAAGTGGGGGGAACAGCAAGGGGGTAGGGTAAGGTATGTGCACACAGGCTTAGGAATGCAAGGACTTGGAGACAGAGGTTGTGGAATGATATGGACTCCAGGAGGTACGGTTGAGCATCAGGAGAGGGTGGGGAGGGGCAAGGACTGGGAGCCTCAAGGAGTTCACTGGCAGCCAGAATGCAGAAAGCCAGACTCCACAATACTGGCTTAAGTGAAGAATTTATAAACAAAACAAAACGAGCCCTCCAAGTGACTTCCCCCTCCTCCTGTCCCTATCTTTAAGGGCTTCCTATTTCTGAGAAATTGATTTTATAAGCCTAAATCTCTGTTCTATCAGCAGAGGACTAGGAACTCAGACTAAAAATGAATATTAGCTTACAAACCAAGGGCTTGCCATGTGCCAGGAACTGGGCCAAGTGCTCTAGAAGTAATAGGATAAATTAGGAGTGTTGTTAGGATCCCTTCATTATTCGTGGTGTAGGGGTCAACTTTCTCTGATTCTAATTCAGTCTTACACTCGTTCTTCCGACAAAGATTTCGTTCGAGGGGTCCCTTTCCAAAAGGGAAATCGGATAGAGTTAAGTGTAAAAATCTCCGTCGTCTGACCAGGACTAGACCCTCGGTTCCGTATCCAACCGGTAAAAGTGTTTGCTTATCACTAAAAATGCCAGACACGTCGATGTCCCTCTCGATTCCGCTTACTCCCGACCACACCTTCGGTGTGGTTATCTTTCGTGAGACCCCGGTTCTCCCTTCTCTTACCTGGTTCCTTCGTTAGTTAGGTGACACATGATAAAAGTACACCAAAAAGACCCTACCATGGTTAAAGGTTTACCCTCTTTCCGTTCTAGTACAGACTGAAGGAGTTTAGTCGTACCCTTGGTAGATCCGACACCTCCACCTGTCATTCTGTACCGTTCGAAGGGAGAGAGTGAACGACGGTCTTTTGTAATAAACTTTACTGTTGAGAGACGAAACGTCATTTGACAACAAAAGTTTTGTTGCAGAGGTGTCTGTGTTCGGAAGGAGAACGTTTCTCCTAGTAACCAATCGACGAAAATTGCTGGAACAGTTTCTGTTTTTGGGAACTTTTTACGACTGAGTTTCAGTACCTAAAGTGCCCTAAAACATTTTACTTTGTCCTCACTTATCCGGTACAACGTCGAGTTCTTTACTGTAAATTCGAAAATCAAGAATAGACTCAGAACGGGGTCCTTTAACGAACACAGGTGTCTACCCTCGGCTGTAAAAATCTACAATCTACCCGAAACAAATGAGGTTCCTTTGTTCTAATCATAAAATATACCGCATACAGCCTAAAAGAAAAGAAAAATTATACCTTCAGGTCTGGTGCTTAGCGATCCTAAAGTTGTTTTCTCTTTATTACTTTGCCAAAGGTATCTTTACCGAGACACTTGGATGACTGTAGATTATGAGGTGGTGTTGTCCGTTCCGTCTAACCTGTCCGTCGTCGGAAGACAATAAAACATCCTTTAATGGATAACCAATTAATTCGAGAATTTTTTTCTTTTTGTTGTTTGGGTGTCGAAATTAGAACGTTCCTTCTGAACTGGGGAACCTGAAGGACCGGTGACGAGTATACCGAGGAATGTTTTACCATTGTGGTCTTCAGCCTTGGCTGAACTCCCCAATGCATACATGCATGCTAAGTCACTTCAGCCGAGTCCAACTCTTTGTGACCCTATGGACTGCAGCCCACCAGGCTCTTCTGTCCTTGGTGATTCCCCAGGCAAGAATACTGGAGTGGGTTACCATTTCTCACTCCAGAGCTCCCCAATATAGTCCCCCAATAACAATCAAACCTCCTCCAAGCAGGTCTGTTTTTAATCACAGTGTTGTTTGGGAATATTCCCAGTAATGCCAATGAGAGACAGTACAAAAGTAGAAAAATAGAAACTAGGAGAAGATCTGGATTCTAGGCCATGCTGATACTCCCAGCTGTTTACAGCAGGGCAATCATTCAATCTTTCTGGGCCTCCGTGGCTCAGCAGTCAAGTGGGGCTAATAACTCCAAGACTGCACACATGTGTCTAACATTTGTGACAGCATTTTGAACATTGTGGAGTGCCATACAAGGAGCCGGCATGAATAGAGAGAATGACCAGCACCATTTATTTAGTAATTACTAAGCACTGTGTCCTAGAAGGATTACATACATAATATCTCATTCTCACAAGAAGGGACACGGAAAGGAAATCAGGGACTAAGAAAGGCAAAGGGGAAAATCTATGATCACGACCAACTGTGATTATTAAGCAAGAACTCAACAACAATCCAAAGAGGGAGGGAAACCTTTTTTTGCGGGGGGAGGACGGTGGGTAAATCTTTACAACCAATTTTGAAATTTCCAATTTGTGTTGACAACCTTAAAGAGATATGATTATCTGAAAATCAATTGTGACATAAAATTAGTTAACGAGGATTTATTGAGCATTTAATGTGCGTGACCCAGAAGCATGTGCACTTGCTACGCTCAATAAGTTTCTGAGGAAACCAGCCACTGGGCGAATGTGAGTGTGCATGGGCCACCTCCGTAATTCTAGGATGGCACTTCCTTTCAGTGGGATCTTCTAGATAGAAAAGCCCATATCCAGTTATAGTGCTTGTAAAGGTTTTCTGTGGTCATGGAATAAATTTGCAAGTCTAGTACCTGAGGCTGACTGGCTTCTGCCTCCTCCTCAGGCTGATTTAATTTCCTGGATGTAAGGCCAGCAGAGTGTCTATGCACACATAGCAACTGTTTCCATCAAAACGTCCACTGCCTGCTGCTGCTCCACATCCTCAGCCCTCATCTTCAGTCAGATCAGCCTGTTCTCTGTGCTCCCAACACAGCTCGTGCCCACGGCAGCCATGGCTTTGCCATCTCTCTCGTCCTTCACACACATCTGCATCATACAGCTCAGATCTTTTCACTGAGGAATCTTCCTCAGTGACTACAGCACCCTCCTTAGCCCCCTCTCAAAGCCACACCAGTCTAGGAGCCTGTGCTAGTATGATTCAAGCTATTTCTCTGGCTTTATAAAATGCAGCATGCTGATACTCTATTTCCAAAATTGCTCTAAATCTGTCTTTACTGGTTAAACAGCCTCAGCTAGGTTTCATCCAAGGGCTCCCATAGTTGCCATCTCCCCCATTTGCAATGTTGCACAGCTCCTGGGTAGAGACACCCATTGCTGTTACTATCTTCTTCTGACCTATATCCAAACACCAAATCTCCTGATCACACCATCCAAAGGACCCCTTTCTAGCCCGTCATTTTCTTGCACATCTCCCTAATTATTTTCAATTATTATAATAATCTGGAATTATCTAATCAATTTATTGACCATCAGCCTCTCTCCTCCTCTAGATGTTAACTTAGAGCAAAGTAGGTGCTCAACTACTTTGAGCATCTACTATTTTTTTTTTTTTTTAATGAAAGTCCTCCACTGTGTACCCAGCACCTGTTAGATCCTCAGTAAGGTCTGCTGCTTCTGAGGATGAGTGCCTGGTACACAGCATCATCCATGCCCCTCACCGCAGCCCCATCAAACAGATGCTCCTGGATACAGACTGCTTATATTGGCTTTCGTGAGAAGCAAATAAGATTACATAGCATGTTTTTCCAAAAGGTGCCTCCCAGATTCTTAACTATATCTCATCTATCTTCAGGTATCCCCATTCTAGGGGCAAAAGAGAAGCTTCAGAATGGTGCACATTTTTCCCTCTCACCATTTTTGGGGTTGTTTTGGGCAACATCTAAATCATCAATAACTTTTTCCAGGCGCAAAATTACACACACACTCAGTTTGAAAATGTAAACATAAGTCTGATACTGAGAGCTCCTTTGTAGCACTGGCCCTGAGTCACCCTCTCAACCAATCTGTGACCTCTCAACTCAGATAGAATCCCCATACCCCTGAGAACA
Organism: Cephalophus harveyi; assembly: GCA_006410635.1. Lineage (NCBI taxonomy): Eukaryota > Metazoa > Chordata > Mammalia > Artiodactyla > Bovidae > Cephalophus > Cephalophus harveyi. Next base: position 57,895 of record SJYT01043637.1, read on the forward strand.
TAAACCAGAAGGACTCATCTCTCTTTTATTAGTTGAGTTTCAGGGGCACCAGGGAACAATTCACTTTTTAAAAACTATATATATATATATATAAAACTTTTTTTTTTTTTTAAAGAAATACATAGCCGTTGAAAAGCTGAAAAACACAGAGTTTCAGAACACAAAAATCTCCTATAATCTTACCACCGAAGACAACCAAGTTCACCTTCATAGTAATTTTCAAGTGCCTTTCCTTTACTTGAAGGGCTTATTTTTGGTGCGTAATATCATGCTGGGAAGATAATATTAACTAATATATATAATCATTTGCTGGGACCTGAGTAAATGCTGACCTTCTGAGATGTTCTCTCATTACCCATTCTGCAAGATTTATCCTTTCCCGCCAGCCCCCATGTTCTTAAGAAAATGCAGTTATTTTAATGTTTTCCCATTAGTCAACTGTCAAACTTTATACCACATCTTTTAAGGCTATTACACAGCTCTGATACATAGTACAGAGTCATTTTTTCTTCTTTTAGCCAACACCATTTTTCAAACTACTGCCCTAGGTGCATAAAATACATTGCCATACCAATATCCCTTTGATTACATGGAGTGAATAGATGAAAAATGTAAGAAAGAGAAAGGGACAAGTAGTCTTTTTTCTTTTACTTTGTCACAAAGTAAGGACAATAATTGCCCACACTGATTCAAAAATACCCTGGGCTGAAGGGGAGGAGAATCAAGAAAAGGACTCTTCTCCATGGGACACTATTTTTTTTTTTTTTTGCCATCTCCAAAGGGTGCAAGGAACTGTCTAAAATGTTGACTTGGGAAACAGTCATCTTACAGATTTTATTTTTTTTAAAAAATCAGATTTATCGAGGTATAATTTATACACATTAGAATTCACTCATTTTTTCATGTGCTGATGAAAGGGTTTGACCACTGTGTATATATAGTCCTGAAACCACTTCAATTGTAGACACTATTTTTAGGAGCTATGTAACCACCTTGGCTGCTCACTTTCTTCCTTTTCTAGCCTGCCCTCAGAATGAACACTTTTGAGATTGGTCCCCAGGTACTAAGAGCAGTTCTGAGAAAGGAAAGGCTGTGAACTTGACGGACCTTACTTAATATACCATAGAGTTCATGGTGTTATTAAATCTCAGAGTAAAGCAGGACTCAGAAGTTATCTTGCAGAACTCTCTACCCAAAACAGAAATCTTTTTTATAGCCACTGATTTAATACACTTTAATCATTGGTGACACAGGCTTAGAAATATCTATAAATATGTGGAACGCAGAGTGGTCCTGTGTTTCATTTAACAAGTTGGTCCAGCTCTGGCAGGCCCTGAGGGCTCATAAAAGGAAGTCTTCTTCAGGATTAGGCCTGAAGATTTTTCTAGGAATGAGCAAGTTAGAAAATGGCTCCTCTGCAAATTTATGCCACTAACCCTTAAAGAGAGGCTAAATATGAGACTTTAAATATGATGGAAGATCCCCTGGAGAAAGAAATGCAACCCACTCCAGTATTCTAGCCTGGAGAATCCCATGGACAAAGGAGCCTGGTGAGTTATAGACCATGGGATCACAAAGAGTTGGACACGACTCAGTGACTAACACACATAACACACAAATATGAGACATCTGAAACCCTCTGAACCTAGACCCTAACTTCACAGATTAAAAAACAAAACAAAATGAACTGCTTTAGAAAACGCAGCTGTAATCCAGTATCAGAACCAAGAACTTAAATTTAGTTTTAAGATACCGGTTAGATGTATTTTTCACTGTTTCTTGAGTATTTCTAACGCTTTGGTACCCAATATATTGGAAGCATTATAAAGGTTCAAGTTTCTCACTAAGTTTCACAGCCTTCACACCCTCTATGTGTGGTCACCACAGATAAACCCTATTAGGAGAACAGGAGGGGAAGTGGGGGGTCAATCAAGTAAAAATAATCTCTCTCTCTCACCTATGGTGATAACCTAGGTGATCAATAACCTATGGTGATCACTACCCAACAGTGAGACATTCTAACGGATCAGACCAGAGAAACTGAGTTTGATTTTTCCAGCTTAGTTATATTTTGTACTATTTTTATAAAGAATGTAAATAGTCATCAAATTTGACTACAAAGTTTCCTTGATTAGTGAGTGAATAGTATTTGCTAAGCAGATCTCTACATTTTTAATCAAACAGGTTTAATGTTGCATGAAGGGAGAAACAGATAATTGTGTAGATTTCCAAGGAGTTTTTTAGAGGCAATCTCTTTTTAGTAAATGTGGTGTCTCTGGATGGAAACGCGGAGGGAAAGACAGAGGGGCATGGAAGTAACAGGCCATGACGATGCTTAATGAGCTGTCAGTCATGGCTCTCCAAGGTGTTCATGAAGAAAATGTGAGAACCAGCAGGGGTATATTACAGAGAGCAGTCAGTTCTGAGGCTAGAGGTCTGGAGGCAAGTTTCAACTTTGCCAAGAAATCAGAAAGAAGTCCTTTCACTCCTCTGGGCCTCAGTTTCCTTTTCTGTAAAATGAAGATTGAGGAGAATGCTTGCGTGATTCCTTTCAGGTTCTTTTCGCTTGTTGTTCAAGAGACAGTCAAGTAGTCTTGCTCTTGTCTCTCTTATTAAATCCCACAGATCTACAACTCTTTCAACCTAGTTCAGTTTCAACCCAAATTCCAAAACTAAATGTTCAAGGAAAGCAGAGAAATATGAAGAAAAGCCCCATGATGAAGAGAACAGCCTCTCCTGAAAGAAGGATTTCAAGCTTCCCATTCTCTCAAGTTCATTTCCTCTACTTCCAGATTACTCTCACTGCACCCAGATTCTAAGAATTCAGGACACTCATCCATTGAGCCTGCCGCCTTTTCACTATGATTCAAACCCTCATGCCCTCATATGCCTCCTTGCTGCTGCTGCTAAGTCACTTCAGTCGTGTCCGACTCTGTGCGACCGCAAAGACGGCACCCCACCAGGCTCCTCCGTCCACGGGATTTTCCAGGTAAGAGTATTGGAGTCGGGTGCTATCGCCTTCTCCACATATGTCATCTTACCTGGCTTTTATTCCATGGTCTAGCATGTGGTCACTCCCTTTAAACAAACAGCAACTCTGCCTCTTTCTCCCTCAATCACACCAGCTGCTAAAATCCCCAACCCTGGTTGAATCCAACTCCCAAACTACCCTTAAGCAGCTAGGAGTGTTGAGTAAACAAATCATCACAAATTCACAGACATTAACTTAAGTTGGGTCTTTAGTGTTGTCCAGCTTTTCTTCTACATTTCCTTAGTCAACTTTCAGTGACTTTTCTCATACCTTCTCCTCTGTCCTTCAACCTCTAATACTTCTTCGCTCTCTCCATCCTCATTCTTAGCTGGTAGCCTTCTAATCTCACTGAAAAACCAGCAGCACCCAGAGGAGAACACCTATAGTCTACCATGACCAATCCTCCCAACCTATGTGTATTTGCACTTCTATGCTCACAAACTCTGCCTTCTCTTGGATGATGAACTGCTCGTGCTCTGATTTTTTCTCTGTCTTGGTGAGGCGCCCCTTCACTTCAGCCTGGGCTCCCATCCTTATCTACTAAAGGACTTGATCCTTGCCATTTTTTTTTCATTTTCTCTTGCATCACCAATTTTCCTTTCCTCTTTATTGGAGCAATCACATCAGCTAAACATCTCCCATCTTCAGATAAACAGCAACAATAAAACTTGTCCCTTGATTCTGCATGCCCTCTGCAAACCCATTCTTCTGCTTTCCCTTACAGATGACCTGGAAAACTTGTCTGGCCTCTCTGTATCCATTTCTCTTCCTCCGGTTCTTTCCTCTACTCACTCCAAATAGCCTTTCCTCCAGCACTCTATAAAAACTGCACTTGTCTTGTCACCAGCAGGTCCAGCTCCCAGTTTGTCAAATCCAACGGTCACCTCTCAGTCTTCATGTTACTTGACTTTGGTCTTAGCTTGCTGTGGTTGCTGTAACAAATTACCATAAACGTCATGGCTTGAAACTGCAGAAATCACACACAGTTCTGGAACCTAGAAGTTCAAACTCAGTGCCACGAAGTGGAAATCAGAGCCATGATTTACCCTGGACTTTCCAGGAAAGAATCCATTTCTTGCTGCTTCCAGCTTCTGGTGGCTGCTGGCATTCTTTGACTTGTGGCCACATCACCCTGACGTCTGCCTCTGTGGTCACCATGCCTCCTCCTCCTCTTCCGTGTGTCATCTACCTCTGCCTCTCCCTTGTAAGGATACTTAACATTGCATTTTGGATCCACCAGGATAATCTAGGATGATGACTTCCTGTCAAGAACCTTAACTTAAGACACTGTATCCTTATATGGTAATACTTGCAGATTCCAGGATTAGAACTTGATATCTTTGAGGGCTATCATTCAGCAACTATGGGGGCTTCCCTGGTGGTAAAGAATCTGCCTGCCAATGCAGGAGCCACAGGTTTGATCCCTGGGTAGGAAGATCCCCTGGAGAAGGAAATGGCAACCCACTCCAGTATTCTTGTCTGGGAAATCCCATGGACAGAGGAGCCTGGTGGGCTACAGTCCATGGGGTGGCAAAGAGAGTCGGAGATGACTTAGCAACTAAACAACAACGTTCAGCAACTAAAACCTTCTAGCAACATTTAACACAGTTATATTGCTTCCTTCTTCTTAAACACTTTTTCCATTTGACTTCAGGGAAGTGGCCCTTTCTTGATGGATTGATTCATTCAAAATTGTGGCAAAAGGTACATAACAAAATCTACCATCATATCCATCTTTAAGTGTGCAGTTTAGTAGTGCTAACCATATTCACACTGTTGTATAACAGATTCAATTTGACTTCAGGGAAGTGGCCCTTTCTTGATTGATTGATTCATTCAAAATTGTGGCAAAAGGTACATAACAAAATCTACCATCATATCCATCTTTAAGTGTGCAGTTTAGTAGTGCTAACCATATTCACACTGTCGTATAACAGATTCCTAGAAGTTTTTAATCTTGCAAAATATGCAACCCTATGCCCATTGAACAACTACTCATTTCCCTCTCCCCTCTACCCCTTGGAAACCACAATTTTACTGTTTCTATGAGTTTGACTACTTTAGATACTCTATGTAAGTGAAATCATATACTATTTGACTTCTTGTGACTGGATTATTTCATTTAGCATAATGTCCTCAAGGTTCATTTATATTGCAGCATGTGGCAGGATTTCCACCTTTTTTAAAGCTAACTAATATCCCATTGTATATACATATACCACTTATGTTTATCTATTCATCCATGGATGAACACTGCGGTTGCTACCACTTCTTGGCTAATGTGAACAATGTTATTATGAACACAGAAGTACAAATATCTCTTCAAAATCCTGCTTCCAATTTTGGAGATATGCCTGGAAGTGGGATTGCTGGATCATATGTTAATACCATTTTTTTATTTTTGAGGACCCTCCATCCTGTTTTCCAAAGCAGAAGTACTATTTTATATTTCCACCAACAGTGCAGTACACAAAGGTTTCAATTTCTCCACCTCCTTGCCAACACTTGCCATTTTCTGTCTTTCTTGATTCTTGTTTTATTTTACTGTCAGTTTCACCTCAGTTTCTCCTCTTGGTTTTATTCATCTTCTCTATCCCTAGGTCTCGGTGTCTTTGTACTTTTTTATGTTTATGCTCAACAGCCACCCCATCCACCCCTGCCCCCCATCGATCTCATTCAGACCCACAGCTGTAAGTACCATGCTTTGTATTACATCTCTCAAATCTGTATCTTAGTTACTAGTCTTGCTACTGATCTGCAGACCCATATATTCAACTGCCTACTCAATCTGTCCACATGAATGGGCATCTCAGACTTGATAAGTCCCAAACAAAATTTTTAATTTTCTACCCCCTAGACCTGCTCCTCATGACAGTCAATGGCAGTTCCATTCCTCTCGTTGCTCAGATTAAAACTATGAGGATACCTTTTTGCTTCTTTGATAGCCACATCTGACCTCCAATTGACCAGCAAATCCTTGAACTGTTCCTTCAAACTATGTCCAGAATCCCAGAATCATTCCCCGCTCTCCTCCCTTCCACTGCTGCCACACTGGCCTAACCACCTTTATTTCTTGCTTGACCATTTCCATATTATACTGTCTTTCCTGATTTTGCCCTTACTCCTTTCAGTCTACTGTAGCAACTAGAGTGTTTGCTAATAAAAGGTATGTCACAAGGAGTAAAAGCTCAGTTCTTTACAGGGTATATAAGAGCTAAAGAACAAGGCCCATGAGCATCTCTCTGATTTCATCTTTTATCTTTTCACTCCAATACAGCTACAGTGTCTCCTTGCTGTTCCCTAAAAATGGCGAGCCTACTCCTGTCTCAGGGCCTTTGTAGCTCCCGGCCCCTCTAGAATGCTATTCTTAGAGTTGACCTCCTCACTTTATTCAGGTGTCTGCTCAAACACTAACTTATCAGAGGCCTTCCATGGCCTTCTTGTCTTAAAAAAATCACCCCTCCTTCTTACACTTCTCATCCCTTTTACCCAGTTTTATGTTCTTTCTTGGCATTTATCACAACCTGATGTATTTTATCTCTATTTTTTATGGCTTGTATTTCCTACTAAAATATAAGCTCCTTGAGCACTGGGAATTTGTCTGTTTTGATCACTGCTGAATCACTGGTGCCCACAACAGTGCTGGGCTCACGGCAGGCTTTGAATAACTCTTTGTAAAGTGAATGAATGAAGCACCTATAATACTTCTGTTCAAAGAATCATTTCCCAGAAAGGGGCTTGCTTTTTACCATCACTTATAGATGGGCTTTGAGAGTTTTTGTATTTTGGAACTTAAAAAAAAATTACAGGAAGTCAGCTTTAAATCAGGTTTTTTGATGGACAATCTAAATGTTGCCCTTACCTGAAGGTGAGAGGATTTGACACTAACTTCCAGGTGATACTCCTGAGGCTTGTTTCATTTAATTTTAGGATATCAATATAAACAGAATGATAAGTACAACAGTGGAAAGTTACCTTCAAGAACTCATATTGTATTTTCCACTATTTGGGGAAACACCTCTGAGGCAAACCAGAAACCAATTCGCAGATGAAGAAACAACAGAGAGATCAGATGACCTGACCAAGGTCACAGATGAGGACGACAAGTCAATACTTAAGTCTCTGAGATCTAGTACTTTCACTAGAAAACCCCAGAAAATACAATCCTATTACTAGGTCTTTCCTGTGAAAATGACTAGTTTCTTCCACAAAGCAGGGCCAAGGATGGAGCTCATGCTGCTGAGGATGGGTCAGGCTCAGGGTTACTGTGTCCTCCATCACCAACGCACAGGCAGGACAGGCCTGAACAAGCATCTTGTGAAATAATAGGACCACAGAGTCCTGATATTCTGTTATTCAACGCTGACTCTGCTGAAGAGGAATGAGTGTTCAGACCATACTTGTACAGTGTGCTAACCAAACACACCAAAGGAAGTATGTGTGGAAGAGTCAGAAGAGCTGTTCATGCCTGGTTATTCACTTGGCTGAGGGCAACGTACACTGTCATGCAGTTGAGGCTAAGATAAATGGGCCACTTCACAGACAGGCATGGTGATTAGCTGTCTGTATAGAAACGTATTCTGGAATTTCTTGAGATAAATGCTTTCAATGCTGGTGAGTTTAAAATTAGGATGATACATTTATTTCTGGCTGGTGAAAACATAACAACATCCTAGCAAATAGTTTTCAGAGGCATTGAAAATCTCCTATAAAAACTTTCATTATCTGTCAAACTGGCGTCAGAGCAACCTACGTCAATTACTACTGCCAGCCTCATCTTTCAAAACCAGCCTTCCCTCCTCCTTGCGTTTTCCGCCCTACCAAGCATAGAAGGATCAAGGGATGTGGTCTTCTCTCATCCTGAAGAATATTTCCATGACAATCACACCAAAACTGAGTGGAAAAGAGAGGCAGATGTCCTTTTAGTTTCAACACATGGATATTCATTAACCTTACCCACACTCATTTACTTTGGGTTCTAGCACACAAGGGTTATATTTATGACTAATGCCTGGGTATTCTTTCTTTATCTTTTGCCTTGGTTGAAGAAGCAAATTCTGTTGGAGCTGCCAGAGAATTTTGCGATTTATAGACACTCATTTTCAGAAATGCTGTGTGTCTTGAAAGGCTGCTTAGTGAGTGACTGGATTCTTGCCTCTAGCACACCTTTCCACTTCTACGGCAAATGTCAGATGGGTCATGCAAATGTGGTACACCCACCACCAAGGAGCAGACAGGAGTGGGATGAACAGAAGTGGTCAATGGCCCAGGTAGAGCAGCTATTTAAAGTAGCTGGAGAAGAAACAACAACTAGCCCTGCATCTACCCCAGCGCGCTTGCTCGGCCATCATTCAGGTGACTCCTCATTAGGTTCAGTTCAGTTCAGTTCAGTTCAGTTCAGTCACTCAGTCGTGTCCGACTCTTTGCGACCCCATGAATCGCAGCACGCCAGGTCTCCCTGTCCATCACCAACTCCCAGAGTTCACTCAAACTCATGTCCATCGAGTCAGGGATGCCATCCAGCCATCTCATCCTCTGTCGTCCCCTTCTCCTCCTGCCCCCAATCCCTCCCAGTATCATTAGTTAAATGAACCCAATTCATCTCACAGAAGTCTAATCAATACTCTGACATTACAGAGACACTGAAATTCCTGGGATTTGGTCCAAAAAACCCTAACATCAATAGTCCCACTTGCTTGTGAAGTGCTTTTTATTCTAAGAGTTCCACATATATACAAATGTCAGAACAGAATCTTACATAAAAGTCTGTAAAAATTACTAAAGTTGTGGTCTGGTGAGAATAAAGAGAGCACACGGTTTATATGAATGGTGGTTTGGTTCATACTGTTTACTGTGATGGTACAAAGGCTGGCAAACTCAAACACCCAATAGGGACTTCAGAGGAGACTTGGTATTTCCATACAGTGTTCTGGTGTCATGACAAAACCTTATGAATTTAATTATACAAGGGGACCTGTTTGTCATTTATGGAGAACACCAAAAAGACATAGTTCCAAAACTTTCAGTCTTCCTTTACCTAACAGATCATTCTTTCTCAACAACTGGGTGGCCTGACTTAATGTAACTGTCTATTACACAGAAGTCTTGCCAGACTTCTGGCACTATTTTCCTTTGGAATCTCAGTGTAATCAAGAGATTTCGAGTTTGCCTACTTAATGTGTCAAGCAATACTGAGAGCCAGGGGTAAAACAGAGAACCAGACACAATGCAGTTTCCAAGGAGGTCACACTCTAAAGGTAAAGCTGCTGAGACAGACCCATAAATTGGCAATTTCAACATAGCATCTTGTGCGCTATGAAAGGAGAAAGCCCAGGGTATAACAGAGGCACCTAGGAAGGACATCTAACACATTTCATTTCCAGAAAGAGAGAAAGAAAAAAAAATTAGAGTTTATAGTACTCACATGAAATACAGTGATCTGATAAGAAAGAATTTCTCTCTAAGTAGTGGGTAGTGGTTGCCAGGGGCTAGGGGTGTGGGATACGGGAAGACATCAGTCAAAGGGCATAAACATCCAGCTATAAGACAAATAAGTTCTGGGAATCTAATCTAATGTATAGCATGGTGACTATAGTTAACAATACTGAACTATATACTTAAAAATTGCTAAGAGAGCAGATCTTAAATATTCTTAGAACATAAATTCACACAAAACAGGTAATTATGTGAGCCAATAGATATGACTAACCTTATTGTGATAATTATTTCACAGTTATACATGTATCAAATCATTGCATTGTACGTCTTGAACTTAAGCAATGTTACATGCAAATTGCATTTCCATAAAGCTGAACTGAACTGAACTGAAAGCTAGAAAAAAAGAATCTGGTACATAAAGAGCCCCTCTGGAAAACAAAATAAGTACTAATAAAATCTTGTTTCATAATACCTGTGTTGGGGACATTGTGATTCAATCATGAATAACAAAACACTAAAGTACAAATAATAATAATAATAATTTTTCTCTAGCTAATCAATGCAAAGCACTGACAGCATGCTCAGTACACAAGTACATAACTGGACCAAGTCATATACTTAAATGAAATGGTCCAAGTGAAAGTGAGAAAGGCATGGAACTTAATTTAAGTATGTGACAAAAGCTCATAAGAGAACCAGAAAAGAAAGATGCCAACAGTCTTCTCCAGCTTTGGAAATGAATTGATAGTTGATCCTCGGCCACATACATGATCAAGACAAACTGAACCAGTGGAACTGCAATTTGAGCCAGTGACACGAAGAATCAGACCCTCCTGACTTTGGAGTTCTAATACTGTTTACTGTTACTTATCCAATGGCAGCTGGGTCTTAATTGAACCAGAGACCCTGACTGACACAAGAAAATCTGACCAAGAAGACTTTTAATACTGTAAAATTTGGAAAAGGGATCAAAGAAGAGTGGTGATTATAATTTAACATGACCTCAGGACCGAATAAGCAACAGACATTTGATCTCAGACAAAATTATTTCCCACATTGCTGAACTGACTAGTCACTCAGAATAATCTGATCAAATGCAACCACTAATGGTCAGAGGAGACAAAAAATGAGCCCAGCACAGCCCCGGAAGGAGAGAAGAATCTTCTCTTCATTAACAGGCCAAGGAAAGGAATCAGGCAACTTGACCCAATTCAGAGAGCATATCTGTCTCCACCAGCTGCCTCTTTCTGATTGGAGAAGACATTGTGAAAGGTGCCCACACACTGAGTTACTGATCAGACCACGAGTTAAAAGAATGAGCCTGAAAACAGAGAAATACAGACATCTGGCACTTATATCCAAGTGTTTTCTCAAATGCTTTATTATCTTTTGGTGATTTTAATACCAAGACTATTATAGTGAAAAGTGAAAATGCATGTTGCCAAGTCGTGTCTGACTCTTTCATGACTTCATGGACTGTAGACTGCCAGGCTCCTCTCTCTCCATGGAATTTCCCAGGCAAGAATACTGTAGTGGGCAGCATTTCCTTCTCCAGGGGATCCTCCCAACCCAGAGATCGAATCCAGGTCTCCTGTATTGCAGGCGGATTCCTTACTGTCTGAGCCACCAGGGAAGACCTGTTATAATTATTATAACTATCATAAATGTTAGTCTAATTTTTATTGAATTAAAAGTCATATCAATAGTTGATGAAGGGTAACAAAAGTAACCATTCAAAAAATCAGAATCTCTAACAGGGATTAGCACTGGAGTCACTGTGCTCCTTTGTCAAAGACCATTTTTGGTCAGTCATACACTGGAACATGAAACTTTGGCCTATATAGCTGCCTACTATAACCCACACCCTCCACCATTAGTCCAAAGTTCATTCTAGAGTCAGATATAAACCTTCTGTTGTTATCCTAACATAGGAATCTGCTGCTGCTGCTGCTGCTAAGTCACTTCAGTCGTGTTTGACTCTGTGCGACCCCATAGACAGTAGCCCACTAGGTTCCTCTGTCCCTGGGATTCTCCAGGCAAGAACACTGGAGTGGGTTGCCGTTTCCTTCTCCAATGCATGAAAGTGGAAAGTGAAAGTGAAGTCGCTCAGTCGTGTCCGACTCTTTGCAACCCCATGGACTGCAGCCTACCAGGCTCCTCCGTCCATGGTATTTTCCAGGCAAGAATATTGGAGTGGGCTGCCATTGCCTTCTCCAACATATGAATCTACTTCTGTCTATAATTTCTATGACTTGTTTAGAAGGTAAGAGATGGGATATTTTTTAAAGTTAAGATCTAAAATCCATTATTTTTCTTTGTTCTTCATGATTTTTCTCTAAATAAACTTAAATGCGGTGAGTGAAGCAGAGTGTCAGAAGCAAACATAATGTCAAACTGAGGATTTCAGAAGGTTTGGAAGACAGCAAAACAACCCAGTGTAACTTATCATGACCAACAGCAGATCTAAGAGCTCACTAAATATGAACAGTTCACTTTTTAAAAAATGACATTTTCATTCTCAGTGATCTGAGATCTCTGTTCTTCTCAAACCCTCATTTAGCTTCCAGAGTAAAAACACAATCCGTCACTTCCTTGGATCCTTTCCCTTTTGGGCTCTACTCTGTCCTCACCTCTCCAAGTGCAATTAAGGCTTTTGATAAGAGAATCTGAGCAGCAGGACCTGAGAAGGGTGTGTCCTCTGCATTTTCTCTGCAACAGCCATGCCACCCGTTGGAAGTACAGGGAGACACGGAACCCATCCAGGTTTAAAGTCACACTACTTTCAGTTGGGTCTTTTGCCCTGTATTCACTGGCTGAGTTTCTTAAACATTCAGCCTCAGTTTTGTCAACTGTAAAATGGATATATGAAAGTATCTAGTTCTTAGGGTTGCTGTGAGGTTAAAATAAGATGAGTCACGTTTGCATGGTGCTAGTACAGTGCCCCATACACAGTACATGTTTAACAACCTCTGGTTGTTCTGGTGAACAGCAGAGAGGAAAGACAGGCTGCACCAGCAGAAGCAGACAAGAGCATTACTTATTCTGAAAGCTAAGTGGGGCTAGTGTTGACCATTTACAGTTTGGGTAGATCCTGGCTGTGAGAAATATTATACTCAGAACTCCATGGTCTGTGTCTTGGGGTTGTCTAATAATTGAAGGTAAGTATCATCTAAGGACTTTTTCCTCTATAGCGACTTGGGCCATCAGGGGCTATTCTGACTTCACATTTCCAATGCTGAACCACAGAGCAGAACTTTGTTCTGACATTTACTCATCTCTTCTTCCCTCTCTCTCCTGATATATGATCATTTCTAATACTGAAGTCATTCACTGAGGTAACACTATAGACCTGATCTTCTTAGATGGCTTATATTTCAAAATTTCCTCACCCTACACAGTTCTTCTTCATCTAGTAACTAATACATTAGTAAAATGTATTACTAAGTATAATGATGTGCCACTGATCTCGACTAAAATTATTCATAGGGATGACTGATATTTAAGTAGTACTTCATCATTGACAAGAGGCCTTCCATGTATATTATGTCATTTTGACTTTGTAGCTGTTTGGGATGGCAAAGCAGATGCTATCATTCCTATTTTCAGACTAGGAAACTAGGGTTTAAATGAATGAATTGACTTCCTCTAGTCCATGAAACTGTTAAGTGGACCCTACGTTAGGAACTTGGGGCTTCTGGGCTGGTCCGTGAAGTGAATCAGGACAGAAAGCTGGTGTTTAAAGGAATTCAAAATGGATTAAAGATCTAAACGTAAGACCAGAAACTATAAAACTCCTAAAGGAGAACATAGGCAAAACACTCTCCGACATAAATCACAGCAGGTTCCTCTATGACCCATCTCCCAGATTACTGGAAATAAAAGCAAAAATAAACAAATGGGACCTAATTAAAATTAAAAGCTTCTGCACAACAAAGGAAACTATAAACAAGGTGAAAAGACAGCCTTCAGAATGGGAGAAAGTAATAGCAAATGAAGCAACTGACAAACAACTAATCTCAAAAATATACAAGCAACTCGTGCAGCTCAATTACAGAAAAATAAACGACCCAATCAAAAAATGGGCCAAAGAACTAAACAGACATTTCTCCAAAGAAGACATACAGATGGCTAACAAACACATGAAAAGATGCTCAACATCACTCATTATCAGAGAAATGCAAATCAAGACCACAATGAGGTACCATTTCACACCAGTCAGAATGGCTGCGATCCAAAAGTCTACAAGCAATAAATGCTGGAGAGGGTGTGGAGAAAAGGGAACCCTCTTACACTGTTGGTGGGAATGCAAACTAGTACAGCCTCTATGGAGAACAGTGTGGAGATTCCTTAAAAAACTGGAAATAGAACTGCCTTATGACCTAGCAATCCCACTACTGGGCATACACACCAAGGAAACCAGAATTGAAAGAGACACATGTACCCTAATGTTCATCGCAGCACTGTTTATAATAGCCAGGACATGGAAGCAACCTAGATGTCCATCAGCAGATGAATGGATAAGAAAGCTGTGGTACATATACACAATGGAGTATTGAATATACCACAGTATATGTATAATACACAATGGAGTATTACTCAGCCATTAAAAAGAATACATTTGAATCAGTTCTAATGAGGTGGATTAAGCTGGAGCCAATTATACAGAGTGAAGTAAGCCAGAAAGAAAAACACCAATACATTATACTAACACATATATATGGAATTTAGAAAGATGGTAACAATAACCCTGTATGCGAGACAGCAAAAGAGACACAGATGTATAGAACAGTCTTTGGGACTCTATGGGAGAGGGAGAGGGTGGGATGATTTGGGAGAATGGCATTGAAACATGTATAATATCATATACGAAACAAACTGCCAGTCCAGGTTTGATGTAGGATACAGGATGCTTGGGGCTGGTGCACTGGGACGACTCAGAGGGATTGTACAGGGAGGGAGAAGAGAGGGGGGTTCAGGATGGGGAACACGTGTACACCCGTGGCAGATTCATATTGATGTATGTCAAAACCAATACAATATTATAAAGTAATTAGCCTCCAATCAAAATAAATAAATTTATATTAAAAAATAAAGTAATTCAATATAGTGAAACAAAGATATGAAGGAACAAACAGTGTAAATAAAGAGATTTTTAAAAAGAGAAACGTGAAAAGGCTATAGAATATATAATTACAGAATGAAGGTGGGGCTGGGGGTTTAACTAGCTTTGAGTAGAGAATCTTTCTGATTTTTGCTGCCTGGTGTCTCAGGGTATCTGCTTGGGTTGAGAGAAAAGAAGAAATCTGTGCCCCTAAAAATCTCGGCCTTTTCTTATACAAGCAAGGGTTACATTCCATTTTTATCTTAAAGTCTCATCCATTTTGCATTCTATTCCATGCTTAATATAAAATTTAAAAAAATAAGATAGAGTGAAACTTTTATCATATTAATCCTGGTACATGGTTGCATTCTCCCAGTTCATAAAGATGCAAATTTGGCCTTGGAATGCGGAATGAAGCAGGGCAAAGACTAATAGAGTTTTGCCAAGAAAATGCACTGGTCATAGCAAACACCCTCTTCCAACAACACAAGAGAAGACTCTACACATGGACATCACCAGATGGTCAACACCGAAATCAAATTGATTATATTCTATGCAGCCAAAGATGGAGAAGCTCTATACAGTCAACAAAAACAAGACCAGGAGCTGACTGTGGCTCAGATCATGAACTCCTTATTACCAAATTCAGACTCAAATTGAAGAAAGTAGGGAAAACCGCTAGACCATTCAGGTATGACCTAAATCAAATCCCTTATGATTATACAGTGGAAGTGAGGAATAGATTTAAGGGCCTAGATCTGATAGATAGAGTGCCTGAAGAACTATGGAATGAGGTTCNACAGTCAACAAAAACAAGACCAGGAGCTGACTGTGGCTCAGATCATGAACTCCTTATTACCAAATTCAGACTCAAATTGAAGAAAGTAGGGAAAACCGCTAGACCATTCAGGTATGACCTAAATCAAATCCCTTATGATTATACAGTGGAAGTGAGGAATAGATTTAAGGGCCTAGATCTGATAGATAGAGTGCCTGATGAACTATGGAATGAGGTTCGTGACATTGTACGGGAGACAGGGAACAAGACCATCCCCATGGAAAAGAAATGAAAACATTATTTAGAGAATATAGAGTAAAAATCATTAAAAATAATATTAAGATCCAAAAGTTAACAGATACTACCTTCTAGAATTATTTTTGATTTAAAATTTCACTTACTTTTCCTTAGCTTTCCTTTCTGAAATACATATTATTTATTATATGTATAAAATACATATTATATGTATAAAATACATATTATTTTCTTACTAAAAAGAAAAAAACTTTTTAGTAAGAAAATATTTCAAGAAAAAGCAATAATTAAACTCAGCATAGTTTTTCAAGTGTCAGAATGTAACCTCTTTCTTTAAAGGGATCAGACACTTATTGACAGTCATGATTCTCCCAAAACAGATTGGCGGGAGGCTCTGTTAGGTAAGAGAGGTGAGTATGTTAACAGACTGGCAAGTATATGATATGATTCTGACACCATGTTTTCATATCATGATTTTCCAAAGAGGAAACAGAAGTTGAGAGAGATTAAGAGACCTGCCCAAGATCATAGCAAGAAGTCTGGGTTCAGATCCAGTTTTACTGGATTCCAGGCTCACCCTCCTTTCACTTGCATGTAATACAGGGGTTTGAGAACAGGGACTCTGGGACCAGACTGCCTGGGTTCAAAGCTCATTGATGCCAGTTACAAGACAAGTAACCTCAGGTGGGTTATTTTTAACCTCTACATGCTCCAGAATTTTGCATAAAGTGGTGACATATCTTGGGCTTCCCTGATAGCTCAGTTGGTAAAGAATCCGCCTGCAATGCAGGAAACTCCAGTTTGATTCCTGGGTTGGGAAGATCCGCTGGAGAAGGGATAGGCTACCCACTCCAGTATTCTTGGGCTTCTCTTGTGGCTCAGCTGGTAAAGAATCCATCTGCGATGCGAGAGACCTGGGTTCAGTCCCTGGTTTGGGAAGATTCCCTGGAGAAGGGAAAGGCTACCCACTCCAGTATTCTGGCCTGGAGAAATTCATGGACTGTATAATTCATGGGGTCACAAAGAGTTGGACACAACTGAGCGACTTTCACTTCACTTGCAAGATATCTGAAGTGCTTAGAACAATTCTTAACACAGAGCAAATACTGCATAAATGTTAGCTAATACTGCATAAACTACTATATACCTGATCTGTGCCTTAGGCAGTGTTCACTGGTGTAGAGGGTGGTCACCTGACCCTAGTGAGGTCAATAAGTACCCTCCCTGGATTTGAGACAAAGAAGGTTGTGGCATTTGGGATTTTCTCATGGATTCTCATCTTCTTCAGATCTTAAGCACACATCTTAAAAGAGTTTGCATAGTCTGTGATCAGGCCATTGCTTGGCAAATCCATTCTATATACTAAAGGCCCCCCTGCCACTGCAGATCTATGAAACTTGAGTCAGATCTCTCCAAGGGTTTCAAACACATTTCCCAAGAAGACAAGTAGGAAACTGCCATAGATGCAGAAAGCCTGTTCCATCAATTTATTTTCTTACATCCCTCATCTAATTCAGGGGAAGTACCCAAAGCCCAGGCCCTGGACGATGGAAGCTGGCTCTCCTTTCAATCCAGAGACCAAATGGACATTAGCTTCAGGCCACTCAAGAAGGACATGAGCATCCCCAAGCCCCAGGTGTATCCCAGTGCAGCTTTTTCCCATGCCAGCTCCTCAGAACTCCACTCCCAGGACATGTTCATATTTGTTGTCATTATGAAGAAAAAATGTTCTGTAGCCAAATAAATTGGGGAAATTCTGCATTAAACAAAATTGTAGCCTTTCTCATGCTAATATGAAGTATGAGTATGAGTCTCTAAGAGGTGGATGTAATAGACAACATTTCCTTTCTATATACTCTGTATTCACATATTCAAAGACCAATATGTCATGGGACACATTTCAGGAAATGTCACTCTGGCTCGGTAACCACAGGTCCTTATTGAAGAGTAAAACTGACATGTTCCTTGGCTGTGCAAGAGTCTAGGCATGAAGGATGGTCAACAAAAGAGAGAACAGGCAAATCCATAGTCAAGAGGCCTGGAACAGAGATGAAAAACTGGACCAAAGGCAAAAATGAAGATGGTATCAAAGTCAGGGATTCTGCGTGGAAGGTGAGGAGACTATAGGAAGGTATTTTAATTTTACGTAGATGCTAAAACAAATGATCACAAACCTAGTGGTCATAAAATTTGAACACACTTGCTCCTTGGAAGAAAAGCTATGACACACCTAGACAGTATATTTAAAAGCAGAGACATTACTTTGCCAACAAAGGTCCATCTAGTTAAAGCTACGGTTTTTCCAGTAGTCGTATATAGATGTGAGAGTTGGACCAAAAAGAAGGCTGAGTGCAGCAGAATTGATGCTTTCAAAGTGTGGTGCTGGAGAAGACTCTTGAGAGTCCCTTAGACAGCAAAGAGAACAAACAAGTCCATCCTAAAGGAAATCAACCCTTAATATTCACTGGAAGGACTCATGCTGAAGCTGAAGCTCCCATACTTTGGCCAACTGATAAGAAGAGTCAACTCACTGGAAAAGACTCTAATGAAGAGAAAGACTGAAGGCAGGAGGAGAAGGGGATGACAGAGGATGAGATGGTTGGATGGCATCACCAGTTCAATGGACATGAGTTTGAGCAAGCTCCAGCAGTTGGTGATGGACAGGGAAGCTTGGTATGCTGCAGTCCACGGGGTCACAAAGAGTCAGACACGATTTAGCGACTGAACAACAACAAGTGGCTTAAAGCAGCACAAAACGTTTTCTCTGACAATCCTGGAGGTCAGATGTCTAAAGAGAGTGTTAAGGGGCTAAAATCCAAGGGTGAGCAGTGCTGGTTCCTCCTGGAGACTCTCCTCCTCCAGAGGCTGCTCCTTACCTGTCCACCTTCTAGGAACTGTCTTGGCTTCCAGCCCCATCATTCCAATTTTTGCTTCTCCTATCACACTGCCTTCTCCATGCATTCCTCTTAGACAAGGCCCTTGGGATTATGCTTCACCACTTGAAATATCTAGGATTATATTCCCATTTCAGTATTCTCAATCATATATGCAAAGTTCTTTTTTCCATGTAAGGTAATGGAGGGTAGAGGCCAGAGGTGGGAAGGCAGGTAGGGAATGAATTCGAAATCATGGTGAATCAAGATGGCTTGACCCCTTCACTTATTGTTCAGTCTCTGAGTCATGTCCAACTCTTTGTGAACCCATGGACTGCAGCACGTCAGACTCCTTTGTCCCTCACTATCTCTCAGAGTTAGTTCAAATTCATGTCCATTGAGTCAGTGATGCTATCTCGCCATCTCATCCTCTCTGCCCTCTTCTCCTCCTGGCCTCAATCCTTCCCGGCATCAGCGTCTTTTCCAATGAGTCAGCTCTTCACATCAGGTGGCCAAAGTATTGGAGCTTCAGTTTCAGCATAAGTCCTTCCAATGAATATTCAGGGTTGATTTCCTTTCGGACTCATTGGTTTGATCTCCTTGCAATCCAAGGTACTCTCAAGAGTCTTCTCCAGCACCACAATCTGAAAGCATCAGTTCTTCAGTGTTCAGTCGTCTTTATGGTCCAACTCTCACATCTGTATCTGACAACTGGAAAGACCATAGCTTTGACTATACGGACCTTCATGAGCAGCAGCAAGGATTTCTCTGTGCCGGTTCCACCAGCTAGCCATTCCCCTTCATAGCAGGATGGTTAACGCTACCCATAGGCACAAGTAAGTGCAGAATGCAAGACAATCGCTCCCTGCCTTACTGGCGGGACCTAAAGCTTCACTGAAACTGCAGCAGACAGCAATATATCCCTTATAATTTGGATATTAGAAACAAATTACAAAATAGATGTGTGCAGTAAAGAGGAGTTAAATTTGGGGGTTTAAAAATCTGAGCAGGTTGCTGTTTGTCTTTTCACCAGTTGTTATACCTATGTTTATGCACAGGATTTTAGAGCAACTATTTCTTTCTGTTAAGCATCAACACTGAAGAAGAAAATACACATACATATACACACAAATTATAGAGTAGAACCTGAACCACTAGTGTATTATTTGAATGATACAAATAAGATTATCCAGAGTTATTTCATATCATAGGCAAATACTTGAAGGCACAGTGTACCCAAAGTCTGCTGATGCGAATACTTTGTTGATGTCTTGCCAGAAAATCAATTTGCATGTAAAGTGTTAGTCATTCAGTTGTGTCCAACTCTCTGCGACCCCATGGACTGTGTCCTACCAGGCTCCGCTGTGCATGGAATTCTCCAGACAAAAATACTGGAGTGGGTAGCCATTCCATTCTCCAGCGGAACTTCCCAACCCAGGGATCAAACTCAAGTCTCCTGCATTGCAGGCAGATTCTTTACTATCTGAGCCACCAGGGAAACTCATGCACTTAACCCAGAGGTCATTTGACAGTCTGAGGCTGCCTTACCCTCTGCTATCTCTGATAATCTAGGCAGGACTAGACAGTGTCTTGATTTGAGGAATAATGACAAAGAGGCCTCCATTCTTACAAAGCTACATCTTTGCCCAGGAAGAAAAGGATGCTTCAGGTCTGGTTACAAAGATCTTCATACAAGACATATGGTGTGAAGATAAACATAAGCCACACTTACATGTAAGTAGCATTTTTTCCCTTGAAATTATATTTAAAATCATTTAAAAATCCAATTCCTACAGTTAATATAAGTGCCAATGTGAGAAAAGCTAAGCTGTCAATTTTCACTTTGCCAATTTCCCAAGGAGAAACAAAGATTTTTTTCATGTGTGTGAGAATTCCCAAATTTAGTCAAGACTGGAATTTCACTGTTTTTATTTTTATAGCAGCAGTGTTTTGCCCATAGGGGGAAAAATAAAGAAACTGGGAAAACAGACAATTTGCCATTGACTGAGAGACAGCACTGGGAGTGAGGGGTGGAAATCACAACAAATTTTCAATTCATCCTGAGGGATTTGGTCGGTTATTTGGTCAAAACCAGATGAGGATGTCAAATAATGCTGATATAGGGACCTTGAAAAATCACCTTTTGTTTTTGTGGAAAGAAGGAGAGAGGAAATTGAGGTGAAACTGCAAAATGTTCCTTTTTTCTTTCTTTCTTTCTTTTTTTTTTTTCACGAAACCAGCAAAAGAGAAGGTCCTCTTTAGCCGCCAGTGCAAATGTTTTTGCAAAGTTCAACTGCCAAGTGTCCTTTGATGCCTGCCAGGTTTTATAATTGAAAGATACCTTTTTAAATGAACTTGCTGGCTTTTTATTGGACAAGAGAAGCCTTCCCACAACTGGATGGTTCTCTTCCTTCCAACGAGACCCAGCTCCTTCAAGGACTTCATTGAAGATCTGTGATGTTGGAAGGCTCATCACCATGGGAACAAAATACTCAGTGGCCCTATTCTAGACCATGTAGATTGTTTAAGACTTCTCATCCTACAAAATCATATGATGCAATGCAAATCATAATATCTGAGCAGTGTCAGACAATTGGTTCATACGTGAGAATCTTATTGGTCTGCTACTAAAACTGAATCTCATCTTCTTTTGAAAAACTTTGCAAAAAAAAACTGAACTGGGAGAATAACCAAATAGGTAGAGTGAAAGCAAACACTAACATCTGTGAGAAAACTATTATTTTTGTAGAGGGAAAGACCGCATAAAGACACTGAAAGTGTGTTTTCATTGCACTCCATCAAGACATTTAATAAAACTGCCATTCCCAACACACTACTGGCTACTTTAGAATTGTTTTCCCAGTTACTCAGCAGGAAACTAACATCTGAACCCACCAATCTTTTGAGTTGCAAATTCAATTTTAAACTTTTTATTTAAAAGGCTTCAAGAATATCTATCTCTCCAGGCAGAGGGATGATAATAACATTAAGCTTTATGAATTATTACTTTCCAATCAAGGGTGACAGACTTGCTTATATGAACAGGGTGAGACTTTTCATAAGCAGTAGAGTTCCATCCAAGTTCTCCTGATTCTATTTTGCCAAAGAAAGGAAAAGGATATTACATTTTAAAATAAAATTCCTCCAAATAAAATCCTACCAAAGCTTAATGTCTGAGAGTTCTTGTGGTGCCTTTATGTTGTAAATGCTGAGGTTTTATATTACTTATATAAGCTTTAGTCTCCAATAGAGCTGGCAAACAAAACCCAAGAATGCTGAAACAGCTGTAGTACTGTATCTGAGTCATTTGGACCAAAACAGCATGGGGACATGAAACAGAAGTGTTCTCTCAGTCCACGGTAACTCTTCATTTCAACTTCCAGACAAAGAACTAGCAATGGCTGCTAATCTCATGAAAACTCGGTGAGGCATACAAGTTGGATATTAAGGCTGATACTCACTAATATTTTTAAAGGGTCACTTCAAAGGAAGACTCCAGGTTCTTAGAACTAAATCCAATTCCTTAGAGGCTTTGATTGTATTATCATTACAAAGAGTGAATCTCGCAGATATCCAAACAGCCAATCCTAGTCAACAAGACATGTATTTTAAATAAGAGAGCCTAACAAGGATGACCACCAGGCTCTACATTAAACTATATTACTTCACACTCCCATCAATTCAGAGTCTTCAGGACTGGCTTGAAGCTCCCTAAGCAAATCCTAAGCAAATCAAGGATGTAAAGAACTAAAATTTAAATAGCTTGAGATAAACTGTTTCTTAAAACCTTTTAAAAAATAATCTAGAAGTATTTCTTCCACTATAAATAACCGACACATTAATTATAAATAATGCTTTAAGAGTGACATGCTAATTATAAATAATGCTTATCTGTAGGTCTTCCAAGACCCTCCTGGAGCCAATTGCTCTCTTTTCATACACAGTTTAAGTTACTCAGTGTCTGAGAAGGCAATAAACTCTTTAGCTTTAAATATAGTTTATTAAAAGCGTGTGCCTCACAAATTCAGGTTGCCTTGCCTCCATTAGTCTGAAATAATAAATTTTTATTGCAGTCCTTCAGTGCACATTGTTCCCGACCATTAACTCACTATGGAACCTTAGGCAAGTTACTTAACTTCTCTGAGCCTCAGTCTATTCCTCCAGAGAAATAACAGCACCTATTTTAACAATGGTTAATGTATGTGAAGTACTTAGCATACTGCATGAAACAAAGTAGGCACTCAGTACAGAACAGTTATTGTTTATATTAGCTGTAGTCTTAAAGAGACAGTGCAGGGGTTTGGTTGCCATTTTAAGGTATTAATTTATAACTTCTCAGATTTGATCACCTTAAATCTATAATGATTAAGATGAGCTTAACGAGAGCCCAAAAGGGAGTGTCAGCACCAGTTCAAGGGAGGAAGAAAAGCTAAGGATTTGATCCACAGGCGTGTGCATGTGCTCAGTCCCTTCAGTCACATCCAACTCTTTGCAACTGTGGACTGTAGCCCTCCAGGTGCCTCTGTCCATGGGATTCTCCAGGCAAGAATTTTGGAGTGTGTTGTCATGCTCTTCTCCAGGGGAATCTTCCCAACCCGGGATCAAACCCAGGTCTCCCGCATTGTAGGCAGATTCTTTACAATCCTGAGTTTCCACAGGGAAATTCCCCATTCAACGGGCATCATATCCCAATAATCCATCACATAGCTAGTAAGGCACCCTCTTTAAGGCCAAAGACTCTTGGCAAACAAGGACTGAGTATCAATGAGGAAAGTCACCTGAATGAGGAAACCCACAGACACAGACTCAGACTAATCACTCATATTAAATCACATTCCACTGTGCCCAGTCTGCCTTCTCCTTCTCTGTAGGCTAAGACTTCTGAAAGAGGTTAGAGTTTCTTCAAATATCCATATCCAGAGAATTGTAATTATTTGACACATCTAGAGGTACCCTGGGAAACCCCACTTGCAAGAAGACTCTCTTCATTTGACCTGATTCACAGATCACCTAATGCAGCCTTTTCTTAAGGGATATCTGTCAAAAACCTTCAGAGGCAAGTGAGGAACACTAGCTGCATCAATTTATATTCCCACCAGCAGTGTAGGAGGGCTCTAAAAGGAACTATTTTTATAACTGTATGCCAAAAGTTATATAACCTAGCTGAACAGACAAACTTCTAGGAAGACACAAATTATACAGGTTGACTCAGGAAGAAATAGAAAACATAAATAAACCTTTATAAGAAAAGAGACTGAACTAGTAATCAAAAATTCTCCACAAAAGAAAAGTTCAGGACCAGATGGCTTTAGTGATAAATGCTACCAAGTGTTTAAAGAACACTTACTGCCAATCTTTCATAAACTCTTCCCCAAAATAGAATGGAAGCATATATTTCCCAATTCATTCTACAAGATCTTGTTACCTTGATACCAAAACCAAAGGCATCATAAGAAAAGTACAGATTATATGCCTTATGACTGGAATTTATCCCTGAAATTCAAGGTTGATTTAACACTCCAAAAGTAATCAATATCATGCACCATATTAGTAGAAAAAAAGAACAAATACCCCAGAATCATCTCAATAGACACAGAAAAAGTATTTTACTAAAGCCAAATGATAAATGATAAAAATGTTGTCATGTGAGACACAACACACAAATAAAAAGGAGCTTCCTCAACTTAATAAATAGTGTCTAAGGAAAACCCATACTTAATGGGTTAAACAGTTAAAACCATACTTAATGCTGAAAACCAGAAAGCTTTCCCACTAATATCAGGAATGCTGATAAGAAAATGCTAGAAAAGAATACTGTTTCTAGCCACTCCTACTCAACATTATATTAAATGTTCCAATCAGGACAATTACTAAAGAAAAAGAAATAAAAGCTATCCAGATTAGAAAGGAATAAGTAAATCTATTTATATTTGCTGATGACATGATCTTGTAAACAGAAAATTCTAAGGAATCCAGAAATATCTATGAGTGCTAATAAACCAGCTCATCAAATTTACAGGAAATAAGCTCAATTTAGAAAATTCAGTTGTATTTCTATGCACTGGCAATGAACAATCAGAAAATGAGCTTAAGAAAATTTCCTTTACAAGAGTGTTAAAAAGAATAAAATACTTGGGAATAAATTTAACAAAAACGTGTCCGACTTATACAGTGAAAAATACAAAACATCACTGAAAGAAACTTTAAAAGATCTTAATAACTAGAAATAAGTGCTCATGGACTAGAAAACTTAAAACTATTTGGATAGAAATATTCACTCACTGGATTAATTTATAGATTTCACACCATCTCTACCAAAATTACAAATGTCTTTTCACAGAAAAATCGACAAGCTAATCCTCAAGTTCATGTGGAAATTCAAGGGACTGAGAATAACTGAAACAACCTGAAAAGGAAGAACAAATGTGGAAGATCACACTTTCCAATTTTGAAAGCTACAGCACAAAGTTAACAGTAATCAAGACCATAGCATAAGGATTCATACAGATTAATGGAATAGGGTTGAGAGTATAAAAGTAAACCAATAAATGTACGATCAATTGACTTGTGACTAGAGTATCAAGACAATTCAATGGAGGAAACAATGGTCTTTTAAACAAATGGTGCAAAACAACTGGCTATCCACATGCAAAAGAATAAAATTAGACACTGCCTCGCTCTACATACCAAAAAGAAAAGAAACGTCAAAATTCTAAATGCAAAATCCCCAGCTACAAAGATCTTAGAATAATCAATAGCTAATATTATACACAACACCAGAAACACAAGCAACAAAAGAAAAAAGTAGATAAATTGGACTTCACCAAAGCAAAAAAATTTTTTTTTGTTTCAAAGAGCACCATCAAGAAAGTAAAAAGCCAACCCATAACATAGGAGAAAATATTTGCAAACCATGTATCTGATAAGGGTCTAATATCTAAAATATATAAAAACTATTATAACCCAACAATAAAAAGACAAATTACTCAGTTAAAAACAGGAAGACAATTTTAAACACTTATCCAAAGAAGCTATACAAATAGACAGCAAGCACATGAAACAATGTTCAACATCATTAGTTGTTAAGAGAAATACAAATCAAAACCACAATGAGACAATATTTCACATCCACTAGGACAGCTTTACGGAGAAGGCAATGGCACCCCACTCCAGTGCTCTTGCCTGGAAAATCGCATGGACGGAGGAGCCTGGAAGGCTGCAGTCCGTGGGGTCGCTGAGGGTCAGACACGACTAAGTGACTTCACTTTCATGCATTGGAGAAGGAAATGGCAACCCACTCCAGTGTTCTTGCCTGGAGAATCCCAGGGACGGGGGAGCCTAGTGGGCTGCCGTCTATGGGGTCAAACAGAGTCGGACACGACTGAAGCGACTTAGCAGCAGCAGCAGGACAGCTTTAACTAGAAAGGCAGTCTATACTCATTTGTGAAAATAAGGCGAGACTGGAACTGTCATTCAATGTTTGTAGGAATATAAAATGATATAGTCACCTTTAAAATGAGTTGGACATTTCCTCAAAAAGTTAAATAAAGAGTTATATCTCATCAGCTCCACTTCTAACTATATACCTAAGAGAATCAAAAACGTATCTCCACAAAAATCTTATATGTCATAAAAGTAGTAATTATGATAGCTAAAAAGTGGAAATAATACAAATATCTATTAACTGATGAATAGATAAAATGTGGAGTATTCAAAGAATAGAATATTATTCAGTCATAAAAGGAATGAAGTTTTGATATATGCTGCAACATAGATGAACTTTGTAAGCATTATGCTAAGTGTTAAAGATGCCAGACACAAGATCACATATGGAATGATTCAATTTATATGATAAATCCAAAATAGGCAAATTCATAGACACTGAAAGTAGCGTAGTAGTTACTAGGGACAGGGAAAGGGGAATGACTGCTAATGAGTATGAGGTTTCTTTTAAAGTGATGAAAACGCTCTGGAATTAGATATTGGTGACAGCTCCACAATATTATGAATATACTAAAAAAACACTGAACTGTACACTTTAAATGAATGATTTGTGTATGTGAATTATGTCTCAGATTTTTTTTTTAAAGTCTAGACCTTGACAAATCATTCCAAATATTTAAATTAGTGGAGTTTGCTCCTGAGACTTGTAATAAGAAATAGAGGGTGGTCATCAAGATCAAGAATAAAGCCTTTTGGAAGATGAGGAAAATGAGAAATAAGCAGAAGGCCAAGCTTCCATGATTTTTAAGGTGAGCAGCAGGGGGAGCCCTTGATAAAAAAGAAAATTAAAAAATAATATTTATGCTTCTGATCATAAAGTTAATACATTCTTTTTGCAGAAAATCTGAAGAAATATCAAATAAACTTAATTTTAAAACCAGTGATAATTCCACTATCTTGAAAACCACTATTAATATTTCATTTGTGCAAATCCTTCCAGTCTTTTTTCAGCATACCTATGCATATACATGCATATATAACCAAATTCACATTTTTTTACATAAGTAGAAGCATTTTGTACATACAATTTTGCATCCTATTTTTCCACTTCATAATATCTTTTTACATTTTTTCCTAAGTCTTCAGTATTTTCGAGAACATGATTTTCAGTGCTTACAGATATACTATAATTAATTAAACCTATTTTTTAGAATGTTTCCCTGATATAAATAACATTGTGATAATTACCCTTGAACCTAAATCTTTATATTTCTCAAAAAATATTTTCTAAGGACAGATTCCTAGAAGAGGAATTATTAGGTCAAATACTATTCACAGTTTTAAGTCTTTGAATGCATATTGCCACATTTACAATAATAAAACTTGAAAAATCTTTGTACTTCCCCAGCACTATATATAATCCTTTTTCCTGAACTTTTCTCCAAATATGTAATTACCTGATTTGTTTGTTTAAAACAGTTGCCAACTTGAGAAAAAACAACTATTATTTTTAAATGAATAGTAAGCTTGAAATTTTTTCTGAGTTATTATCTAATTGTTATCTGCTTGTCAGTTCAGTTCAGTCACATTCAACTCTTTGCAATCCCATGGACGGCAGCACACCAGGCTTCCCTGTCATTCACCAACTCTCGGAGCTTGCTCAAACTCTTGTCCATTGAGTCAGTGATGTCATCCAACCATCTCATTTTCTCTCATCCCCTTCTCCTGCCTTCAACCTTTCCCAGAATCAGGATCTTTTCCAAGGAGTCAGTTCTTCACATCGGGTAGCCAAAGTACTGGAGTTTCAGCTTCAGTATCAGTCCTTCCAATGAATATTCAGGACTGATTTCCTTTAGGATGGACTGGTTTGATCTTGTAGTCCAAGGGACTCTCAAGAGTCTTCTTCAACACCACAGTTCAAACGTATCAATTCTTCAGCACTCAACTTTCTTTGTAGTCCAACTCTCACATCCATACATGACTACTATACATGTATGTACAATTCTGCTTATACGAATTGCTTTTTTGTGAACACTGACAATTTTTTTTGTTTAGATTATTTATGTTCTAATTATTGATTTCTAGAAGCTTTTCATGTATTAATTGTGTTTATACCTTTGTCTTATATTTTGCCATTTTTCAGGTTTTTCTTTGCTTTATGCTTTTTCTGTCATAAGTTTTGATGTATACAAGCTTTTAGTTTTATACCAAAAAAAAATTGATCTTTTCATAAATTCTTCCTCTACCTTTTTGCTTAAAAAGTGCTTCTGTGAAGCAGGAATTGATGAATATTTACCATAATTTCATTTATTCTTTTGTGTTTTAAAAAATTTATTTAATGTTTATGTACTTAATTCCTCCAGAACTTATTTAGGGATATGGTATGTGTCCCCCTGGCTAGGGCAGGGCATCATCTAATGGCAGCAACCCGTCTGGGGTTGGCAACAGCCAAAGGCGGGATGGGTCAGGAGAATGTGGGTCAGCCCTTCCAGAGCAAAAAGGAAGGGAAGGTTGATTTTTAGCAGGATCGATGAGGAAAGTGGTTCTGAAATGTTTTTCACAGAAATAGAAACCAATGAAACAGATGCCGGCACTCTACTGCTTTAGAAAAAGAAAGAGCTGGACAACAGACAGGCAAGCAATTGGCAGCTACTGCCAACTTCGGAAACTTGTCATATTTAGTTTGTTCCCCTAAAGAGGTATATACCCACACCACCCAAGGATGGTTAAGTGGTAACACACAGATCTGCCAGTTGGGGCTCCAGTCATAGCAGCAAACACCGCTGCATCTCACAACAGCCACACAACTTGCAAAGCACAATCACACCACTCTCCCCAGGTCCCGCAAGCCCTCCCAGCTGCTGGCAGGGATCAGACAAGCAGCTTCTAACCTGGCCTCCAGAACCCAGGAGAGATACAGCTTGATTTTACCATAAAGCCTTCCTAATGCTCCAAGGATTTGTCCCAGTGAGAGGAGAATGCTTCAGGAGAAGTGGAGCCAGTTTCTCCAGCCCAGGGTGTGTGCCCAGACCTGGGGAGCCAGCCCTACATCTAGGGTAATTGCTGCGGGTAATGGTGTGGTGCTGCACAGACTTCCTAACCAGCTGGAACTTTCTATTTGCCTGACCATGTTATTACTGGCTCCTGCTAGATTTCAGGGACATTAACCTGCCCATATGCGTCTGCTGGACGGCTCCAGCTTACAGACTTCTTACGAAAGGGGCTTTGTGAATTTTTCTTCTACAAGTCTTTTCTCTTTTGTTTTTTCTCTGCAAATTCTTCTCTTTTTCTGCTAGTTGGAGCAGAGGATTTCGGCTTTCTTACGAACAGTGCATGAACCGGCCAGTCATACCATCCGAGAACGTTGTAAGAGCCTGCTTCCAGGTTCCAGATTTGGATCTGTGAAAACGGCCCAGACTCTTCTGAAATTCTGAGCTGACGTTCCAGTACCCAGCCTCCAATTAAGCTCTGCAAGTTGCCACAAATAAGTAGGCCAGCCACCTCATCTTCTCTGTGTCAGCATCTCACGCCCAAAGGAGTGGAGGCAAAAGGGGACGCACAGGGGACTTGCACTCAATCACTGACACTGGGTCTTATTCTTTTTATTTTTTACAGTAAGGCAACACTTCTCTACAATCATGAGGGTAGACCTCAAAGCCTAGAATGTGTTCAGCACACTTCCCACCTCTGCATTGGTGGGTGCATGGTTGATGAGCCTGTTGCCCTGTCTGTGGACCCAGCCTATAGATAAACATAAATAGTTCTAAATGTCCCCGTTGACCACCATAAGATGTCTACCATGGCAAGTGGATTCAAGCACAAAATAGAATGTGAGCAGCATGTGGATGGTCTTCAGCTAGTTTGGGAAGCTGGTTGGCCCACTTCACAGAGCCTTGATATAAGGAACTAGGAGAAGGTTTCATGAGATCTCACAATGAAATTGCCATGTGACAGGAAGCTTGCTCTAAGAGGTTATTTCTACCACAGAAAGAACTGGGGATATGGTTGAAATACATTTTGGCTTACACTCAGAAAGCCAGGTTTTATGCCTAGTCCTTCTTGATCAGTTTTGAGGCCATGGGTATCTGTGAGCAATAGCTTTCTGAAGGTCCTAACTGAATAATTACATTTTAAAGAACCATGCTGAGGCTCACATCACATGAAATATGTGAGAAATCGTCCTGTAAACTGGAAAAGTGCACCAATGAAAGAGGCTACTGTTTGTTGTTAGACCTATATTCGAGGTAGGAGAACCAAGGTTCAGAGAGTAAGAGTTGGAAATGGCCCAGACTGAGCTGCTGAGAGAATTACCCAGGACGCTATAGATCCTCCAAGGGTCTTCCTTCGGAATTGGGTGACTGCATCAGGCAGTGTATCAGCTCCCATTAGTGATGAAATGGCCAATTCTACAATTTGTTGTTGTTTTTTATTGTTTAGTCACTCAGTCGTGTCTGATTCTTTGGCGACCCCATGGACTGTAGCCTGTCAGGCTCCCCTGTCCATGGAATTCTCTAGGCAAGAATCCTGGAGTGGGTTGCCATTTCCTCCTCCAGGGGATCTTCCCGACCCAGGGATTGAACCTACGTCTCCTGCACTGGCAGGCAGATTCTTTACTACTGAGTCATCAGGGAAGTACATAATTCCACAATTAGCTGTGATAAAACCCAGCCTAAATTATTTTCCTGACGTCATTTCATTGCTAGCCCTTCAAACTGCCTGAAAGTGAAAGTATTAGTCTCTCAGTCATATACAATTCTTTGCCACCCCATGGACTATAGCCCGTCAGGCTCCTCTGTCCATGGAATCCTCCAGGCAAGAATACTGGAGTGGGTAGCCATTCCCTTCTCCATGGAATCCTCCCCACCCGGGGACTGAACCTGGGTCTCTTGCATTGCAGGCAGATTCTTTACCATCTGGGCCACCAGAGAAGTCCCCATCAGTTGCCTGGCTAGTCCTCAGTTCACTGGAGAGAGAGTGTTAAGACCATGAACCATCCGACCAAGCTGCTGGGTGTGAGTTCATCTCTGCATCCCCCTAACTAGGTGGCTTTAAGCAAGTGACAAGCCAGTTTCTCCAGCCCAGGGTGTGTGCCCAGACCTGGGGAGCCAGCCCTACATCTAGGGTAATTGCTGCGGGTAATGGTGTGGTGCTGCACAGACTTCCTAACCAGCTGGAACTTTCTATTTGCCTGACCATGTTATTACTGGCTCCTGCTAGATTTCAGGGACATTAACCTGCCCATATGCGTCTGCTGGACGGCTCCAGCTTACAGACTTCTTACGAAAGGGGCTTTGTGAATTTTTCTTCTACAAGTCTTTTCTCTTTTGTTTTTTCTCTGCAAATTCTTCTCTTTTTCTGCTAGTTGGAGCAGAGGATTTCGGCTTTCTTACGAACAGTGCATGAACCGGCCAGTCATACCATCCGAGAACGTTGTAAGAGCCTGCTTCCAGGTTCCAGATTTGGATCTGTGAAAACGGCCCAGACTCTTCTGAAATTCTGAGCTGACGTTCCAGTACCCAGCCTCCAATTAAGCTCTGCAAGTTGCCACAAATAAGTAGGCCAGCCACCTCATCTTCTCTGTGTCAGCATCTCACGCCCAAAGGAGTGGAGGCAAAAGGGGACGCACAGGGGACTTGCACTCAATCACTGACACTGGGTCTTATTCTTTTTATTTTTTACAGTAAGGCAACACTTCTCTACAATCATGAGGGTAGACCTCAAAGCCTAGAATGTGTTCAGCACACTTCCCACCTCTGCATTGGTGGGTGCATGGTTGATGAGCCTGTTGCCCTGTCTGTGGACCCAGCCTATAGATAAACATAAATAGTTCTAAATGTCCCCGTTGACCACCATAAGATGTCTACCATGGCAAGTGGATTCAAGCACAAAATAGAATGTGAGCAGCATGTGGATGGTCTTCAGCTAGTTTGGGAAGCTGGTTGGCCCACTTCACAGAGCCTTGATATAAGGAACTAGGAGAAGGTTTCATGAGATCTCACAATGAAATTGCCATGTGACAGGAAGCTTGCTCTAAGAGGTTATTTCTACCACAGAAAGAACTGGGGATATGGTTGAAATACATTTTGGCTTACACTCAGAAAGCCAGGTTTTATGCCTAGTCCTTCTTGATCAGTTTTGAGGCCATGGGTATCTGTGAGCAATAGCTTTCTGAAGGTCCTAACTGAATAATTACATTTTAAAGAACCATGCTGAGGCTCACATCACATGAAATATGTGAGAAATCGTCCTGTAAACTGGAAAAGTGCACCAATGAAAGAGGCTACTGTTTGTTGTTAGACCTATATTCGAGGTAGGAGAACCAAGGTTCAGAGAGTAAGAGTTGGAAATGGCCCAGACTGAGCTGCTGAGAGAATTACCCAGGACGCTATAGATCCTCCAAGGGTCTTCCTTCGGAATTGGGTGACTGCATCAGGCAGTGTATCAGCTCCCATTAGTGATGAAATGGCCAATTCTACAATTTGTTGTTGTTTTTTATTGTTTAGTCACTCAGTCGTGTCTGATTCTTTGGCGACCCCATGGACTGTAGCCTGTCAGGCTCCCCTGTCCATGGAATTCTCTAGGCAAGAATCCTGGAGTGGGTTGCCATTTCCTCCTCCAGGGGATCTTCCCGACCCAGGGATTGAACCTACGTCTCCTGCACTGGCAGGCAGATTCTTTACTACTGAGTCATCAGGGAAGTACATAATTCCACAATTAGCTGTGATAAAACCCAGCCTAAATTATTTTCCTGACGTCATTTCATTGCTAGCCCTTCAAACTGCCTGAAAGTGAAAGTATTAGTCTCTCAGTCATATACAATTCTTTGCCACCCCATGGACTATAGCCCGTCAGGCTCCTCTGTCCATGGAATCCTCCAGGCAAGAATACTGGAGTGGGTAGCCATTCCCTTCTCCATGGAATCCTCCCCACCCGGGGACTGAACCTGGGTCTCTTGCATTGCAGGCAGATTCTTTACCATCTGGGCCACCAGAGAAGTCCCCATCAGTTGCCTGGCTAGTCCTCAGTTCACTGGAGAGAGAGTGTTAAGACCATGAACCATCCGACCAAGCTGCTGGGTGTGAGTTCATCTCTGCATCCCCCTAACTAGGTGGCTTTAAGCAAGTGACATGACCTGTCTTCAGTTTACTCATCTGTTGAATGGCAATAAAAATACTACCTTCCTCAAACTGTTGTGAGAATAAAATGAATAAGAAATGTAATTTGAATAATATCTGGTACACAGAAAGCTATTATTCTTTTCCAATAGGCCACTCTTTAAAAAAAAAAAAAAAGTATGTTCTAAATTATGGGAAAAGATGGATTTTTTAGGCATAATGGAGAATGGAGTTTAAGAAATACACTCCCTCTTCCCCTACTTCAGTGTGAAGGGTCTGCCATGACAAGACAGGTTAGATGACATGGTTCAGTGGAACCACAATGGTGAGCACACGCATGTGGGTGCCTGGGAATGCAGAGTGATGACATCCTCTCTCTGGTGGAGCCCAAGATGGATGGAGACAAGAGTGGCTGAACCCAGGCTCCTCCACGGACTGCTACGTGACCTTGCAGCAGGATCTCTCTGAAGCTTTACTTCCAAAACTTTGCAGCAGCAGAACAACAGTTCCTGCCCCACATGGTTATTGCTTGGAGCAGAGCAGATACACAATGAATTTCAGCTATCACCTTTATTATGATACCATTTGCCATGCCCCAACTTTGTGATTTAAAATTTTGAGAAACTGCATACATTTCATTTTTCAGGTTACAGTAGAAAAGAAAAAGTGTCAGATAAATGCAACCTAATGTCATATTTTCTTTTAAAGACAAGAAAAGGAAATGCCACATCATCACTATCTGTTTGCTCATACAGTGTGACAGCAGAATTGTCCATTCATGTCATATTCTTTTTAAAATATATTTTTATAAATTAAAAAAATATTTATTTCACTGTGTCATGTCTTAATTGTGTGTGGGCTCTCTAGTCGTGGCTCTCGGACTCCAGACTGAACGGACTCAGTAGTTGCTCTGCGGCATGTGGGATCTTAGTTCACTGACCAGGGATCAAACTGGCGTCCCCTGCATCAGAAGGTAGATTCTTAACCACTGGACTGCCAGGGAAGTCCTCATGCCCAAGTTTTTATGAATTATAGCAAATTGCTTGAGTTTCAAAATATTTCCATACATGAAAGCCCAATCCCCTTTAGACTTCACTCAATTTTCTTTAATAAACTGACCCAGTCGACGTGGGTGATGCCAGTCTTTGTTTTAACATCACATATGAAAGACAAGGGGTTCCAAACCAATGTCTACTAATTCCAGTCACTCTGAAGTGTCACTTTCAGTTTTGCTATGGTTTGGCACACATATCTTCGTGTTTGAAACTGCTCACCAGAATGTTTGAGCAAACTCATAAATAGTAAGAACTGAACCTGCCAAGTGATTTTCAATTTTTTTAAATATCTTCATGGGGCTGGTGACCTGAGTCAGGTCAGCTATCAAGTTTTGGGTTTGTTAATAAAGGACCAAAAGGACCAAAAGGGACTCCCATAAAGGGAGTCAGTCAACTGACAGTGCCCAAGGGATAAGACAGCAGGATTTTTCTCTTGCAGCCTCTTGCAGAGCACAAGTTCCATCCCCACCCCTGCAGACAGGGTGTTGGGTTTCTGACCTGTTGGGAGGGTCCCTGGAGAGTGCTAGAAAGCAGACTAGGCTGCCGGTCCTGCTGGGGCCGGTAAAGTTAGCACAAGATTTAATAGCACTGGAACATACCCACCCATTTTATTTCTCCAGTCTGATAATCTAGGGTAATTAAGGGAAAGAGCAGAGATTTTGGTGGCTTTTAGCATTTTTTAAAGTTTCATCTGGGCAAACACACAAATGTGGATCAATGTTACCCAGACCTTACCACTGTTTGTTTTTCAGACTCCAAGATTAAACTAAAGACCGGCCGAGCTGAGCAGATATGTTTGCCTTTGTCTGAGAGAAGACAGAACTTGGAAAAAGAAGGGTGTTCGGAGAGACTGGGTTTCCTGGAGTATCCTCTAAGGGCAGCCAAACAAGGGCAGACAGGATTCAGCCCTGCCGTGCTGAACAGTGCTGTCTCCTTCACAGTGAGCAGCATGCTCATTTAAACGGGGCAAACTTGCAAATATTTTATATCTTATTAAGGAAACTATTCAAGCGTAGGAAATATGAGGGTTAAATGCCTTGCTTTCATAAACATACTACGATGGAGGAGATGATTTTAGATATTCTGTGGAAAAATGTAAGGGGAAAAAAGTGCTGAATTAGCCCATTCCGTTCCATTGAATTGTTCAGCAATTATGGTCATCCCCCGTGCCCTAGAAAATTAAAGTACAAGATGAAACCCCAATCTAAGCCTGTCGGCTGCTATGTGACTGCTATGTTACTAAATAAACGACACATCCCATTATCAGTTCAGCTCAGTTCAGTCTCTCAGTCGTGTCCAACTCTTTGCGACCCCATCCCATTATAAAAGCCTTTAAAACTTATCAAAAGAGGTTTGCTGAATGGGGACTATAATTTTAAAATCATTTGTTGCTAGACTGTACACTTAAATTTTAACCTGAAGCTAAATGTTGCAAAGTTAAATCAATTTTATTTTATCACACAGGGGAATTTACACTCTTTCATTTGGGGTGGATGGAACCCTTGACACAGTCTAGAATTTATTAAGACTCCTGTCCCATAGGAACAGTTAACTCTTTGATCCTAGCACTCTCTCTCCTCCTAGAAGAATTATTTAAATGTTACACATCCCTTTTTTTTATTACCCCAAGCCCAGCAGTCACAGAGACAATTCCCCTTTCTCTCCCCCACACCCCTTTTCTTTTCTCTCTTTCTCTGTCTTTCTCTTCTTCCCTGAAGTTTATAAAGCATTCCTTCAGCCTTGGTTTTCCTTTTCAACACTTAAAACTGTGGCTTCTACCTATAAAACTTCTCCTCTACCCTGAGCAGCCCCATTCCCCTGGGGCTGTTATTGGCATGATCTATAAATTAACTGGAGTCACTTCGAGCCCTCAGTTAGCTTTTAATCAAACATTAGCAGCAGTGTTTACTCTTGTGTAATCTTTGGTTGTTACTTAATTTAATGCCCGTCAGCATTTTTTTTTTTAATGTTCAGCAAATCCTTGGCGCACACTGCTTAGTTTCTTTCCTCTTCCCCTCCCCCACCTTGACCCAAATCAAGCTTCATTTAATCTGGTAAAGGCTTTCTAATAATTTTAATGTGCTAGTGCAGCTTGCTCTCTTAAGGAAATAAGAGTTTGCTCTCTATGGCAATCAACCCAGAGGCCTTTGCTTTCAGATCCCCATCCCACATCACATCAAAGAGGCTAAACTGTAAATTGTATAGTTTTTGTTTCTTGTTGCTCTGGCAGTTATTTGTGAGTGATGTAAGATGGGAAGCATCTTCAGACTCACATTTGGAAGATGCTGGTGTGGGCCCTTGAGAAAAACCCACTGGAAACTGACTTTGAAGGTCTGCCCGGTGGTGAGCTAAAAGCGAACATATCACATCATAATTCATACACAACTTTGTGTCTCTTGAACCTTCCTCTCCAGCTGCCACCACCTCTAAAATAAATAAATAGTGTCCTGGCCATTCTACGGTGTGCTGAAGTGGCTTTCCTCTCTCCTTTCATAATGTGAAATCCATCTATAGTCTTGCAGGAGAACTTCCCTAAGGCTGTCCTAAAGACCGGAGGAAATACTGACTTCAGATGGAATAGGAAGGCTCAGCTTCAGCGCACAAAGCACTTTATTAAGGGAAAAAGAATGTAGGGGGAAATTATGAGTGAACTCTTAAAAGATGCAAAAAGCAGCTCTCCTACCTTGCGCCTCCCCGTTTCTGTGCACTCTGTATAAAAGAACGTCCTCCTTAGTCCGGGGCTTTGATAAATAGCATCACACTCAGGACGCCGGGTTTCAGTGCCAAGGAGACAAATGTCACCCTGAAAGTCTCAGGAGATGTTTCAGGAGATGTGACCGAAACAATGTGGATACCCAGGAAGGAGAAGGAACCCTGGGTCAGCGAGGTCTCAGCTATTCCATTTTCCCCCCAAAACTGGATCTCTTCAAATTTCACTGTGTCTCAGCTGTGCTTCTGCTCCCCATCGATTAGAAATCAGGATTCTCTTCTCTACACCACAAGAGAAAACCTACTGCTAAGAATCCCGACTATGGCAGGATGTCCCTGCTATGTCTCACAGAAGAGCACTCCCTTAGAAGAGCAGTAGGGACACAAAGGGCTAGAAGAAGAAGAAGAAAAGGAGAGACACTGGTGACTGAGGTTTCATCCAACTGCTGCAAATGAATAAATGCCGAAAAATGCATTTCTGCTCTCTCAGATAGGAGAGGAGTTTCCTGGACTGAATCCATGCAGAGTTCATGGTTGGATTTCTAGGAAAGCCTCAATAAGGGGCTGAATTATGTGCTATTAACTCAAACTGCAGCTGTCCTGAGGGTCAACAGCTCTGTCTGAGCTCAGGTTACAAGTGCACACTGGTAGCCTGTGCTTGGGGGCTGGTGTCACTGGGAGTCACCCTTGAGATGTGCAAAGCAGCCCAGGAGACACACACATCCCTGTCACGAACCATCGGGTCCCTGTGCCTCCCCACCTATGGGGTGTCACCACCCAGGCTCCAAAGTGCAGCTGTTGCACTATGCAGCTTTCCTGAACCATCTATCTGGTGGAACGTGCTCAAAGCACAGGACTGCACTGACAAGGACTTTAAGGTTTAGGAACTCACTCCCAGATAACAGCTCTTCTCAGCAAGACGATGTGCCCAGGCCCCTCAGGTGCCCAGGCTGCCCCGGTGATAAAGGGAGCTCTGCTGTAGACTCATTGCTCTCCTCATATTCTTATTCCTGCTGCTGAGTGACCACCATCGGCACTTGAGGTTTGTGCTTCCCTTTTCTTCTCAACTCCCTCTTCAATGTCCCTTACCTGCCCATCCTCACCCAACTTGCTCATTTAACAGTGCCGAGTGGTCGGCTCATAGGAAGCGGCGCATGCATTCCAAGCTCCTTAGAGGAGAGCACGTGACAAATATAAAATGGAAAATGTTTTAGACATATACGACCTTTCATTTGAGGTATCAGCCATAATGATCTATAATCAATAAATTCATTTGTTTTCCATTTTGTTAGTGTGTGTGTGTGTGTGTGTGTGTGTGTGTGTGCGCGCGCGCGCGCAAGCACTGTGCTGTGTCCCACTCTTTCCCCAGCACATCCCTGCATGTTTTATTCACTGTGTGATGTCCAGCTCTCTAGTCTTTTCCACTGGCAGCCTCCATCCACTAGGGTCTGCCTAGGACCCTGCACTGGTCAATGGGAAACCAAACAAATCAGAGGCACTTAGTCATTTCCACCAGTGCACAAAGGGAAAGCTTCAGCACGTTCCCTGAAGGCCAGACATGTGAGTTAAAGCTGCAGAAGGAAGCTGACTTGTAAACCTTCCCTGACAATCAGGATTTACTGTTTATTCTGTCAACCCTGTTTATTCTTTCAACTCTGGTTTTGCAGCAGAACAGCTCATCACACTACACCCAGATTGTGGGGACACACAGAAAACATCCAAGAAGAACCAGAGAGAGCTCAATCCTGCTGATTCATTCACTAAGTCATTTGTTAGCAAGCTGGTTTGGGGTTTCTCTTTTCCACAATATTTCAACACTTAGGGGATTAAAATAGCCAGCTGTTCTCATCTTCAAACAACATATCCTGGATAATTGGGAATTTAAAGCAAGTTTCACTCTTAAAGTCCCTTCCAAAATACATCTGACCAAAATAGTCAGTTAATGAAATAACTTGGAAACCTAGAGCGTGCAAGAGAGTCGTGTATGATGTTAAGTACAGAGTCACTCGGCACTTGGTAAACATGCACCGATGCAGACCTGGTTTCCTAAGATTTAAAATGTAGAACCAAACCATTCATACTTTCTCAAA
Source organism: Cephalophus harveyi (assembly GCA_006410635.1). NCBI lineage: Eukaryota > Metazoa > Chordata > Mammalia > Artiodactyla > Bovidae > Cephalophus > Cephalophus harveyi. Next base: position 96,783 of record SJYT01043637.1, read on the forward strand.
TATTATGGCGCTAGTGTGAATTTACAAGAGGCTGCTGCTGCTGCTAAGTCGCTTCAGTCGTGTCTGACTCTGTGCGACCCCATAGACAGCAGCCCACCAGGCTCCCCTGTCCCTGGGATTCTCCAGGCAAGAACACTGGAGTAGGTTGCCATTTCCTTCTCCAATGCATGAAAGTGAAAAGTGAAAGTGAAGTTGCTCAGTCGTGTCTGACTCTTAGTGACCCTGTGGACGGCAGCCTACCAGGCTCCTCCGCCCATGGGTTTTTCCAGGCAACAGTACTGGAGTGGGTTGCCATTGCCTTCTCTGTTACAAGAGGCTACAAACATCAAACCGGATATGGTGTAGCAGAGAGGCTGTGGAATCAGACAGACCTGGACTCAAATTGAATGCCACGCTTGCTGTGCAACCCAGAACAAATGACACATCCTCACTAGACCTCAGTGTTCTCACCTCTAAAATGGGAATAGTAAGAACCATCCCTCAATTTAGGGAATTTGGGGAGGATTAAGATTAGGAGATACATTGTAAAACTGTTTTTGGCTCAGAGCAAGCATTTCATAAATGAAAACTGCTGGACATTCTTGTCTTACAGAGAATGTTTTTGAAAATTGGAAATAATTTTGAAGCTTGGAAAACAATGAAGACCCTTCTGGGGAAATATATAACTCCTAAATCAGATAATGGAACATCTTGGAAACCCAGACTACTCAGAGCATACTTAAGTGCCAGGGACAGGGCTCATACCTAGCTGACACTCAATAAATACTTATTGACACCGACCATGGTTTCTTCAGATTAAAAATAAAATGTCTGGAAGAATTACAGAGTCGCTTGTGGTTATTTCTGAAATATTATGACATCAAAGTAAGAATTTAAAACACCACCACACACACAAAAAAGCTGGGTACCAGATTTGCTTAAAAGATTAGAAGAACCCAAAACTCAAGTATTGCTTGTAAAGCAGAGGTTCATAAAATTATAAAACCAGAATTAAGAAAGATTTCCTAGAAATGAACAGAGCCTCATCAACTTCAGTGGAGAAATTTCTCCATCTATCATCTGTTGACTCCACAGGGTAAAGTCACTGTGCTGGGGAGGTGTCTATGTATTCCCAGGGTGAGACCACCAGCTCTTCCATTTAATTCAAGGGGCTACCAAACTAGAATGGAACACTGGTAAATTTAAAAATTTAGAGTCAAATTCAAACAGATAATCTCACAGAGGGGAGCTCCCACACATCGATAGAGAAAACTGAGGAAGGCTATATTTAAAGTTTTTCTTTTTATCAAGGTAGAGTTTGCACTGTGACAATGATTAAGCTGTAGGGGAGGCTTTTAACAGACTTTACTCTGCACTTGTACTAACTAACTGAAATATATCATTTGCTTTTCTAATCTTTTAATTTTAGTCTAGAAAATACCATTTATCTTTAGTATTCTTTCTCCCGTGGGGCAAAAGAAGAAACAAGATTTCAGAATTCAATAAGGCATTGATTAATTCATGCTGGTCTCTCTTCTAGATACCGGATATTAAAAAGGAAGGCAACCAATATATTACCTCCATCCTTAAGAATAAGCCCCTCCTGATCTTTAGGGATACATATTTAAAATGGGCCAATTGTTCTTCAGTAAATGTCAAATAAACGGACCTCTGGAAAACTTACAATTTCATGCTATGTGACTGTATGCTTCAATAACACACACACACACACAGGCACGCATGCATGCATACCTAGGTCGAAAGGAACAGGAATTGGCACAGGCTTATTGTGTCTCTGACCTACTTTCCACAGTTATTTGCTCTTTGTTTATGCAGAACAGAAACATAATGGCAAACCCTCTGCAAAAAGATGGGGGGGGTGGTTCATCTCCAAATCAGAGAGGTTTGGCTGCAGGTGGGTATGAAAATGCAGCATTTATAGAAACTTTCAGTTGGTAAAGAATCCGCCTGCAATGTGGGAGACCTGGGTTCGATCCCTGGGTTGGGAAGATCATCTGAGAAGGGAATAGCTACCCATTCCAGTATTCTGGCCTGGTATTCATCTCCAAATTAGGGAGGTTTAGCTACAGGTAGGTATGAGAATGCAGAGTTTATGGAAATTTCACCTTGTATTTATTATTAATATCTTTGTTGAAACCTATGAGCTTAGCCAGCCCAGCTACTCTGACTTGGGAAGCAATTTTTTTTTTTTTTTTGATTGGAGGCTAATTACTTTACAATATTGTAGTGGTTTTTGCCATACATTGACATGAATCAGCCATGGGTGTACATGTGTCCCCCACCCTAAAGCCCCCTCCCACCTCCCTCCTCATCCCATCCCTCAGGGTCATCCCAGTGCACCGGCCCTAAGCACCCTGCCTCATGCATCGAACCTGGACTGGCGATCTATTTCATATATGGTAAAATACACGTTTCAATGCTATTCTCTCAAATCATCCCACCCTCGCCTTCTACCACAAGAGTCCAAAAGTCTGTTCTTTACATCTGTGTCTCTTTTGCTGTCTTGCATATAGGGTCATCGTTCTTGGGAAACATATCTTGAGGCCTCTTTAGCTTTCTGACTCATGTTGCGTAATTGAGTTGGATGGACAAAAGCCTAGTAGTTATTTGCATAAGAGCAACATGTAGGTTTACTTTGTCCTTATATTAGATTAAAACACTTGAGCACTCAAAATGGGGCTCTGTAACAACCTAGAGGGGTAGGATGGGGTGGGAGGAGGGAGGGAAGTTCAAGAGGGAGGGGACATATGTATGCCTATGACTGGTTCATGTTGATGTATGGCAGAAACCAACACAATATTGTAAAGCAATTATCTTTTAGTTAAAAATAAATAAATTAAAAAAAAAACACTTGGACAAATAGGCTAAATTTGTTGTTGCAATGCTGGTCAGTATTCTTTAAAAAGAAAAAAAAAGTCACACTCTAAGTATATTCAGGAGAAAGCAGTTAGGGCTCCTCTATAACTTGGCGACAAAAACTTCACTAAAATGAAGAAATGTGGTCATTCACTCTGGCTTCTCTGCCTGGAAAAAAATTCAGTTTGTAAAAATTTTAAGTTACAAATAGTGCTCACATATAAATATAACATGAGCATGTTCCAAAGATTCATTTAATATCACCGATATTAAATTTGATATCACTGGTATCAGCGGAGAATGAATGTTTGAATAAGACAGCTAGATAAGATAGAACACTGGTTAATGCCACACACAGCAATAATAGGATCATCTTTTATGATCTTTTTATTTAAAATCAATCTGTAGAATCATCTTTTCTACTGGATATAAGTCACTTGCATTAGTGCTGGACAAAATCTATGAATTAATATTTCATAGAATCTGAGCGTTAATCAACAGCAAATAGTATTATCAAATAAGGTGCATTTCCTTAAAGAATCATATAGTCCTTAGATGGACCTATTAGAAAATGGTCCAGTAAGATAGTGAAAGGACATGCAGCCATTCTTTTGCCTTATTTCAAGTTGAAACTTTGTCTTAATATTAGTAAGTGCTTTTTGGGGAAAGATGTTTCATACAGAAAGAAAATTGAGGCTCTGGGGCAGATTATTGCATAAATATTAACAGAACAGCATTGCCATTCAAACTATGTTGAATCCTAAGAAACACAGAATTGGAGGTAGAAGCAATCCAAGTGTCCACTGAGGTTTGAATGGATAAACAAAATTTGGTATATACACACAATGGAATACTGCTGCTTCTGCTGCTAAGTCACTTCAGTCGTGTCCGACTCTGTACAGCCCCAGAGATGGCAGCCCACCAGGCTTCACCATCCCTGGGATTCTCCAGGCAAGAATACTGGAGTGGGTTGCCTTAAAAAGAAAGGAAATTCAGACACAAGCTATAACATGGATGAACCTTGAGAACATTATGCTTTGTAACATAAGCCAGTCACAAAAAGATAAATACTGTATGATTCTACCTATATAAGCTGTCTAGAATAGTCAAATTCACAGAAACAGAACATAGAATGGTTTCCAGAGACTGCAATAAGGGAGAATGGGGAGTTGGTATTTATTAGGTATAAAGTTTCAGTTTTGCAAGATGGAAAAGACCTTTAAATTGGTTACACAAACAATGGGAATAACGCTATTGCACTGTACACCTAGAAATAGTTAAGATGGTAAATTCCATGTTATATATATTTTTTCACCATAGTGAAAAATAATAAAAATTCCAGAGCTGGTATCACCAATGCAGATTTACGTTATAAAGCAAAGTAATGACTTCCACCAGAGTGAGACCAAGATGCTGAGTGTAAAGCATCATCTGAAGGGCTAGATCATGACCATCTACAAGAGACACACACACAAAGTAACTGCAAAGATGCCAACCTAGCTATTGCGGATTTCAGCCCATACCATGGAAACAATCAGGCAATGTAGCAGAGTTGGCTGCCCAAGCAGCCCAGCAACCTGTCACAGTGGTAATGCCGGCAGGAGCTCTGAATGCGTACAAAGATCACGTGCGTGTGTCCTCTGTCACTCGGTCCTGTTTGACTCTTTGTGACCCCATGGACTGTAGCCTGCCAGGCCCCTCTGTCCATGGGATTTCCCAGGCAGCAGTACTGGAGTGAGTTGCCATTTCCTTCTCCAGGGGATCTTCCTGACCCAGGGATCAAACTCACATCTCCTACATTGGCAGGTGCATTCTTTATCACCGAGCCATCTGGGAATCCCATACAATGGCCATAGTCCAGTATAAAGTCCAACAGCTGCAAAGGATTGTCTGTTCTTTTTTAAAAGAAAGATTTGTTCTTTTAAAATTTTACCTCTTTTTTTACATCTTTGATAAAAATGTATTCAAAAAATGGGTCACAAACCTTAATTTATTCATAAAAATGTGTTTAAAAGGGGTCACAGACCTTAATTTAAGATGCAAAACTATGAAACTTCTGCAAGATAACATAAGAGAAAACCTAGGTGATTTGGGGTTTGGCAATGAGGTTTTCTGTTGGCATTTTCTTTTGTATTTTTAAATTTTCATATCTCTTTTTTCAGCTTTATTGAAATAAATAGACACAAAATTGTTTATATTTAAGGTGCATAACTTGATATATTGATATGTATACACTGTGAAATGATCACTACAGCCTAGCTAATTAACATATCCATCACTTCACATCATTAACATTTTGCTCTCTCTTTCTCTCTCTCTCTGTCTCTCTCTCTTTCTTTTGTGGTCAGAACACTTAAGTTCACCTATCACAGCAAATTTCAAGTAACAATATAGTATTGTTAAGCATTTTCATCATTCTGTACATTAGATTTCTGGAATTTACTCATCTTACATAACTGAAATTTTAACTGACTACTCAAAGAACTCTCCTTAGTCACCATCACTGTTAATTTTCCTTACCCCTATGTAACAGTTGAATGAGAAAACATTAACCTAATATTCATTCATTAGAGATACCAAGGGAACATTTCATGCAAAGATGGGCTCGATAAAGGACAGAAATGGTATGGACCTAACAGAAGTATAAGAGATTAAGAAGAGGTGGCAAGAATACATGGAAGAACTGTACAAAAAAGATCTTCACGACCCAGATAATCATGATGATGTGATCACTAATCTAGAGCCAGACATCTTGGAATGTGAAGTCAAGTGGGCCTTAGAAAGCATCACTACGAACAAAGCTAGTGGAGGTGATGGAATTCCAGTTGAGCTGTTTCAAATCCTGAAAGATGATGCTGTGAAAGTGCTGCACTCAATATGCCAGCAAATTTGGAAAACTCAGCAGTGGCCACAGGACTGGAAAAGGACAGGCAATGCCAAAAAATGCTCAAACTACTGCACAATTGCACTCATCTCACATGCTAGTAAAGTAATGCTCAAAATCCTCCAAGCCAGGCTTCAGCAATACGTGAACCGTGAACTCCCTGATGTTCAAG